>CM017559.1:61013509-61301009 GCA_007844125.1 Sinonovacula constricta | reverse complement strand
GCATTTAGAATTTTATAAGCATTCCGCATGTCTGGCATTATTAGCAAAACATTTTGAAGATTTTCAATCACATTTCAGAACTTTTTATATCATGTTTTTTTCAGGGAAATTATAAAAAGAAATGAAATTTTGAGTCCATTGTAAATTTATTGTTATATTACACTGTATTTTCGGCGCCTTGTTAGAATGCGACGACTCAGTATAATAGCCGTACAACATTTTACGACAAATTTACTATCACATTGAAGGCTTCATTTCTAACATGGTATTAAATAACTTTAAATAACTTTAGTTAAACCATCAAATTGCACACCTTTCAAATTTCAGTTTTAATGTACATGTTATTACAAATATAAAATAAATTTATCTTTTTTATATCGGCTACAGACATGCTGTTTGCTATGTAATATATTTAGTAATATAAACAACGACGGCAACACATGTACATGTACCACTGTAATCTATTAATCCATGTATATGTTCATACATTTGATATTCTATGTTTATTGTGTCGCCTGAAAAGGCGACATATAGGGATTACTTTGTCGGCGGCGGGGTCGGCGTCCGTGTCGGCGTCGGCGTCCGGATTTCCTTCTCCGGAACCTAACTTTGTCACCGTAGGTCCAAATGACTCCAAACTTGGTATGCATGTTTCTGGCAATGACTCGAAGTGCAGTGCACAAGAACCGTAACTCTACCTTGTTCCGTTTTTTAATAATTCCCCTTCGATTGATTTTTATTGAGCATTTCTTGTCCGGAGTGAAACTTTGTCACCGTAGGTCCAAATGACTCCAAACTTGGTATGCATGTTTCTGGCAATGACTCAAAGTGCAGTGCACCAGAACGGTAACACTACCTTCTTCTGTTTTTAGTTATTCCCCTTTGATTGATTTTATAGAGCATTTCTTGTCCGGTACCTAACTTTGTCACCGTGGGTCCAATTGATTCCAAATTTGGTATGCATGTTTCTGGCAATGACTCGAAGTGCAGTGCACAAGAACCGTAACTCTACCTTGTTCCGTTTTTGAATTATTACCTATTGATTGATTTTTATTGAGCATTTCTTGTCCGGAGTGAAACTTTGTCACCGTAGGTCCAAATGACTCCAAACTTGGTATGCATGTTTCTGGCAATGACTCAAAGTGCAGGGCCCAAGAACAGTAACCTTGTTCCGTTTCTGAAATATTCCCCTTTGATTGATTTTTTAGAGCATTTCTTGTCCAGAGCCTAACTTTGCACTGTAGGTCCAAATGACTCCAAACTTGGTGTGCATGGTTCTGGCAATGACTCAAAGTGCAGTGCACAAGAATGGTAACTCTACCTTCTTCTGTTTTTTAGTTATTCCCCTTGGATTGATTTTATAGAGCATTTCTTGTCCGGAGCCTAACATTGTCACCTTAGGTCCAAATGACTCCAAACTTGGTATGCATGTTTCTGGCAATGACTCGAAGTGCAGGGCCCAAGAACAGTAACCTTGTTCCGTTTCTGAAATATTCCCCTTTGATTGATTTTTTAGAGCATTTCTTGTCCAGAGCCTTACTTTGTCACCGTAGGTCCAAATGACTCCAAACTTGGTATGCATGTTTCTAGCAATGATTCAAAGTACAGTGCACAAGAAGGGTAACTCTTCCTTCTTCCGTTTTTAGTTATCCCCATTTGATTGATTTTTAGTGCATTTCTTGCAAAGGGCATAACTTGTTGTGCATGTTTTTTGCAATGAGACAATTAAAAGGTTATTTTATATGTGAATTTTATGCAAATACATTGCTAATATCTGTACAACAATTAACATATATATATATATCGACACAATTCCATCGCACAAAATTGAACTATGAAAAAGCACACATGTAAAAAATACACGTAATCATGACCTATACATATATAATACAAAAAGGTGAACCACTCACCATCTTGCCTTCAACGGAAGTGCCCAGACTGCCTTTCAATTTGTACTAGAGTCCGGCATTGCTAGTATCACCTGCAAGAAAGTCGAGAACCAGTTTACAAAGCGTTCCATGACAAATTGTTCCAGGTTACGACGACCCACAATGTCAGGCTGTAATAATTTAACTGGTTCCCGGCTTTCTCGCTGATGATAAAAGCGAAACCGGACTTTTGTACACATTGATAACCAGTCTGGTCACTTTCGTTGAAGGCAAGATGGCGAGGGATTTACATTTTAGTATTATATATACCAATAGCAAGCAAATGATCACCGTATATATATATATATATATATATATATATATATATATATATATATATATATATATATATATATATATATATATATATATATATATATATATATAGCCTATAGTTGTAGGTCTGTAGATCTGTAGATATATACATACTTGTACGTATTTGAGTCAAAAATGTTATTGCTGCAAGGAACTGATGGACTAGTCGTCAATATTCAGTCACAGTTCGAAAATAATGACATAGCTTTATAAATCGGACGAGTGGTTTTCAGTATGGACTTTTTCTTTGGTGAAAACCAAGAAAATTGTTGCAAAGAAAAATGACATTATGGTATAACGTCCGTTTAAGTTTAATTGGAAAATTAAATTGGAGAACAATGTGTACATGTTAGCACGCTTGGATGAATGTGGCTTTTAAATAACAACTGTAAGAATGCCATCAATGTACGTTCAATGTAATACCACTAGTCCGTATGCAGTTAAAATCATACTTACTGGCTAACTGGGCTTGTTTTTATATGTTGAGAAAGAAACAAATACATCTTATTTTGGGTTCTTAAACCTTCGATTTCGGAATTCAACTTAATTATTTCCTGGTTTATGCCATATTGGATTGCATTTAGAATTTTAGAACATACGACGTTACCGACATGTTGATCTTCAGTCCTAGATTTTCAAGGAAATTACACGTTTTGTTAATGCAATTGAAAACTGTCTCGGGATTTGGTGGTTTCTAGTAATTTAAAATTGGTTTAAAAAAACACTGTGAGCAATGATTAGTTTATTGCTTTTTTGTTTCTTGGGAGGAACCTCATTAGGAAAGCTTTCAATTTACATGGCAGACATACTATACACCACGGTACATAATATCATTATCCCGGTCGATGTCGGCTCAATGACAGATCGAGACTTTGTTTTAATAGAGAAGTGCAAAGAATACCATGACTGCTGAAGAAATCTAACCGATAAACACATATCTACTTTGAGTTTGCATTGACTGACAAGTTTACTTTTTAACATTTAAATTAAATTCTTAATTACTTACAGATAGTAACAGGAGTTTACTTTGTGATTTTCTGTTGAAGAAAATTAATTTTGTTTAACATAAGTCTTAAAAATTTGATAATTTGTTAAATTTTATTAAGTCTGGCAGAGTACATACATGTATGACTTATTCCTAAATTTTCACTGTTTATCTTAGATTTAAGTAACGGACAAAAGAAGAATAATTGAAACGATCCATTGGGTCGCCGTGAACGGTTATTTCTATATTTACAATTGGTTTTGGAAATGTCTATGGGGTGACATCACAGCTTTAGGAATCGATCGTATTTTCTAACAGCTATTTTTATGTTATTTCAGCGGTAAAATGACTACATTCTTATATATCTGTTATAGTGATTGGTTTCTTTTGTTTCTAAAACAACTACCACTTAAAAATAGCTTTAGGAATCGATCGTATTTTCTAACAGCTATTTTTATGTTATTTCAGCGGTAAAATGACTACATTCTTATATATCTGTTATAGTGATTGGTTTCTTTTGTTTCTAAAACAACTACCACTTAAAAATAAACAAATATAAACGTACAAACTGTGGCAAAAATCACAATCAAAATCTGAAGTGACAGCTCGCGATTGGTACACAAGCTAATTCCTACGCATAGTGTACTGTAGTTGAGCTTTTTCTATCTATTGTGACTTTTCAGACACTCTTGTGTCCTCGGTCACACGGTGCTAATGTGAAATGTGCCGAATAAGAATTTACATATAGGTACCTAGTTCAATTAATTTCCGAATGAAATTGTTGTGCTATCGTTAACAAATGGGGTACATTTTAAATGGTTTTACATATATCTATATTTAATGACCAGTAAAAACAAACTAAATGCACCCTTTAGTACATACTAGGATCAGTACATACAAAGTAGGTGAGGATATATAGTAAACAATATCGGTAAGGATTAACATTGCAATGACCGAAAATGACCAACAAAGACAGACATAGACCAACAGTGCGGAAAATTTTCTAAAGAATTAAAGGGTAAATTATTGTGTTTTAAAAGTATTTTATGGATCTATGATTTGGATAATGATTTATTAATAAAAACAGGGTTTGTATATATACTTATAGAGTTGTTCTGTTAATTAATAATGTAATTTTGGTTCGAGGTATAAGATTGTTGGTCATAAACATATGAAAATCAAGGCTCATATATGCAGTTGCATTGCGAAAAGCATGTTTTACTGAATGCTCTGTTAAAAACAGTTTATTTTTACACCATTTATCGGCGACTTTGATGCTCTGCATCAAGTCTTTATTGTTAACATAACATATTTTGATTTTCGTGGTCGAAGGGTTAGAATAACAGACTCCGGAGCTTTATTAGCAAAAGAACCATATTGGCACATTTGTTCAAAACAACAAACAACGTGACAAAGTTTAATTTAAAATTATCAGATGTTTGACTTGCACATAATCTAACAAGCAAGAAGACACAATCTCTGTTTTCACATTCTAGCTTTAAGATTGTTGTTCATTAATTAGGAAAGAAAGATAATCGAAAATAATAAAGTAACATAAAATAGACATAACAATTTCATGATTTGCAAACAGCACGCGCACATTAAATCCGAAGGAAGAGGCGTGTAAAGTTGTTGAATAATAAGGCCAATTGGCGTCTTCTTCTAAATGTTTGCAGCATTTCCTTACCATCTAAAACCTCTCGTGTATTAACCTGAAGAGAAAAACTTTCCCGCAACGTTAAACTCTTTTTCAGCACCTGCATTATGTCCATTTTAGCTCATTTGAGCACAACGAGCTCAAGGTGAGCTTATCTGATACCCATTTGTCCGTCGTCCGTCGTCATCAATTTAGCTTGTGTAGACGCTAAAGGCCATGTTTTTTATCAGATCTTTATCAGGCTTGGTCAGATTGTTTGTCTGCATAAAATCTTAGATGAATTCATGATTGGGTCACATGGTTTAAAAACAAGGACAAAAGGGTAAATTTTAGGAAAAACTTGTAAACACTAGAGACCACATTTATAGCCCAATCTTCACCAAACTTGGTCAGATTATTTGTCTGCATGAAATCTTAAATGATTCCATAACTGGGTTACGTGGGTTCAAAAAGTAGGTCACTCGGTCAAATATTAAGACAAGCTTGTGAACACTCTAGAGGCCACATTTATAGCCCAATCTTCACCAAACTTGTTCGGAATGTTTATATGTATCAAATCTTAAATGAGTTCATAAATGGGTCACGTGAGATCGAAAAGTATGTCACTATGTCAAATCTTAGAAAAAAACATGCAAGCACACTAGAGGCCTCATTTAGGGTCCAATCTTCACAAAACTTGGCCTAGCCAGAATGTTTGCGATTGGCTAAAGTTCGAATATTTTCGACTTTGTTTTCAGATATTATTATAATGTTCAGCATAAATAAGACAAACAACTTAAAACCTGTTTAAGACATGCCGTGTAAGACTACATTTTCTATGATGCATTCTCGATATTTTATTGTTCGTAATTACCGGGCCTTATTGCAGATCTCCTCTGTATTTATGGGTTTTAAAATTCAGATTTCAGAATTCATCTAAATTGTTTCCTTCTTTATGTCAACTTTGTTTGCATTTAAAATGTCAGAAAAAGCGCATGTTCACAAAAAATATTGAAATAATGTTGAAGGACGCCCCAATGACATGTTGCATTATTTTGCTGGCTTTATCTGTATAATGCTACTTTTACCGTAAATAGCATGATGTGAATATCTGGAATTATATTACACGCAGTACATTATCCTGACACCGGGCCCACATGTCTTAGACATACACTTATATTTGGTTGAACGTTAGCAAGGAAGCTATAACACTATTCATTTAAAAGACGTTGGAAATTCGCGGCTCGGGTTTGAACCATCCTCCGCACCCCCGCCTCCTCCACCCCCACCCTTGTAACTGGAGCCGACGCTCTGATGGTGATTGTATGGTAGAGGTTTGTAAAGTAAGAAGCATGTCACTAGTGTATGACTCGGCAAACTTACAGAGTATTTAAGGCATGGTGTCACATTAAAGGCACATGTTTAGACATAACATAACACTGCCGTGTGTTTCGTTTATCTTGTAATCTTTCCAATTTCCGTTTATTGTTTGACAAAATGGCTTGTTTGAACATAGGCTTGTTTGAAAATAGGCTTCACAAAATAACAGCTGATTATATTCACTATGTTTTGTAGACAAACATACCTTTTACTACTGTGCATGTATGATTTCCATTTGCGTTTAATAATAAATTGTACTTGTAGTATAAAATTAGTATGAAAAGACGACTTTCGAATGTTAAAACAGAAGTTGGTTATGATCATATTAAACAGGGTTAGTTTTAGAGGGGCAGTCAGTAATTTAACTATCTAAATCCATTAAAGGCATCTATGTTAAATGTGAGCAAGTTGGCCTGTTTTACAGGGCAATAAATATGATGATGTATTGTTAGTGTATGCTACATATATGTTGAATATATGTATATATGCATACGTATATGCACACTTTATCTGTCTCCTTCATTGACATTACGTTATCTGTCAGTATACATTGTGTATTTGTTGAACAGTCTTTCTTCATATCCATCATATTCATATTTTAATTGTATATGTGTTTAATGTATAAATTATTTATTCATACATACTTCAGTTATTTTGTTTTTGCAGCTCGTATATGTATCATGTTGGAATTTCCAAATTGATTTTTCATTGTATTGTTTTTTCACTTTGCCGTTGGCCACTTGGGTCTAAGACCTTCTGGCATAATTTGAATAAACTGTTACAAAACTGTTTATATAGCGACAGAAGCGATTTTGTTATTGTATCAATGCAGATATAGGGCGATAGCTCACAAATAGAAAGGAAAACCACTCTACAAATTGTGCATTGTGCATTGTGCGGTTGTAGCCTTGTTGTGCACAACTAATTTAAGTGCTACCGTCAATGTGCAGTCATCTATATAACCTATTGTCATGGGTACAATGTGTTTAAAACCCTTACTAAAACTGACGAAGACCGCTATAGCGGTATAGCATGAAAAGTATGGAATATTCTAGATGACGTATTTTTGTCATAACGACAGACAGCAATACAACACCCCATTCCACAGACAATAACGGTTTTGACAGAATCCGCATGGGCCATTTTTATTGAACAACAACAACAACAATAACAACAACAATTTTAAACACAAAAAACAACGAAATAACTACTTTTTAATTAAAATAAGCCTCAAAGGATGCTTTATAAATGTTTCGTAAAATATTAAAAAGCAAAATAAATTCCCGTATTAAACAGTTGTGTTATATACAACTTAACTTAAAACCAAAAAAATAAAAAAACACAACAAAAACAAAAACAAAACAACAACAACAAAACAAACAAAAAGCACCAACAGGAAAAAAACTGCGTAGCATTATGGGAATGAAATAAATAAGTCAATGAAAAATGTATATTAATAAATATAGATTCCTTGTAGCAATTATAACTTGAACAGACGCATACAGTTTTCACATTGGTGCGGGTCAGAATGTGTACAAATGACCATGATTGATTTGAACAAAGTTACACAATGTTTATTTACATTAAAGTCAGGCGGTTAGTTGAAATTTAGTTACTTAAACACAATGAAGCAATGCAAAACAATGGGTTATAAAAACAAACACAAACAATAACAACAACACCACCACCAACAACAACAACAAAAACACACACAAATAACATGATTTGTACTTTTGAGTTGAATCCTCAAATTAATGATTTATGGCGATTGAAATAGACAATTGTTAAATACTTTGAAGGGTGTGGAGTTCGGTTTACCTTGTAACATGCAAGCATTGAGTGGCGCTACGTCGTTACATCAAACATCGGCTATGTTTCTTTTGTCTGTAAATTTAATACTAATGACAACTGAATGTGACAAAATAAATCAAGGTTTCTTCGGTAACGTGCATTCGGGCATCAAATCCAAACTTAATTGAGTTTGACGTAATTCCCAAATGGCACCTTTCTCGACATAAATATCTCTATTAATGTGAGACAGGCATGCTCAGTAAAAGTGCTTATAATTAAAAATATGTTAGACATGCATACTCAGTAAAAGTGCTTATTATTAAAGTGCTTGAGACAGACATATTCAATAAAAGTGCTTATGATTTAAATATGTGAGACAGGCATGCTTAATAAAAGTGCTTATGATTTAAATATGTGAGACAGGCATATTCAGTAAAAGTGCTTATGATTTAAATATGTGAGACAGGCATACTCAATAAAAGTGCTTATGATTAAAATATGTGAGACAGGCATACTCAATAAAAGTGCTTATGATTAAAATATGTGAGACAGGCATATTCCATAAAAGTGCTTATGATTTAAATATGTGAGACAGGCATACTCAATAAAAGTGCTTATGATTTAAATATGTGAGACAGGCATACTCAATAAAAGTTCATATGATTAAAATATGTGAGACAGGCATACTCCATAAAAGTGCTTATGATTTAAATATGTGAGACAGGCATACTCAATAAAAGTGCTTATGATTAAAATATGTGAGACAGGCATACTCAATAAAAGTGCTTATGATTTAAATATGTGAGACAGGCATACTCCATAAAAGTGCTTATGATTTAAATATGTGAGACAGGCATACTCAATAAAAGTGCTTATGATTTAAATATGTGAGACAGGCATACTCAATAAAAGTGCTTATGATTTAGATATGTGAGACTGGCATAAGCAATAAAAGTTCCTATGTTTAAAAATATTTAAAACATGCATAGTAAGTAAAGTTGCTTATGGTTAAAAGAATATGTGAGACAGGCCTGCTCAATAAAGTTGTTAATTATTTAAAATATGTGAGACAGGCCTGCTCAATAAAGTTGTTAATGATTCAAAATATGTGAGACAGGCCTGCTCAATAAAGTTGTTAATGATTTAAAATATGTGAGACAGGCCTGCTCAATAAAGTTGTTAATGATTCAAAATATGTGAGGCAGGCCTGCTCAATAAAAGTACTGACAATTAAAATATGAGTGACAGGCTTGCTATATAACAGTACTTAACAATTAAAAATACGTGTGATAGACATCCTCAGTTAAATTGCTCATAATTAAAAAATATATATGAGACAGACATGCTAAATAATAGTGCACCAATGCATAGTTCATGAGATCGTTTGACGTCATCCCCAAATCCTTTTTTTCTTTCAAACAAGTGTAATCTTCATCGAATATCTATTAAAGTCAATTGATTTGTAAAAGTACCAACAAGCAAATAAAAAAAACTCTTCAAAGCCAAAGCCTAACATTAAGATTGTAATTGCAGAAATGATCATTATCGATGACAATTAGAGAATCATTGTTGACATGAACATTTCAAGATGAGGAAAGACGCACCCACGCACATACGCACGCAAACAAGGAAACAACTACGCACACACGGACGCACAGATGCATATTTACTTCCAATGAAGGCGCAAATAGTGTTTTTATTTTTACTTAAGTCTACAAGGGCGCCCGACTAAAAACTTTTGCCGCGTCGTGTTGTATGACATGGTCTAAATATCTAAAATACATTTACGGCATGATATTACATTAACTCTATCAATGTCGTTGATATTTCGAATAACTCGCCATTAAACGTGTATGAAGTGTTTAATTATATGCATGATACTTATTACATGAAAAGTTTAGTAAAAAAACTTAAAATGTTGATGTTCTTTTGGTGTAGGCGACAACGGTCCTTTATGCAGCCATTGATCTGGTTGGGAGTCTGACAAGAGGTATTCAGCCAAACGGATATTTGAATTCTATTGACAGTTGTAGTCAATAGCGTAACACGCTTAATCCATTTATGGCCTAGACGTCTTTTTCGAGTGCCAACGGATCGACAAGATTCAAAAGGTCAAAAGCAAAACAATATTATTTTTAATGCGTCAGCACCAGTAGAGCGACGTAAATTCCATTACATTATTTTACTACAGAAAGAACACACATTTATCTTGCACTGAATCACAGGCACGGTGCAATGCGGTTCGTACACGTAGCTCTGTTCTGTCGAAACAGATACAGTGTTGTTTTCGATGTACATACATGTTATATATGTCTTCCATAACACACATTTATCTTGCACTTAATCACACGTATGGTGCAATGCGGTTCGTACATGTAGTTCTGTTCTGTCGAAACAGATGCAGTGTTGTCTTCGATGTATCTCTCTCTGTGTCTCTGTGTCTCTCTTTGTCTCTCTTTGTCTCTGTCTGTCTCTGTCTGTCTCTGTCTGTCTCTGTCTCTGTCTGTCTCTGTCTCTCTCCCTCTCTCTGTCTCTGTCTCTCTGTCTCTGTCTCTGTCTCTCTGTCTCTCTGTCTCTGTCTGTCTCTCTGTGTGTCTCTCTCTCTATGTGTCTCTGTGTGTGTGTGTGTGTGTGTGTGTCTTCTCTCTCTCTCTCTCTCTCTCTCTCTCTCTCTCTCTCTCTCTCTCTCTCTCTCTCTCTCTCTCTCTCTCTCTCTCTCTCTCTCTATATATATATATATATATATATATATATATATATATATATATATATATATTATTGTAGTGAATCAAAATTGATTTGAAACATGTACTACACGAATTTACGACGTACATGTTACAATCAGACAATTAACAAAACACAATTAACAAAAACAGTTATAAAATAAGAAGAGTTATTTATTTAAGTTACTGGAAAAAGATGTGTAAAATTGTATTTTTTCCGTGTCAAACAAGGTATTAGCGTTACCAAGCAATGTAATTCGGGTTTCGGTTTAATTGCGAGCAATTATTAGCTTAATGCGCCTTGTTCCCTGCAAAGAATCCCATTACAGAACCTAAGACACAATTAACAGTCAGCCAGTCCATACAGCACGGTCCTCAATTTCATTATCCTGCTCGTGTGGCTTTATGGAAATTTAGAGACTTTTTCTGTTTTGAAGACATGTGTAAAGATCATCGCAACGGTTGAAATATGTTAGCGATACAGCCAATCCCCGTCTAATGTCATATTTCACTGATTGCTTATAATGAGCATTTTTGTGTACACTCTCATTTTTGTAAATGAAATACGGTTAAGCTTAAAATAAATTTTGTTGCATATGATACAAGTTCATTTTTACTTGTGATCTTTATTAGAGTCCTATTCTATTTTTTGACATATTGTCATTGATTTCGTCGCTGGTCACGTTTGACACTTAATCTCATTTCTTGTCAACTTCAAACAATTTTAAATAACTTTACCATTGTTATAGCACTATTGATTTAAAATTTAAATGGTAAACGGTGCGATTGATAACTTTACTAACCCTCGATTTCTGCCACATTGAAAGTTAACTTGTATTTGTATACGGGCGCTCGACTCACCAAAAGGTACCAAAAGACAGAGTTGAAAATTGAACAAACTTAATTGTCTTTATCGAAAAGTTCCTTAATGTGGATACGACAGCAAGATGATCAGATTTTAAACCGAAAAAAAATAAATGAAGACTGTCTCCCAGAACTGCAGAAAATATTAACATGTTTGTACCATATGTGCGAAAACGTTCAACAGTAGAATGTTAAGTGTACTTAGGCAGGTTGCTGAAAACGTAGACATGTATCTAAAGCTGTTACTATGCTTAAAAATAAGCCGATAAGATAATGCAAAAAGTAAATATCATACTTTTAGTGATTTTGTCGCAGCTGGTGTATTTTCCAGTCGTTTATATTTTAGTTTTGAGCATTATTATGTATAAGTTTACGATTGAAATCCCGAATGACTCCACTTTGCATTTAGTGATATTACCGTATAAGCGCATCTTTAAAATCCAGATATTAACCAGACGCTCTGTCAACTGATTTTATAATCAAGTCCCCATACCGCTGTCATGCCATGCCAGATAATATATTTACAATGCATCATCATAAGCATTATCTATAAACTCCGCCGACGCAGCTAGATCTCACTGTTGTCAAGCCCGATGGCCAAATATGTGTCCTGCTAGATTTCACCCATGCTAGAATGAAAAAAAAAATAGTCCAGCATTTATCGGTAAGTTCTGGACATAAACCACTTTATTCTCCGTTATTGGATATCGATAGCACTGGAGCCTTGGCGTATTGCCTGGCCGCGGTGACAGTGTCGTAGCAATACCACCACCGACTCTGTACGCCGCCTTGTTCAGCAGCGTGGCGATGGTTCAGATTGATTTATAGATTCATCCGCGCCCGGGAACTGTGTGATGTGGTCGTGTATGTTCATATAGGACCGGGAGCCGCCAGGTGCATTTCGGCTCCTAGTGACAGCTAGGAAAGAGGTCACGTGACCTCACGTGCTGGTTGTATCTTTAAACTGGACTTGTGTTCTTATAGATGTATGAGGCTGGACTTGTGTGCGTAACACTGAATCTAAAACTGTCCGGACTGGTGTGGTAGGAGTGGCTTTCCTTGTTTAGTTTGTTGAAATTACAAGCTCGTTTCGTAACGTTCACTTGCGAGTGTTGGCTAACTTACTAAAAGTAAGTAGAGTGATTACCTATATACTGAAATGCATTATAATAATTATAACGTGCAATATTATTATAATAGATAGGTTAACTTTTACATACATACACCAAAGTTTCAGTTCTATTTGTAAGTCTGCGTCGTAGACGACAATGTATGTTGATGTTTGGTTTTACTCACAGCCTGTACCTAAACAATAAATTAGACAAATTATAATGTTTGACCTCATTATTATAAACTATTTTGAGCCTTTTGTACTTGTTTGCTAATTATAAATGAATGAAATGTTTATAAAGTTATTGGCCCATAACTGGAAGCCTGCAAGTTTGTTCATGTCTGACGCCTTTTCTATTTTGCAGAACGTATATCATTTTTTTTTTAAGAATAGAAAGTGTTAATTTTTATGATATGCATGTTTGTGATATTGAGGACACCTGAATAGATATCAATGACTATAACATATTGATACTATTTTAAACTAAACCAGTTCAGAAATGACGTGATGGCCTGGCACAAGGTTTGCGTGATTCAGAGAAAGGCTTCAGAAGTAGCAGATAACCACTGAGTACAGTGTAGATCGGTTGTTGTAGGGGGAGACTGTAAGAAGCTTACCTCAAAAACGTGTTGGCATAATTACCTGGGGCTTCAAATAAAAGTACTGTCAAAGCAGGGACGCTGGTTCAAATTAATTTTTACGAGTTAATGAATAAGAATATATAAGACAAAGTCCTATGAGAATTGCAACATATACACAAATTGAAACGACACAGGACCAAGATATTCAAATGCACGCCAAATGTAAAAGTGAGAACAAATCT
Source organism: Sinonovacula constricta (assembly GCA_007844125.1). Lineage (NCBI taxonomy): Eukaryota > Metazoa > Mollusca > Bivalvia > Cardiida > Solecurtidae > Sinonovacula > Sinonovacula constricta. The sequence goes on along the minus strand of CM017559.1, from coordinate 61,287,453 downwards.
GTGATGAGTCATTTAACAATAAGAGCAAACCCGACAGTTACCGCCTTGGAGTATATGAGTCATATATTTTTACGGCACTAACTCTTACAACTGGTAATGTTACTGACTCCACAGTCCCACTACCCGCGTTGGTTCATGTGTCAGCTGAGGCGAAACATTAAGAGACATTATTGAATAGTCTCCCCTGAATAATCCCTAATTGCAAGAAGATCCTTTCATTTGTTTTACTCGCTTTTTATGCTTGTGCTCTATTGAGTGTATGTTGACGTATCTGTCTTTCTTGTGATACCCAACTTTACCATCATCAACAAACACTTCCATTTTCTTTTTTAAATAACAAATCTCTATAACTATATAAATGCATTTTAAGCTTATATTTATGCAAAAGTAAGAACGTTTTTATTGCAATAACTAAGAATTTCAACTATTACGACCTATCTACTGTTTGTAATACCTCGGATATTATCTAACAAGGGAGGCAATTTCCATTTCACTTATGTACCCCATTAACATTGATGTTAGTTCTTTTTAGTTAATTGCATTATGTCGAAACATTTACACAGATTCCACCGGCCGCAATAGCTCAGGTGGTAGAGCGTCGGCTTGCGGATCGGGAGGTCGTGGGTTCATAACCCCGGCCGGGTCAAACCAAAAGACTTTAAAGTTGGTAGAAGTGGCTTCCCTCCTAATGTTCGGAGGTAAGGGGACCGCATTACGCCTGACTCGTCGGTGTCAGTATAATGGACCGGCCGGGTTCAGTCCCTGGGCACCTCATAAGTGCCCCTGTGCTATAATGATAGATATGTCGCTGCACAGTATCGGCGCAAAAATGCCGGCTAATCCACTGCCGGGCTGACAAGCACGAAGCCATTGTGAAATTCATGATTGTGCACTTTCCACACACCGGTTACGCTTCACGGATGATGCACTAATTACATCCGTTTTGAAAGGAACCTGGCCATTGTATAGATCATCCTTGTGTACAAGAAATTTGCATCGATCTACAAATGTTTGACACAATTTAAATGTAGCAAAATCAACGGTTTATTTTTGTCTTGTACATTATGCCACATTGAGTTTTACAAACCTTGTGCCGGGACATCTACTTTTACATTCTTACATTTTATATTTATACTGTTATTTGTAAAACTAAAGAGAACATGGAAAGGCACCTTTGCAAACTTTCTAATAGGTCCGCTTACATTCTATGTTAAAAGCTATGAACGATCACAGATGAACTTTTTCCCCTTTCTGCATTGTACAGTTATCGTCATCTTTAAACGCATAAAATTATTTTTGACGCCTCGATTTTACAAAAATATAATGGAGGCAGAATAATTGTGATAAAAATTACCATTTGTTGTCGAAAGAAAATAAGAATAAACTATAAATGTTTTCCCTTTTTTAATGTTTTCCTCATAAGTGTAAAGTTACCAAATCACAAAAAGGATAGCAGGTCGTTTGCTTAAATTTCAGATGCTTAACAAAATTAGACAGTATAATTAACTTCATAACAAGAAAGGCATACAGGCAAGGTGTCCTCGTTCGATAAACACTCCCCACTAATGTTTGTCATATTCATTGTTATTAGCGTTTGTTTCAAGTCATAACGGTTACTTTAAATGTGGTTAAACATCAAACGCAGACTCGTCTTTCTAACCACTATATTCGGATTATCTTGGATTATCTCCTAATACCCTGCTAACTTTAATCATCAGAGAGGCTGGGTCCTCGCATACGTGTGTAAATATGACCGTACATTTACATATACCTGCGCACTCAAGATAGCGTATTTCTACTAGTGCGTTCCGACTCTTGGATTAACGATTGCCATTCATTTGTTTGTTTATATGTCGCTTGTGCTTAAATATAGACCAGATTACATTGGACACTGAAGCATGTATGATCTGTTATAATACACAACAATTACTAATGGCGCACAATCAAAGGTGGCGCTTCTGTTTATTTACATTATGAGCTGATGAAATGTGGCTAGAATTAGAACATAATTCACGATTTTGATAACAACTTGACTTATTTAACCCAGACTTTGGGCTCTAGCGGCAAACATATATCCCAGACCCATTCTGATTTAGTTTGGTTTGGTGTTTACATTTATTGTACTAAAACAACAATGATCCTATTGGAGATTTCTAACTATTTTCAATAGGCAATACTACCAGCGCATTCTGATATTGTTATTTTTTCTAAATATAAAATTGTTTGATATTTTTTTTTAATTTCTGCTATATATCAATTTATTGTACTGTGTTTTAATATCTTATTAATTTTATCAGCACATCTTTTACCATACTAGGCTATTACAAATACATCAGTGAATTCCCATTATGCTTACAAACAAATATACTCCCTTTCTAATGTTTTGTTATTCATATGTCTCAAAGATCCCCAAATGGCATGACTATTTGCACAACACGAACCAGTTAATGCATTTGGTATACCGTTATTAACCCTGTTTGATGAGACGACACTTAAATCTACATCTGGACTTGATTGAAAGGACATGATGACATAAATATTGCCATGTGATTGCATAATATTAATCCATAGCAGCCACAAATATTTTTAAATAGATATAATTCATTTGTCTTTTCTTTACCTATGTATTATGGCTAAGGCTAAGGTCAGTCTGGTATGTTTTGTTTTACGAATCGTTGTGGATACTATGTCAAAAGTACAGAATTTTATTTTGACATGACTCAAACCTGCCAAGCATGATGTGATTAAAGTATTTTTCCTCATATGCTTCCTTGATCATTTACTATCGCACTATTGGTGACAACATAAGCAGAAACTTGAGTTAAGATTATTACAGCAACATGTAGTTTATTCCGTAAGCCAGATTTATTTTGCGGATAAGAAGAGCCTTTTAGTTGAAGAATTTAATTAAACTGGTCTAGACCTTTTGTAAACCCAGCCGGCCAAATTACTAATCAGGAACAAGACGCAACTTACCTTTTGGTTTCATTAACATTTCACGCTGAAATTTACATATCAGAGATTCTACAACTGCATGGTCATGATTTAAGTACATGTAACCGGCCGCAATAGCTCAGTTGGTAGAGCGTCGGCTTGCGGATCGGGCGGTCACGGGTTCAAACCCCGGCGGGTCAAACCAAAGACTTTAAAATTGTTAGTAGTGGCTTCCCTCCTAATGTTCGAGGGTAAGGGGACAGCATTACGCCTGACTCGTCGGTGTCAGTATAATGAACCGGTCGGGTTCAGTCTAATGATAGAAATGTCGCTGCACAGTATCGGCATAAATGCCGGCAAATCCCGAATCCCAATCCTTAAGTACATGTTAATCCCGAACCGATGACAAGGCTAACACTAAGCTAGCTAGCATGTACGTTGACAATTTCAAATTATGTGATGGAGTGGCTAGTTATTGTCAGTGTGCATCAATATATTTAGTTTATAAAACATTGCTATACTTATACTGCCACGTTGTTTCTTCTTTTAACCATATTACATTTTATGCCATTTTATGACGAACACACAGACATGATGAGCTGATATCTATTCTTAACTAAACATCGTAGAATCGACTTTAAAAGATAAAATAACAGTCTTGTTGAACATAAATCAGTAAAGTATCCCCCCTTAAAAGTGTTCACAAAACGAACCATTTATTTTGCAGAAGCATGCAACAATAATAAAAGTCACTCCTTTGCGTGCGAGCCATGTCATGCTTCACAATAACTTAATTGTGTGCAGTTCACACACGCTGGAAATCTGGAAAGTAGTCATGTTGTTGAAAATGTTTAGATATTTGTTTTTAATGAAGATGATTCTAAAGACACTTCAAAGAATATTTGATGGCACATTTCTGACAGAATCATCTATCTCGTCGCAGCGCCAAGGTTTTCATAGAAAAACAAACAACTGTTACTGCTGCTGATGACTACAGTATGACAAATAATTTAACCCTTAAAGGAGGTATCCAACAGTTTGCCTATATCAAAGACACATAACAATATCGAACCACTGCTTTGAGGATTGTTAGCGTATTTTTCGTAAAAACGATTGTTTAAGCCTTTATAAATAAGGTTTTGAATTCTAACTGAATTGTAAGACATAACAAATCAAGGAAAAATCACCCTGAATGTGTATTCTTTCCAACTGTATAAAATGATCGACTGTGGTCTCTGCTTAAAATAGACGTCAGAGCGGATTACTCGGATGATTATATAACGTGATCTCAGAAGTAAGTGGTTTACGTGGTTTTCTTAGTTTAAAAATAGCTATCTCTGCAGCGTGGCTCGGATAGGAAATACTTGTTCACAGTGACGAGTGCCGATGTTTGCTTGACTGTTCATACAGATCTAGGACATCGATAATCAGCATTTTGAAAGACCATTTTATGTAACAATAATATACTTGGTTATTTAAGAACAGACATTTTGGTCTAAATTGTCGGATACCACCATTAACACAATGTTGTTTGTATTAGAAAACCTTAGTACCTACAAATTAACCTAAAGACAAATCAAATAGTTAAGACAAGATATTTTTTTTTCTTTGGTCATGAAGTTTACACATGACGAGACAAGCCAAATCCATTCTTTACTATGGCTTCATAAAACTGTTTCACATTCTTTATTATTGGAGAATGTAAAATCTTACTTCAGGAAAGAAGTTTTAAGCGAATTATCTATATTTGATCTCACCAGTATCAAGATAATAAACGCGATCCTTTCTTAATTAGGACATCACCTTGTCGATGCGATGCAGCTTCAACAAATTCTTATTCTGACACGTGTCATTAACTTTGTCTGCCACATATCTGTAACATATCCTTCTGCAAAATGAGTATGACAGGACTTCATTATAATGAACGAACTCTTGGTTTTATAGGACTGGCATTAAACAGTTAGAAGACATATAAAAACATCGTCTCGTTTCAGAAATGATATACACTGAAATCATTTCAAGGCCAGCCAAGCCGCGATTAATCTCTAATTGCCACAAAGTAAAAGAACAAGTATATATAAGCTGTATTTATTAAGTGACTGTTGTGTATAGCACACTGGTGCTCATATTGACATCAAGAGACAATCATCAGGGAGTAAATGTTTAACATCGCCTCTGCTACTGTCGTGATGTTTCTCCAAATGGATCATTGGAAACAGTATAAATGCATAACAAAGTCTGTATTATAGATTCTAGTTGTCAATTAGGCGGGTACATTACAAGAGCTTAATTTGAATAAATTAACATTTTATATGATGTAGGTGTGAAAGTTTTTTAGTTGTAATGTAGAATCCGTTGCACTGATATTCGTTATCTTAAATACTTATTTACATGTCAAAACCCAGGACGCAGAATGGGAGTGGCTCCCGAAATGACAACTACAAACTTCTATTTCTATTGCAAATTGCAGGGAAACGTAGCCTAATTGCAAGTTTTAATCATGGCTCTTATTTTTTTCTATAATTTGTTACACGTTTTGTTAGTCTAGGTAACGTATTTGCGCTAACCCATGGAACATATCTGATGGCATGCGCAACCAGCCAATAAAATCACTTTGCCAATCTGTTTCAATTTCTTTCATTTGGTTTTCAAATGTTCTAAACAGTGGTTAACTTGATATCCACGAAACAAACCCCAAGGCGCCTCAGTGCTCTCCTTAAAAACCTGCGGCTAAGAATAATTTCGGTCGCGATGCCGTCCACTATTTGCCTTTGTAGACAGTCAAGGCCAAGAAACACAACGAATTGTTCAATCTAGATTGATTAAATCCATCACTTCAAAGGAAATGAACAAATGACATAAAGCGTCTTCCCAGCAAGATATTGTTGTATATAGACCGATAAAATCTCGCACGTTTGCATTTGTAAGGTTCTATCGTCGTGTGAATACGACAACGCACGTCAACGCACGAGTACTGCGTTCGCGTAGAAAGTCGCAAGACTGCAGCTGCGAAGGCTTGCGACATGTTAAAACCGTTTTACCCCTTTTAGTCTGTATTAAATAGTGTGCATCAAAGTAACACTCACTCTGTTACAATGTAGCGACAATTGCAGTTCTTTTGTTGCGTGACCGAATTCCTTGTTATCTGCTACATACAACATTTCAAACCTGTTGGTGAAGCCAAAGTTGGCGAATAGAACCGTTGTAATGGAAGCTGTTAATAAACGAGTTCAAGCTTAATGTTTGATTGGTAACAGTTGTTAAACGGCTAACTGTACTGTAGTTTTTACTTTCTCGAAACGTCAATATACTCGTACGTGTAGATAGTCTTACGCAACTTGTTTGACATATGCACGGTAAAGTTTGTAGTCTGTGATTATGATCGGCAGTTGAAAACTATTCCAATCAAATGTTACACAGTCTGTTCAGGAACTTGAACAATTTTATTAAGACATAACCGTATATAAATCAGGGCATCATACACTTGTAGACTCGACGTAACTTTTCAATACTTGCCACGTAACACAATTCGTGCCTGTCAGTGAGAAACAAAGTATTCCACTTAGGGACTACATAAACATTGTTATTAAATTTGAGGAAATAAACGACTAGATTTTACGCATAATGCATAAACCCAAAAAGTAAATTCTGGTTAACCGTAATAAATTTACCTGGAAGAGCTGTATTTTATTTTGCGAATGCTTCAGAATTATATTTCGTTTTCTTGACGTTGAAAGGAGACTGAATAAGAAAAAACGCCGGATGGAATCTATGCGTTTATGTAGTATGTTTTTCTATTGTTTGTCGTGATAACTTTGTTGGTAGAATTCATTGTTCATTTTTATATACATATTATCATAAATTTATTTAAGTCTTAAGTGCGCCAGACAGTGGTGTACAAATTAATATGTTACTTGCTTAAGTACTTTTAAATAACTTGAAAGCAAGGTTAAGTACATGTTCTGGTTTACCAAAGCATTCGCGTATTCGAACCCAAAATATGCACCTTTTTTTTTCTTTTTACACTCTAATTTGGAATGGTTTGGTGGAAGGACCGAGACGGTAAATTCGACAATGCCTCATTCTCCTTTCATGGTAATAAAACTGACTTGTAGACACAATTTATTTTTTAACAATTACCACGTTTGACATTTGGCATTAACATTTGTCTGCTTACAAGGAACGAATCGGTCTGCAAGACAGAATCATTGATTTTCTGGAACTTAGAAGTTGGAGATTTTACTCATTACAATATTTGACAAGATCATGTAGAACTAATACTACAAGTTTATTTTTCGGATCCAACAAATTTTCCCATGTTCTTTGCTAAATATAAAATTGTGTTTCTTACAAAAATAAATAGTCAATTGACAATGGGATAATCATGGATATATTGTTACTGTAAGCACAATATTCGAGCAGATGACCTGTGTCCAATACAACAATTTAACTAGGCTAGGCCTCATTATCAAAATTGTTCGCATCATAAGAAGACATTCCATGGCTGTTTAACATATAGAATGCCCCATTTTACCTTAATAAAAACGTCATTATAAAATCTTTACAATCTGGAACAACTATTGTCTTCCTTGGATTGGCTAACGTATGACATTTTTGCGAATAACAACATTTTTCACAAACCCAGTTATTCATTGAAAGGAAAAGATCGACTGCATTTATGGTCATTTCTGTGATATGAGATATGCTTTGACTTAAAATCAAGTTAAAAAGCCGCTCATATGCTTTGAAGATAAAATTTTTATACTGTTGTAATAATTATTGTTTCTATTTTAGAGGTTTGCATAGTTATACAACCAGATAAGTGAATTGTGCCATTTAATTGAAAATGCTCCATCAGTTAGCGCTTAAGAGCGACCAGTCGGCAAAAAGTCGACTGGGGTGCATAAACCTGGTATACGGATCGATCCAATTGCTTACTTTCTGAAGGATGAAGGATATCCCTTCAAGTTGGGACAGCTTGTAGTAGCCACACGCATGCTTTGTGGTTTTCGACATGGTTTTCATTTGAGATGAACATATACAGGATCAAGTAATGTTCTAATGTACTATGGCCTACACAAGAGTTGGGAATTGATTTTCATCATTTAAACACTGCACTGCCTACCGCTTTTCAAAAGGCTACTTCGGGACATTGAAAAGGCACAATACGGTAGATGGTGTTGTCTAGGCATTTGAACAAATAAGAGACGCTTTGACTTTCATTCGCACTGACTTTGCGTCGGCATTTTCAGGAAGGTCAAATGTGAGGCTAGGCGGCTACTCCGAGAAAATATCTAAGCGATGACGTAGAGTAACAACAAGGAAATGACAGGAATTTGTCTGATATCTTTCCCATTGATTTTCGAGAAGGATTGTCGTTATTTATCGATTCAAATAAAGCATGACTGTTTGCAACCACAGTAAACGACATCGATTGAAGACAAGATAGACTTACACGCTTGATTAGTTTTACATCCGACAGAGCCATTGGACTGAAAAAAGCGTTTTAAATAGTTCTAACACAGCCTACAGTTATCCAACGCCTTCGTTGGCGACGTGCTGGAGCGCGACGCCTATATTATGGAATGCTAACTGATATTTGCACATGGGGAACGTTTGCTTTGCGGACCCTACCTTATAAAATACGAGTCCTAATTCGGTAGGAAGCGTGCTTATTTTTTTATTTATTTATATTTAGAACCGCAGGCTAGTCTTCATATCTTAGAACTTGACTGCTTGTATTGACAACGGCAGAGACATCTCAGAATTTACGATCCAGACAGCTGCTTTAATTTCTTTATCGCATAAGCATCTTACGATGGCTTTACAATATTGTAAAAACTTTTGGGATGATGTAATTTTACTTCATTGCGACATTGTATAGATAACGTTTAGATAAAATGCAGCATAACGATTGATGTCACGATGCGAGTGAGATGTACTTTTTTTATAAAGGTGGAAATCGAGAAATGTAAAGTGGAGTGGGCAGTTCCTTTATAGTGTTTTAACTGTAGATATCACCGAATATTAAAAGGGCTACTGCAATCCTCGCTGGTGTATGCTGGTCATCAATAATGTATTTTAACTTAAAGGAAATATATTCGGAGAAAGATTAAATAGTGAAATAAATGAATGTAGAATAAAACTTAACAAAGAAAGACTCACATCAGTGTGGTGCCTTTGCTTTACCAATCTCCAACTTCAAGCCGGCTCACATTAATAATCTCTTGGTCAGTAGGAAAGACACTGTAATTGCTCGATTTGAAACTTTTGAATGTCCTCGTGGCAATTAACACTCCTCATTATTGTGTCAAGTTGCTGTAGCCCTATCTTATAGCGACAAACTATCGAATATATAAGATACGATGATAACGATAATATTACAAAATATCAACACCCTGTATATAGACACGATATATCATATATTCACTTATAATGACTGCTGTTTGATATTCGAGTACTCAAAACTGACATCCACACTAGATACATCGTAAACAATGAATATGCTTGGCTTATGTCAAAACCAATGACGTCACTTGGGAATATGATCTCTGCTCTCAAAGCAAGCAATTGATTTTATGAAGCTTGCATGAGGATGATTATCTTCATGTATCGTCATACAATTAATTTAATATCGTTATAATATAACAAATTTGGTAGAAAGAGTTTATGTAGAACTGAATTATACATTTAACAGTTGAAGTAATGGTTATCTGGAATTAAAATAGTTTTAGTTAAACCGCACACGGATTGCGTTTTTTTTCTGTTGTGCTGTTTGCCTTATTTAGTTTATATTTGACAGTTTTGATAGAACGACTCACATTGTATATGTTGATAAAACTAGTTAAATTTCCTTTTTTCTGTTTATCTGCTATTTAGCTATTTATTTTCAATACTCTTTTACTGTAACTTAGGACAGTACATTTTACGGCTTACCATAACAATGAATACAGCTGTATAACATGTTTATTCTTAAAAATGCAATATTTTGTTTGGATAAGCTCAACTGATTAAAACCCGATTCTTTACGCATAAAAATACCCCTGTATAAAATAGCGTAGACTGGCAATAAGGATTGTTTTCCCAAACCTTTTCTTTGCTTTACATTACATGCATTTGTATTTCAGATAAACACATATTTTACAGGATTGTATTTATACTTAGATGTGACTTAAGTGCATATTATGCATTTTTTTGCAAATAATGTTTGCAGATTTGATGTAATACAATTGGAAATAAAATTAAAACAACAACAACAACAACAACAACAACAAAGAACTAGTTCAAGTTATTTTAATTATTATACCAACTTGCAACTGGTTAATGCTTAGTAATGGGCGTTTTAATTGACTCACAGTGCGAATTTTGGAGTCTACAAAACCTAGCAAAACCCTTAAGGTGAACACTTTCTTGTCTCTTGTGTTAGTTCAAATTTTAATGTCTGTATCGGTTTAATAGTATCCTTAATTCTAAAAAAAAGAAATGAAAAGTAACCACCTCATTTCGTTCTAGTCTCTTTTCAACAAAAAAATCGTCCACAGACACTGGCAGTTTTATTATAGTTTGATTGCATTCAGATGCTTAAAACATACGTCTTCCCCTTTCTCTCGTTGTCTCAAGAATTCGCTATCTGCTATTGATCTAAAGACATCCCAGAGCCTTCATGATGTTAGGGCTTCTAATGGAAGCTAGGACAACAAAATGGCACGGTCTTTGCTTTTGTCATTACCGGTTGCTTAGAGATAGGCAGACACGGGCTGATGAGATATAGGCAGACACAAACATCGGAGAAATAGTGTATTATGGTGTCGATTGGGAAAGAGTTCATCTCGAATGGAAAATAAAAGCCGTCCCCATTGGTAGAAAGTAACTATGGCATCAATATACTTACTGAAAAATGAAACGAACCACTTTACCAAAGATCTATACACACAAGGTGGGCAGAGTAGTGCTTATTGTCATTGACTTTCATTGAAAACCCCATTAATCGGAGAGTATGGTCCAATAGCAGCTGAAGCTTAAAATAAGACGATTTTATCTGCAAAATCAACCTCGCTAAGTAATAACATGTATAGTTTGTAGGAAAGTAAACTTGTTAATTTAAATTGTATTTTCTGTATTGAAACGTAAAGAAAAGATAATTTTAGCACAATTATATAATCATATTCTGAGAGAAGTTTTAAGAACGTTTACTGCTTTATGATAGTCTATGACAACAATACCCTCAGTAAGTTTTTTGTTTCTTAAAAGCTTGTCTTCTTTTAAATATAGCCATCCAATGATTTATTTAATATAAGACCCACCAAGCTCGCATATGTTTTGTTAGTTTGTGTATACATGTATCTATGACATTTATCAACTTAAAATAATAGTTGTACTTAATATTCGTCCCTAATGCGGTTACATTTTGCAACATATCATGACTCTAGTTAATTTATTAGGCAGTAATTAATATACACATTGTAATAAACTGATTGACTATCACTGCCTTTTTTCAATCAACTGTCGACAGCAATAAAATAGAATCTAATTAAGAAAAATACTTATTTCCTGTTAATCTAAAGCTACAACACCAGCTTATCAACTCCTTTTCAGCCTAAACTTGTCTTCTAAGACATCACGTATACTGACTCTGAAAGTTTGAATAGCGCTTTGGAGTTTATATACGTAGATAAAGTAGCCTCCCGCATTTCCTCTGTGTCTTGAGAATTCGTTATCGGCAATCGATCGACATCATTGCTCCTCCGCTAATTATATATTCTGAACATTTTTAATAATATATTGACAAGATGCATAGACTTATAAGCAAACATATATATCCTGCTTCGACAGATCTCAAAGGTAGATGGACTAAGGGATTCCAGGATTTTGATCGTATTCTGTACATTTGTGCTTAAAATGGATGAATCATGGGTCAAAACGTGGAACTTTCTTTGCTTTTTTTGGTCATCAGCGGTTGATTAGCGATAGACAGATGTGAAATGGTGCCTATAATTACTTTTTCTTATACTTGAGAAATCGCGAATCATGAAAATGTGTATTCTTTCGTATGTACATTCCGATGGGAAACTGCCTTTTCTGGTTCCATCATCGATTATTTATTATAAATACACCATATAGCATGCATTTCTAACAGTTAAATCACACTTTTAATATCTAAAACGTATAACAGTTGTCCTTATTTTTATCGCTTCTGATCGTTTATTTGTTTGAAATCGCAATTGCCGTGGCCCTACTTTCCGGAATTTATCTTGTTTTTTAATATTTAGATATGCGAATTTAAGGATGTGTAAAACATTTATGCAAAGGAAAGTTAAAATCTTTAGAAGCTCTGTCCTGTATATTATTTTCATCAGCTGCATCAGCTGTCTTGGAATTTTTAGGCCGCCGAGGCTTGTACATGTATCTACTGTACGTAAGTTCATTGTATCTGTTTTAACCCCCGATGCAGGTGCTTAACTGTTTGTTGTTTGACTATGACGGGATATTTTTATTTACACTGTTTGTTTGATAGAAAAACCTTCAGGAGGTGCGAGGTTAAAACACTCACAAACCAGGTTTAAGCATCCCAGTCGGTCCTTTTGCCGAATGACCGTTCCAAGGCTGTAACTGGTAGTTTTTCTTTTTGTGTGTTATGTCTCGTCTTCGTTTTTTTGTGGTCACATTTACATTTACAATTTTTGTCTTTGTCTAGAGGTAGATTGGAATTAAATATCTGTGGAAATTTTGATAGGACCTTTTCTTATTTACCTATTGTTTTAGAAGTACGTATTATTTCCGTCCGTCTCATATTTACATGGTATAAACACCGTATAACTTCTCCCAAACCTACTTCTTATTGTCTTACATTTTCTTTTGTATACATACATGTAAATTAAACGCACACATATTTATAAAAGATCATTAATATACATAATTATAACCAAAACACACACACTCTTTAATGACACTATTTTTTGCAACTTTTACTAAAGTAATATCGGCAACTTGTTTTCTACTGAAAACTTGCAGCACTGAAAGAACATTACCCCATTGGCATCTTGGCTGAAAAGATTGTCTGATTTTGCATAACAATCAAACTTCTTTTCATTTCCGCTAACATGCACACGCCCTTTGTATTGTTTTATTCATTTTGTTCTTTCGACTCAAGTGCGCCAATCCACCGACAGTCTGCGTTTGAAGCTAGGCAATCTTTACGCTTGTCAGCCCTATGACACTAACACACATTTCAGAAGCATGTATAATGCATAACGTTTCCATTGTACTGGATGGGCGATCTGTTCTCCCTTAATTGTGAATAATATCAATAACTATTTTACAGTGCATATTTGATTAGACATTAACCTAAAGGCTCGATATTGAATCTTGAGTAATTTGCGGCATTGATAAAGATTTCAGTGTGTGTGAACAGGGTATAATTTGATAATATACGATTGCTCATTTGTTAAAGATTGAATATTAGGCCATCACAGGGACTTAATAACTTGACAATTGGCACACATAGTAATTTAAGCAGTGCATCATTTTCATCCGTTTTCTAGGGCAGATATAATTCAATTTTAAATGCAGAGAAAGATGAATTGCTTCATGAAAAAAAAACCCCGCAGTATTACGTTGTAGTTTAAAGGTATTAAGCTATATTATCAATGTTAGTTTTAAGATGAATGTACGCTTATGTTACAATCTTTTAATTAGTTTCAATATTTGTACACGTGATCTATAATTAATTTTAAAAAGATTAAACCTGGCTTTCTCGGCAATGTGATATGTTACATGGAGATGCATGTGTAGATGCATTACGTTAACGTTAACATTGTAACGTAACGTTTGAATTTTCTTCTGGCGAAAGAAAGGCGCCGTAAATAAAAATATGTATGAATCGTTATTGTAATATATTGTAACTAAGGTACTGTACCATGTCTGTATGTTCAAAGTTTGTGCATTGTAGGGACCAAAGAACAGTGATGCAGAATTGAGATACATATTTCTAATCCACTGCACTATCAAAGAAAAAACTGATCCCTTCTTAGAACTGCCTCTTTAAAGAGTGTATGTTTGTCGGTGAACACCTTTCTTGAATGAACTTGGATACACACTATTTTAAAAAAATAAAATAAAAATAGACTACTTAAAAATGGTATTCGACAATTCACCTGTACAATACACTATTTCAATGCAGGGAAAGCTCTTTATTCTCTTGATATTTGTATCGTGAAAAGTTGACTGACTATTTGTGTGGTCTTGCTTTACATTTACGCTTGTATCGTTAATGTAAGGGTCAGATCTGAGTTTTCATATTTCTTTAATCTCTTCATAAAAACAATTGGGATATCCACTAAATGTAGACGCTAATGTGACGAAATAAACTTTTATTCCAATGGCAACATTGTTCAAGTTCAATATTAATAATCAACACTATAATACAGTCATTTAAAGAACGTTGAAGATGGTATTGTTAATATGTCCATTTGTAAGTGGCCAAGCGGATCCACACGCTTGATGTCTAGCTTTAAAAATAGCTTTCTTTGCTGCTCATGTAGAGATAAGATTCTGTTTGTAGTTTGCAAATCAACGAAAGTTAATATCGGACATAAAAATAAAGTTTTATCAAGACCTTATACGGATACTATATGTTACGTGCGTTTTTTTCTGAAGTTAATGTTAAGTGTCGGAGGTGACCAGTCCTTTAACAGAGAAACGTTTTTTCCTTTGTTTAGCTTAAGAACACTAACATCCTGAATGTCTTTCATTTGACAATGATCCCAGTGTAATATACCAGATAATGTCAATTAGAGGAGGTTGTTTTATTGATTACTTGTTTGCTGTATTGCTCTAGAACAAGAAACAACGATGACATTGTCTCCTTATTGATTTTAAAGATGGAGCATTAAGCTTCTTTAAGCTGACAGTCATTATAAGAATGTAAAAATATATTCTCATCTTGAGGTGATATAGCCAACCAGTTGTTCTTGTTTATAATTTTAATTCTTAAAAGTAAAGAATGCTTATTTTGTACACTTTGAATACGTGACCTCTTGGATGGCAATCAAGTTCTCTACTGACTACTGTCGTTCCTAATTCTTGGTACATGATTCTTATGTAATGAAGTTTTATTATCCGTTATTATCCATTAGCGGAACGTTACTATGGTAACACTCTATTTTCATTTGTTATTTTGAAGGGTTTCCAGTAGCGCTTATCAGTTCATTAAAGTCGACCCTAGTAAGGGGTCAATCGTTATTGTTTTGTCAGCCTTTTATGTACTTCTTGTTTGCAATTTATTTGTTACATTTGTTTAATACTAAATAAGCGGTCCGAACATAGACAATATAAAAC
This sequence comes from Sinonovacula constricta, assembly GCA_007844125.1. Taxonomy (NCBI): domain Eukaryota; kingdom Metazoa; phylum Mollusca; class Bivalvia; order Cardiida; family Solecurtidae; genus Sinonovacula; species Sinonovacula constricta. The sequence continues at coordinate 61,272,183 of CM017559.1, read as the reverse complement.
CTGATGCGGCCAAACCCCGATGCTGTCAAACCCTGATGCTGGCCTACCATGATGCATGATTGTACTGCAGCAGAAATGTGTTTTAGTGTGTTTGAATTTTTAATAAAATTAAAAGTATTAGCGTTAATGTCCGATCACAAAACAATGCACTGATATATATATTTTATGAATTATCTAATGTTTGTCAGGATTCAATTTATTTCCTTTTCGTAAAGCGTGTTTGTTTTGAAACCAAAACGTAGGTAGGTCCGTAAAGCATGCCCATATGGAATTTCCTTCCTCGTAATGGATGTATCGTTATTTGCATGACTTTAAGCCACTCTTTTGTTGTATTGTAGTTGAAGTCATTACCAACATTTGGTCAATTTGCTCAATTTACTTAATTTGCAAACAAGTTAAAAATCAACATCGTGTCAATGCGCATGTAAATGTCCTTTATGTTTTCTGTAAACTTCACCTCTGAGTTTCGCATGTCGAATGGTTTACTTAAGTTTGTGTAAGTACAGTCATCTTAGATATATATGCAAGATCTTAAAGCTTTACTGATAGAGTAACAGCTCAAGTAGTCTCTGCCACAAACAGAATCATACAAACGCATTATTTAAAATGAATCGTAGACAAAATGTCCACAATGATAAAGCCTGTTCTTAACATGCATATGAACATCTCGTCTGTCATTGCATAACTTGTCTAGCCGCAGTGGTTTGTGTAAATGCTTAACAAATCAACATAGGAAATGTGATAAAACTTACGAAAGTCATTAATTAAGAATATGTTGCCTGGACGTTTCTGCTTTTCTATATGTGTGTTGTTAAAGCTAGTCAACATCGGAGGTTTATTTACATCTTAAGATTACTTAGTTTTTCTGTCAACTTTTAGTCTGGAATATATAAACGGTCCATTTCCCGCTACAAATGTTGATAGTATAGGCTTAGATACAATTAACCTGATACCCACACACCTGCGAGCGTATATATATACTTACGACTTCTTATTAATCTTCATCAAATGTCTTTTGAATATACCTCGTTAGTGCTACAAAATGTGGAATCTCTCGTATTATGTTAAAGAGGAATCTCAAGGGAGCATTGTCTTTTTTTTAGTTCTAGGCTGTCTCTTTTGAAGGCCATATAAAACCGATTTCCTTGTCTGAAATGTTGAACCCTGATCTGAAAATACTGTTTAGTATTTTTTGGTATTTCTCGAGTTTGGGTTTTAATGTATAAAATACATACGCTCGTCATTTAGAATGTGTAAATACATTAACTCGTTCGTTAACAATTCAAAATGTCATTTATATGCACATTGTTCTCTTTTCTTTCCTCCTCTTTTCGTTCGCAAACTACAGTATCAGGCCATTTTAAGAAATGTACTGAGTTTTCAGTGTCAGGTTCTCTAGATCTGAATTCGAAATTGTTTTTTGATTGAGTGAGGTCTCGTGTGTCAAAGATGTTCTTTTCTGTTGGCGCAGTTTCAATCTTTTGAAGATGGTTCTCTTTAAAATTTTAGACTATTTTAGACATCCCAGTGACACAATAATAATAATTGAAGAGCAATCTTATGGCGGAAGACTCCAGACAAATATCTGAGTAGAATCACCGTCGCTCGCAAGATCAGTTGAAAACGTTCTCCTAAGAAATCGTTCACCATGGGACTCCTACGCCCCCCACCCCACCCTCGCCGTTGTTAGGGCCAAGAAGGAAGAGGCGTTTCCAGTCAGCGACTCTATCCCTTGAAAGCGGAACACTCCTTTTGGAGGATATGCTCTTGAATGAGGTTCTTCTCGCCATATGGAAAAAGTGGGGAAAGTACTAATTTGTGCTTTCAGTAAATGAACCCCTTTAAACAGCTGTTCTTTTAAGCCTCTGATCGTCCTCACTTGTTAGTGATGGTTTTCATGAAGCTGACACTGGCGTTGGTCTGCTCTAAATGCCCATTGTTTTTTGCTAAATGATTCTGTCGTCAATCCTGGTCTTATTGGTTGTTGATCCATGAGCGTAGACATGAACTCGGGACTACGGGGGGTACAGCTAGTATATCATGGCCAATTTTGAATTTTCCTGTCATCCTGCTGTTTTCACTTTTTTCAGTCTGTTACTGTTTTGCCTTTGATTACTTCAGATAGGTCACAATAGCATAGACTTGTGGTGTCAACAGTAACAAGCCGTGCAACATACATTATCAGGGCATGCATATTCTCCCATGGATTCTGTTGGTATCATGTACAGCGTAGTTAGCTTATTCACTTGGACCTGCTTTGTATAACCTTAAAGATTTCGTGCAAATGTGGCCATTGAGAAACTCATACCTTTGGGCATTCAGAATGTGTATTCATTCTAAAATGTACATTAACTCAATTGTAGACAAACATGGTTTCAATTTGGTGATAACCGTAGAAATATTTCACTTGTTGGCAAGACAATGTCGCAATATGTCTCGAACATTTAGACGTGTAGTTCTTTTGTAGGCACATAAGGACAACAGCAGATATACATGCATTGCCATAGTGCTCAGTTTGAAGACATTGGGAACACCAAAGAAGAAAAATCTCTAAGCGCATAAAAGGGATTTAATTGTCCATTCTGTAACCTGATTTTACCTTTTATTTCTCAAATCAAAATAAAATGATGGCTCATAATCTGGTATTCAGCTTTCCATTTTTCAAATGATTGTTTACCTTGAGGTGACGATAAGATAATGAAGGTAGTACATGAATAGATTAGAGCTTCTTTCTCATTATAAAACTGCTAACCATCTTATGCTCCCGTTCGTTTGCGCTTTAATAAGAATATATGACAAAGTCCTATGAGCATTGCAACATATACCAAACTCCGAAAAGGCACAGAACAAAGGTATTTCATATGTAAGCCAAGCGAAAAGTAAGAACAAATTTGTGATGAGTCATTTAAGGAAAAGAGCAAACCCGACAGTTACCGCCTTGGAACGGTCAGCCTCACCTTTGTAAAGAAACACATTAATTTATTGTTTCTTGTATATATATATTAAATATTGTGAATACTAATTATTTATAAATATATTTATATATTGTTATTGTTTATTCTGTATGTGATCTACTTTGTTTTGGTATTTCTATTTCTATTTCCATATCAAGTGTGAGTGTAACAGTGATACTAAATATTGTTATAACTTTAGTCCACAGTGTATGAGTATTTTATTTTATCCCGTCACCACGCCCCCTACTGACCTAATAAAGGGGGGTCGAATAAACTTAGGTTTATTAGGTCAGTAGGTGTATGAATATGTAAGGTCAAGGAACTATTTTTAAAAGAACGTTTTGTCAAGTTTAATTTATTCATCATAATTGATATTGTTTTCATTTTGCTGAAAATCTGTCAATTCAGATGTATTTTTAATACCTATAATAATTTACGTGGCTTTAATAAAAAAAAAGTTTTGAAAAAAAAAGTTGTCTTTTTGCACTTTGCAACGCGAAGTACAGACACGTTATCTTACTGTGCTATTTCGTTAGCTGATTATTATTGTGTCAGATGATGTATTTATTTCTACAGATAAATACGGAATATTAAAAAAATATACGGAATATTAAAAAATAAAAAAAATATATACTATATGTTCTCAATTCAAATGATGCTTTTTCTTTTTGATGACTTACTTTTATAAAAACAGCAATGACTTATGGGACTCTTTTTTATGTGGTACTTCGGCTGTTAAGTTAAGTTATTATTTTTTTACAAATTACAAAACAACAACATATGATTTATATGCATAGAGTTTAAAAGTGTTATTAAAAATTGAAAATTGACGGGATAAATGGAATAATAAGTCTGTAGCAGATATGATTATAGTTTATTCGGCTCGGGAGAAATAATTTTTTGTCTCGCCAAGGCTCGACAAAAAATTATTTCTCCCTTGCCGAATAAACTATAATCATATCTGCTACTGACTTATTATTCCCTATATGTATAGCCACCTTCTTGCTGAAATCGAATAAACTTTGCACACGTTTTCCCACTTTTCATCAAATATATATTCTACATATACTCTTTATACACGTATATGATGGTCCCGGTAATAACATTGATGCTTCCAATCATAGTTCTCAAAACAAAACTGTAAGACCTTAATGAATCAAATATATCATTTTAGATGTAAGCTCCTAATTCAGTTAACGATTTAATTCAGAAAAGGACAAAACAGAGTCATTCATACTTACGAATAAGCCATATAAGGTTAGCACGGAAGAGCGAATCAATGGCGCCATCAAGATGTTTACTTCCTCGAGACTCGGGAGACTTGCAACTGACGGCAAGTTTGTCTTCAACTTTGTCTGGAAGGAAATCTTCAATAGTGCATATGGACAACACATGGCTGACACACTATGGTTAACAGAAGTAATCGGATTATCTGTTAGATCTTTTGTATTATCTTTTGCAAAAAAACAGTAATTCCCAACCCAAACCTAGGCTATTATTTTTCTGTATGCCATTGGCCGTCTGTCCGTAAACAACTTCCGGACTTAATCATGGCTAATTATGAACAGTGTCTTCACTGTGCTTTTACCTATGTGTATTCCTTGTCCGAAAAGGGACCAAAATAACTTATTCTTATTATCCTAGTGTAAGTCCGATTAGCCATAATAAAGTTTGCTTAATATAAACTTCCTGCATAAGGAACAGGTAATTATTTGCCTTTGTGCCTTGTGTTGAGGCACCTTAGTCCGCATTATTGCAAGATTCAGAGCGATTATTTCTCATTTGTATACTATTTATTTATTTTAAGCTGAATCATATGTTGATACGCGTCAATATATGGCTTTTACGGAGTTGATAATCACGTTATATGCCAAAGTGGTGTGTGCTTTCTGTTGTCTAAAATATAGAATTGTGACAATATGGATACAAAGCATGTGTTCTGATCTAATTAATACAGGATTTTCTCTTCAAAATATGTGTCCCTTTTACATGTAAATGTGATTCTGTTACGAATATCAATAGTTCTAAAACGAAACCGTTGCAATCAGTAAATTAATATCTTTAAAGTATATTGCACGTTATTAATTGCCTTACGATAAAACGTTTTGCATGAATCAGTAATCTGACAAAATTGACTTGTGAAAAAAGACTAAGTATTTTCGATGTCTAAATGCACTTAGAGTAGTTAATAATTTATAATAAAATGATAATACTTTTGCATTCATTTCGCAATTATCGTTTAGGCTTATTCTAGCATTCTGCCGTGTGTATAACATTCCTTAAACCCGTATGTAATTTCACTAAGCAAAAAAACAATAATTTACATCAATAAACTCTCCCAGGCTATAACATTACCAAACTAAGTGGTATAGCAGTCTATGGTACACTATAAGGGAGACTATCTTCGTCTCTATCCATATTATATTTAGTAGCACTACTTTCTGGTCGTATTTGGCAGTTTTATTTTTTATCACATGGCGTAAGACCAAAATAAACTGTTACATTTCTTTTGTTACGTGAAAACGAAGGCACATTGAATAGCTTTATATGCATGCAACTTGTAGCAAACCAGTTTATTTATATTTTGGCTTTATCATAGACAACAAAAAAAGATAATTGATTGAAATTAAACGTTTTTTGTGTGTGACATTTTACGAAATTTGTTTTTAAACGACATTTTGCCAGGTCGCACATATGACATTAATTCTAATTGTTTTTCTTTATTATACGTTCATTTCTGTACATACTACTATCAAAGTGCTTTCAGAATATATGAAAATATAAGTTAAAGTCATGGCTTAGTCATTCTGACATTATGTTGCATGCTATTTCTTGAATGCTTTAAGACATCACGTTTTGAGACATACATGAAGTGAAACCATAATTAACAGGAACCCGGTCGCTAAAGATTTTTAATTAACAAGATTAACCATTCCATCATGCCACATAAGCTTAACAACTTTTCTCTTTTTTTCACAACAAGCAAAGCGTTAATTAATCTAACACAAATTCAACGGTGGTTTGGAGAGAAAAGGTCGATAAATCAAATTACAATGTAGTATTTGATGCTCTGCAATTCTTCATTAAAACTATACACACGATATGTATGCTTCTTCCATGCTCTCTCATTTTCCAAAAAGAAATTAAATGATTATTATTTTTTTTACAAATCTTTACAATAGCGTTTTATGTAAAGTTTGTAAGTGTGTTAAATCAACGCTGACTAATACACGTATAAATGAATATAAAAACTAAACTATTACAAACTCTTATGATTATTGCAGCATATGGAAAATGTGTCATTACAGTGAGAAAAATGTAAAGGCATGTTAGCTGAATGTGAAAATGACAAAAATACTGAACAATGTATACTCAGGAGAGAAAACAACAACAGTAATTGCAATGGAACTTTCACTCCCTTTTGTATATAAAATGAAAGTCTAATGAAGCAGAAAAATTGCCATCACCTGATACAGAGAAGGTCAGACATCATCGCTGTCTCGATTGCATCTGCCGGTTACATTGATGAAGAGGCTAAGTCTTTCCTGGCGCTAACAATGTCACTTCCAACCATTTGCAGCCTCAGACCTAGCTTAAATGTGATAAACTGTCATGAATATAAATGTGTGCCATCTATCTTAGTGCTTTTAGCGCCCACAACGAACCCTACTGGACGCCGTAGTCGCGTATCCTAATAGAAACATTGACTCTTCATTTTTAACATTGTAAAATAGCTTCTTTTTATAAAAAAAACTTGCCAGAATAAAAATATCGGTTGATACTAATTAGCGTAAACCAGGTTTATACAGGTTTTTAGTAGATACTTAAGCTTTAATTATTGTTTAGAAATAAAAGTCAATGTTATGCCAAAGATGACAAAAATCCGATTAGTGTTTAACAAATTTAATAAACCTGATTAACTGCATGTGCATGGCTTGAAGATCCAGTATTTCCATTTCTAACAATAGCACATATATTGGTAATATGATTTTGTGAAGATATGGAGTTACGAAAAGGTACTTGATTTCAGACAAAGTAGACTCTCTTCCCAATTTTCTCCATTTACTTTAACGATTTTGTATAACATTTATTTTCATATAGCTCGGAAAGGGTTAAATGACGTCCAATAAGCAAAATTAAGTATTAGTCTCACTCAATGTGTAGTCGCCACCATTACTGTAGTAGTCGTGTAATTAAGGAAATGAATCATTCGAAGCTGTTTCTTGTGGCTACGGTTCTGGGAAATATATATACAAGAAGATGGTATGAGATTTAATTACTGAGTATAATGGAACTCCGCTTCCAAATTTCATCGGTTATCTGGCCCTACATTGTTCGTCTGTTGTTTTTTATCAAGATCTTGTCAATCCTGTCAACTTCATTTTATTAACTTGAAAGTAACGCGTATAATGTGTTTTATTGAGATCAATACGACATAGTATCATGAAATGTAGACGGAATTATGTTTACTTGAAAATCAGAAATTTGTTTCGATTATGATTTATTATGCGATTTCAGCTAAATGATCGTTTTCTAAAATTCGATGATTTCTTTCGTGTTTTTTTTTAATTTCAATTTTAACACTTATGGCATATGACCTCGTAGCATTTTTGCATGACGTCATTAAATTGTCCTTATTGTACGTCATCGCTTGGGCTGTTTTCTTTCAAAGTACTCTCTCATTTGGAACTTTTAGGTTGCCGTGGCTTTTATCTACTGTACATATTGTACATATGTTAATAGTTTATTATATTACTAGTTATTATGGTTGAACATAAGTTACTTTTATCAGCTTTAACTCCCAATGCAAGTGCTTACTGTTAGTTGTTCCACTTTGATGGGACATGCTTTATTTATAATGTTTTCGTGATAGAAATAGGTAAAAAAGAAAAGGTCCTATCAAAACTCTAACAGATATTTAAATTGAAAAAAACACACACAAAAAAGCAAAAAACACAAAAACACACACACAAAAAAAACCAAACACACAGAGACGAGACATAACACACATAAAGAAAAACATAACACACATAAAGAAAACCCATCAGTTACCACCTAAAGTGCCAGGTTGGAGGTTGTGCGAGGATGGAGCGCTCAACAAACATAAGACAATAAATGAAACTTTCAAACAAATTTTAGAGAAGAGATATTCTGATACAAATCACATTACTCTACGAACTTCAGAATGCAAAGCAGTACTGCGTGTATCAAGACGTGTGTTTGTACAACATATATAATCATTGGTTTCGCATGGCTTACAATGCCGAGCGTGCGTGAAATCGCATTGAAAGCATACTAGCAATGTTATAAACGTATCTCTTTTATTATGACGCCATTTAATATGACCGATGACTCATATGAAGATTTTTCACGTCACGCAAGAGACATGTTTTCAAAAATCAAGAATTCCATCTGACAGACAAGTATGTGTTGCTTGTGCAGGATCTAGCCGAGTTTTCAGAAACAAACAGTGTTGTTGTAATATCATTTACACTTTTATCACATTATACATCAATGCCGTCGTCTATAAAACAGTTTAACAACACTTATCATACATGAATTTACTATATATTGTTATGCATCCAATAAAGAAAGTTTGCAAACAAAACACAATGTAACATTTTAAAGACACAAGTCGTTATGTATTTTGAATATAATACAAATACTGATTAAATAGCTCCCGTTGTTCAATTTTAGCTGATGGCAATTATATATTGATTATTATAAATCCTACTTAGATTTCATTGTAAACAATCTTGAAGTGAAGCTTAAATCAAAGACAAACTTATATTTTATAATCTTTTATAAGCTTCTCGTATTGCCGGGATTACGATTGAAGAAATTCTGTTTTATAACTAATTCAGAACAACACGATTTTATACCCATAGTTTCATTATTCAACTGCTGGAATTTATTTTGTAGGATGAGCAGAGAGAAAATGACATATAATCACAGGGTTTATTATGTTTAAATATCTCTTTACGGACAATTTACTAACCCTAAAACACGAAGGCCGCGGACGAATCAACTTATTTGAAAGATAACAACAATCTTGAGGAAACTTCAATAATGTCTTAATTAATAAAAGAGAGCTGTCCGAACAAGGAGCGTGTGGGGATATTTGTTGGCCCAACTGTTCTAGTTGATCAAAGGGTTGATCGAACCAATAAAGTTTAGTACCTGGATCAGACTATCTATATACTGTGCAGTCGAGGAGGTTAAGTAGACCTTCATGCTATCTCGAGGAGAATTTATTTAGGCCCATATTCACCAACCATTCTTTAGCCTAAGTCATGACTTAAGCTCAAGTCACAATTTTCATACTAACATAAGTAAGCTTAACTATGAAGTTTTAATGTGAATTGAAGCAGAAAGTAGCAAAGTTACAATATCATGTTAAAATACAGACATATAGCTAGATACATAATGAAGATATTGTAGATTGAAATCCATGACTTGAGCATAATTCATACTTAAGAATGGTTGGTAAAAAATAATGTAAACATTTAAACGTTTCTTTCCGATCCACATTATACAATAATTTACTATTAAATGTTTTTTATCATCCACTTACATTTATTTCACTTTGTTACAAATAAAAACTGCTTGTTATTCTCTCGTATTTAAGGATGTATTTATCTGAATCTTTTTAATAGGAAAATGCATGGTGGTTCCAATCAGAAGCTAATTACCACTTGGCACGAAGTTAATTAGAACAAAGCGAAAGGAAGATTGTTCTTGTATTAAGTCTTTGTTGGAATAAAAACATGAAAATGTTACAGTGTTAATAATATAAGGAGCAGTGTTTACGTATTGCACACACGTGAAACGAAATTACTAACACGTTAATAAAATGCAACCAAGACCATTTGAGCGATCTTCTAAATGAACGTTAAATATTGCGCCTGTTGTCAAAGAACGAAAAATGCGTCGGACTTTTTAAACCATATTAAAAGTCGTGAAACAATATCTGTACATAGCAGTTCTAAACCAGAAGTGCATTGCTACGAGGACGGCTGAGCAAAACAACAGCGACTGACCAGTCCTGGAGACCGACATATATCCTATGAACAGATAAACAACGGTTAATTCCGGTCAAAGTCTTAACATTGATTGACTTGAATTTTTTTCTCTTAAAAATGTTTAGGCCTTTATGATTATATAATATAACGTACGTAACGCGCATGTACTAGTGGCTAAGTTGGTAAAGTATTGGACTGCCATAAAAGCGGCCCGGTTTCTCTAAATATGAAAAGCAATTTTTGCCATCCATTTAATATTTACCAATGCTTTAAAATACCCAAGTTTGTCGGCACATATGTTTTTATAGTTATTTCCAAACCACAGAAACTGTAAAACGCATGAAGGCCACATAAATTGTTAGTGGAGATGGCTTAAAACAGAACAATTGAAGTTTCATTGGTGGCGCAAAGATCAGATGGATCTTCACTCATACTGAACTGCACATGCTGCGTTTGTCAACTTGCCTTTCTAGTTGTCTAAAATGGCAAATTGCCCGTAATCTCTTTTAATTGCATCAATCTTGTTACCTGTCTTCAAAGTTATTTTCATTTTGTCTTGCTTACATTAGATTTAAAGTGATAATACTTATATTTCAATTCAGTTAATTGACCACGAAGATCAAAGTAAGCTGACAAAAACGCAGTACATTTTGTATTAATATAATTTCAAAATACAAGTGTAATTGTTAAAGAACAATTAACTGTTTTCACAAGAACTCTTAAGAGAGTTAAGGAAATTTAAATATAAATAGAGGAATCAACCAAATAATGTAATGCATAACACACTAATTGATGGTGCATGTTTAAATATTTTGTTGAATTAACAAAGTTAACAAGCACTGTTAAAAAACCCGTCTATCACAGAGATGACACATGGGATATTTACATTGTTAATGAATAGCGAGGAATATGAGTAAAAGATTTTAGACAGCATTTTGTATTGTTGTTTGCAATGGAAGGCATTCACGCCACTTAACAATCCATTAAACACATGTAAACATACACAGCGACGAACACAAAACAACAACAACAATCACAACAGAGAATATATGTAACTACAATCAACTTTAACTTAGTCCATGGTAACATTTTACTTAGGCTAGAAAAACCTTAACTTTTGTGATTATATTTTGTCTTCCTGATAGATGAACAATTGTTAATAGTTTTTCAGTCGGCCGATCGATATGTTCCTTTGATAATAGCAGTTTTAAGCCCGAACATGAAATTCAATACAAGATATGAGCAATAGCAGGAAATTATCTGTCAATCTGTCAATGTAACGATGATATCTTCAATCCTGGGTTAAATAGTTTTGTTATTTTTTTTCAAGTTTCCTTTAGATATTGTTTCAGTAAATTACCTCGCGTTTCCCATTGTGTTGCTTGTTGCGAGGGAATATAAATAAAACTTGCTTCATGCCACAAATAAGCGTAAAGTTTTAATATTATAATCCAATGGAAGGTAAAATAATACTACAGCACTTCTTGCACGTTTACGAATATTTCATATATTTTTATATGCATTGTCATAGCGTTTTCTTACATAAGACGTTTACTAATTTCGTAGGTAGGTTGCTTGTGTAGCAGATTAGAATATAAGTGTATACCGCTTTGATATAATTTGAATGTCTTACGGTCGGTAAGAAATGTCTGTTTTTTTGTATTATCTACTCATTACAGAAGTAAACAAATCTTAGAAACCTCTTACGAAGAGTTACGAAGCTGATTATATATTTTCCAATTAAAATATTTTAAATATAAAGTAGTTCGAGTTATACAATTGATTCATGGGATAATTGACCAACTTTTGATATAATACATCATTGTAATGAAAATGATTTTTGATGATTTTTGTCCGATGTACACGTACAGCTGCAAGAATACATTTATAAGGCAATACTAGCTGGGAAATATATGATTAATGGGCTTCTGTATGTTGTAAAACGGTTCTGATTTACGACACTTTTGTATAATAGTTTCGTTTATTTTGGAAATTTTAACGAGATTGTCAAGTACATTTGGAATTGTTTTCAACTTTTGGTAGAGCGATTTTTCTGTGTTTTTTTTTGTCTAGAGACATTGTACAATTTAATAATATTTTTTAACAGATATTGCGTCTTGAGAGGCTTGTCACGCCCTTTTGTCGTTACATTTTAATGAAAAGTTTCCCCTTGTACCGAAAGGAAAGAATTAGTTTATATTCTGATCTAACTTTCCGCGCTCGCCACGAATGCAAAATAACTGCCAAGCAACCCAATGGAGGCTACTTCTGTAATTTAATTGCGATCTAGGCTCGTATGTGGACTTCCTTGACAGATCCGTCTAATACGTTGTGACATTGCGATATACTTTAAACACCTGGCAATCTGACTGTGCTTTAAAGGTGAAATATACATTTTAATACAAAAAGTAAGAATGTGTTTTGTGGTAAGCATTCTAAATTTATATATGGCAATAAAACACCATAGGTAATATTTTAAATTATTGCGTATTTTAAAATCTACTTGATACACGGATTATGCATTTTAGAAGGCCTCTTGGGTCATTAAGCATAGGTTCAGTTTTTTTTTTAACCCCAGAAAGTCCTGTCTATGTCTCATGTTGGGTGTTCAGGTCCTAGTCAGTGAGCGATATATCATGTGTAGAGACATTCTAGCACACTTGTGACTATGGCTGAACCCAGCTGTTTAGGGTGGAAGGGGTCATAAAACTTGAATTTCTTTTCTGAAAGCTAAAGACAAATTACCATGTAGAAGTTTATTTACCATATAAGACGGATATTTCCAAGATATTGAATGGGTAGTTTACTTGTATTGTTGTATTTCAGCAGAATCGTTTAAACAGTTGTATGTTCGATTTGTTTTTACTTAATATACATCATTATCGTTAATCTCTGAACAAGATTCGGTATCTTGCGTGCCTGGTTATATTAAGCTTCCTAATGCCATTGCGATCTAACATCTTAAAGATGGCATTTGACAATTTGCTTGCGTCTAATACATGCAACAACATCTTGCTACTGTTTTAATGTGTGCATAATTACTGCATAAACCTTAGTTTAAATAAGGTCTGTTTATAACATTCTCTCAATTGTTGGACAGTACAATTCACGAAATAAATCGCTTCAAATGCTCATTTCAGATTCATAAATAAGCACGATATGGCTTTCTGCTAAAATGTATATTGACTGCAGAGCTGATGGCCCAGGTGATCATGTAGCGTTTCTATCTCAAAAGTAGATAATCACGTGATTTTCATAATTTAAAAATATCTAATTGTACAGCATGGCTCGGATAATTAATACATTTTTGTAATGAAAAAGGAGGTACTAATCTTTTCTCATCGGTCTAGGGCACCAACAAACAGCATTTCGCATAATCTTTTAAGGTATTAATAATAAATTTGGTTGCATGAGAGAATAAATGATCCAAACTATCCGATACCACCCTTAAAACTATGTTGTATAATGCATGTATTCCAAATCAAAACGCGGGAAGTGCCGTTAGCTAGGCCCGCATTTACCTTAACAGCAATATCAAACCATAGAAAGTGCCGTTAGCAAGGCCCGCATTTTACTTAATAGCATATCAAACCATAGAAAGTGCCGTCAGCAAGGCCCGCATTTTCCTTGATAGCAATATCAAACCATAGGAAGTGCCGTAAGCACGGCTCGCATGTTTCTTAATAGCAATATCAAACCATAGGAAGTGCCGTTAGCAAGGCCCGCGTTTTCCTTAATAGCAATATCAAACCATAGAAAGTGCCGTCAACGGGACCCGCATTTTCCTTAATAGCAATATCAAACCATAGGAAGTGCCGTTAGCAAGGCCGCATTTTCCTTAATAGCAATATCCTCTATTGTTCGCTTTGTACATGTTTGCCCGTTTGACTGTAATGCTTTTGATTCCTGCGTAAATCTGTAATCGGAAATACTAGCAATCCCCATCGTAATAATTTAAATTTTATTTATTTGATACATTCACATAAGAAAACGTCAATGGGTTGTGCCTTAAAAATGATTTATTTTTTATGTAAATACAATGTCATTTGCATATCTTTATTAAGGTTGCTAAAGCTAAATTACTAGAGTAACAGTTACTTAACTTCATGCACAGAATGAAGTGAGTGTGTTTTTTTTGTGTAAAAAAATTATTCTAAATGTTATATTTTTTATCAATAATGCATGCCATTTTTCACGGCTTTAAAATCTAGCCAATCGTGTTGCTTTTCCAGTTGCGTTTTGCATTCATAGGTTTCTAAGATTTATCAAAGGCAAACGTTTTATTATAAGTAAGATAGAGAAAACCCGACCGTTACCGCCTTGGAACTCACCATCGACTTGTTCTTTTCCCCTATGTAAATATGATGTCTGGTCCTTGCTTCAAGTGTATGTCATCATCGTTGAGTAGTTTCACCACAGTTTTATATAAATATTTAAAGATCTTAGTTCGTTTGTTTGCCTTCTGTTTTTTGTATTTTTGTATTTCCCTATAAAAAACCTATTGACTTATTATACATTTCCTGTTACGTTGATTTATTGTATGCACACATTTTTGACTTACTGATATAAGATCAAGCCTCTTCGGAAAAGTGCTTACAAAGGTGAAGCTAATTTCAACATGGCAATCAAGCAGAAATGCAATGAGCTTTCTTTGATATCATAATCTATTTTCTAGGTCTTAATGCCGCCTCTAAATGAAATGTAACACACCGATTAACAAATATTGCAAAACTCGATCAGTCACAACGTTATGATATAAAGAGATTGCAAAGTGTGTTTGATTGCAAGATAAGTTTGATATTGCAGAGAGCGTTTGCTCGCAAAGTGTGTTTGATTGTAAAGTGTGTTTGTAAAAGCAATTCTCGATGTTTGGTCTTGATGTACAGTGTACATTTGTTTATCACTGTTTCACGTTGAAACACACGACTTACACTTTATCGAAAAATAATAGTTTAACCTCGCACTTTTAATAGTTGTAAACTTTCATATGGTACATGTTAGAGAGTTAAGTCAGGAATACCTTGCCCTGTGATTACCGTATCATGTTACATGTACGTGTTTCTTAGACAATATATATCTTCTGTACCTGAGAAAACTGTATCTAACTATAATGGCATTTCCTGTGCAGAAAGCATTATGTACTCATTAAAGAAATTAACAAATATAAAAAACCCATAGAGTTACGAAGTTGATTATATATTTTGAAATCAAAACGCGGGAAGTGCCGTTAGCAAGGCCCCCATTTTCCTTAACAGCAATATCAAACCATAGAAAGTGCCGTTAGCAAGGCCCGCATTTTACTTAATAGCAATATCAAACCATAGAAAGTGCCGTCAGCAAGGCCCGCATTTTCCTTAATAGCAATATCAAACCATAGGAAGTGCCGTAAGCACGGCTCGCATGTTTCTTAATAGCAATATCAAACCATAGGAAGTGCCGTTAGCAAGGCCCGCGTTTTCCTTAATAGCAATATCAAACCATAGAAAGTGCCGTCAACGGGGCCCGCATTTTCCTTAATAGCAATATCAAACCATAGGAAGTGCCGTTAGCAAGGCCGCATTTTCCTTAATAGCAATATCCTCTATTGTTCGCTTTGTACATGTTTGCCCGTTTGACTGTAATGCTTTTGATTCCTGCGTAAATCTGTAATCGGAAATACTAGCAATCCCCATCGTAATAATTTAAATTTTATTTATTTGATACATTCACATAAGAAAACGTCAATGGGTTGTGCCTTAAAAATGATTTATTTTTTATGTAAATACAATGTCATTTGCATATCTTTATTAAGGTTGCTAAAGCTAAATTACTAGAGTAACAGTTACTTAACTTCATGCACAGAATGAAGTGAGCGTGTTTTTTTTTTTGTAAAAAAATTATTCTAAATGTTATATTTTTTATCAATAATGCATGCCATTTTTCACGGCTTTAAAGTCTAGCCAATCGTGTTGCTTTTCCAGTTGCGTTTTGCATTCATAGGTTTCTAAGATTTATCAAAGGCAAACGTTTTATTATAAGTAAGATAGAGAAAACCCGACCGTTACCGCCTTGGAACTCACCATCGACTTGTTCTTTTCCCCTATGTAAATATGATGTCTGGTCCTTGCTTCAAGTGTATGTCATCATCGTTGAGTAGTTTCACCACAGTTTTATATAAATATTTAAAGACCTTAGTTCGTTTGTTTGCCTTCTGTTTTTTGTATTTTTGTATTTCCCTATAAAAAACCTATTGACTTATTATACATTTCCTGTTACGTTGATTTATTGTATGCACACATTTTTGACTTACTGATATAAGATCAAGCCTCTTCGGAAAAGTGCTTACAAAGGTGAAGCTAATTTCAACATGGCAATCAAGCAGAAATGCAATGAGCTTTCTTTGATATCATAATCTATTTTCTAGGTCTTAATGCCGCCTCTAAATGAAATGTAACACACCGATTAACAAATATTGCAAAACTCGATCAGTCACAACGTTATGATATAAAGAGATTGCAAAGTGTGTTTGATTGCAAGATAAGTTTGATATTGCAGAGAGCGTTTGCTCGCAAAGTGTGTTTGATTGTAAAGTGTGTTTGTAAAAGCAATTCTCGATGTTTGGTCTTGATGTACAGTGTACATTTGTTTATCACTGTTTCACGTTGAAACACACGACTTACACTTTATCGAAAAATAATAGTTTAACCTCGCACTTTTAATAGTTGTAAACTTTCATATGGTACATGTTAGAGAGTTAAGTCAGGAATACCTTGCCCTGTGATTACCGTATCATGTTACATGTACGTGTTTCTTAGACAATATATATCTTCTGTACCTGAGAAAACTGTATCTAACTATAATGGCATTTCCTGTGCAGAAAGCATTATGTACTCATTAAAGAAATTAACAAATATAAGAAACCCATAGAGTTACGAAGTTGATTATATATTTTGCAATTAAAATATTTAAATATTAAGTAGTTCGATTTACACAATTGATGTCGTACTCGAAGCTAAGCATTTAAACATGAGATAACTGACCAAAGATTTGATATAATACATCATTGTAATGAAAGTGATTTTGATGATTTTATCCGATGTCCACGTACAGCTGCAAGGATACCTTTATAAGGCAATACTAGCTGTCAAATATATGATTTATAGGCTTCTGTATGTTGTTAATGTTTCTGATTTACGACACGTCTGGAAAATATGTTTTGTTTGTTTTGGAAATTTTAACGAGAATGTCAATTACATATGGAATTGTTAAACAACTTTTGGTAGAGCGTTGTCTTTATTTTTTTTGTCTAGAGACATTTTATAGTTTAATAATATATTAATAATGCGTAATTTGTGGTGGCTGCAAAATAAAAGAAATAGATTCTCTACCTCGATCTAATGAAGATATCACTAAACAGACTAAGTAACTGCGCTCTTCTGTTTGAGTTAATATATCTTTTTGTTAAATAAATACCAGCGAAATCTTCAAAAGAACCATAGCAATAAAAAAAACATGTTCACTAATTTTTTCGAGCCTCCTGCTCGATAAGGAAATTGTCCGACTTTCGTTAATCAAATACACCTTTTTATATCTCGGCTCTCGATTTAATTAAGGAATTAATTCTGTCAAAAACAGGACGAAATTGAAGTCGTTCATACTTACGCATTAGCCATATTAGATCAGCCCGGAAGACCGAATTATTGACGTCATCAACCTGGGATTTTCTCGAACTGGCAATAAACCTTGTATTTGCTTTCCTCTGCGGTTATTAAATTTCAAATGCGGGAAACTTAAACAAAGGATATTAACCCCGACCAAAATTGACGAACTATCTTAGAGTTTATATGAGTATTCGTAAAATCCTGTTACTTAGCGATCTAATTGCTACATAAGGCCTAGGTTATTAGCTTCCTGTTTGCAATTTGTCGATCTGCAATTACCTATACAATGAGATTTTCAGAGTCTCCTTTTTAAGACATGTTTGAAAGTTTAAACATATAAAATATGTTTTATGTTGTTACCTTGTCTGGTTAACATATTGTCATATAATGTTTTGGGCAGGTGACGGTATATAACTGGCAATTTATCAAGTTTTACGTACAATCGTTCGGATTATAACAGGTGGTGAACACATGTATGTATTAAATACATGTTAGGGTTACGCTGTAAACTTAGTGTTTTTCGCCTATTAGCAAACATGACATCATAGTGACGGATTCATGTATGCTGCACTTTATCTTACTTAACTCTTCCTGTCACTAGGCAAACATAGTTCCGAGACTTTGTTTTGGGTACCATGCTGCGTCGATATGTTTTGCGCCAACTTTTAGGTCTGCGTTAAAAGGCATTCGAAATTAATGTCCAAACCTTTGCATTCTTACGCACTCGTTCAGATACACTTTAGCCCGTGGAGACAGAATACTTTACAATGTCAGAAAATGTAAAACTCAACTTATTGAGAAAGAAAGGGTACATTTCATCTCTGAAAGCTTAGAGGCTACTGAAACCAGAGACATGTTTTCAATGAAAATAATGTTATTTGAAATTTTGTAGCTAACAGTTTGTTATTAAATAAGGGATATCATTTTCATGTTACATAAACCTAATAACAAGGGAAAAGAGATGTTAGATCGCTGTTATCCGGTTTATGTACACCAGGCGGTCGTGTATCTAACTGATCATTCCAAGGCGGTAACTATATACTTTTCTCTATTCGTGTTATGGCTTATTGCAGTTTTTTTCATTTTTACATTTCTCTAGTTTAAAAAAGGAAAACAACAACCCAAACACTTTAATATATGTTTTAAACATATATGGCATTGTCCTATTTTGAATATGAAGTAATTAAAACCATACAACTCGTGCAGTAAACACTATTTTACTAGAAGACATGTTTCTACAACCGAACCTTGATCGTGTATCTTACGATAACCTGTGTCTGTTGCACATATGTGTGATGTTGCTGTGCATATTTCATCCAGAGAAAGCTTTATATCATCTTTATTAGTTGTCTCGATTATATGAATTGATAACAGTGAATAGAAAGTAAGCGTTTTGTCGTCACTAACAATGTTCGTTACTTTTAATTGTACATGTATCACTGGGCATTGCTTTAATGAGATAAATTGTGATAAATATACATGTTTACTATTTTTTACGATACTTTCATTGATGCAAACAGTATTATACGCGAGCTGAAACGATAAATATTATATGAATTCATTTTTCTCAACCATTCTGGTCATTTGAAACGCATCCCATAAGAGTCATATTGTAAGACATAAAATGTCTATCATTGTTTTCGTGATAAATTACCATGGTAATGACATGATTCTGACAAGTAAAAAAAGCAAATCCAATAAATATAAAATGGATTTTCTTTGAAAATTAACACAAAATGCGAAAATGTGGGTCAAAACTATTAAATATGCTATGCTTAGAAAAGATCTACTGCTACCCATTCTTTACACTTTATAAACACTTCATATATACACTAAGGTAAAATATGTTCATTTAGATGAACTATATCTCAGTAAGTTAACGCTAAACAGTCATCATGGCGTTTTAATCAAATGTTGAGAGTGTTTTGCCCCTAACCCTGCTTAGCACGAACTGACAAGAGTGAGGTTATAAATTTAGTTCCAGGTGAGCTAGCTCCCGTTTGAAGCCGCTAGAATAAGTTCTGACTGATTGTTGAGATTCTAGCAGTACATCTTATAGTCTTTGAATGTTTGTTAGGAAAAACCTAACACTGTTTATGTATTTATTATAAAGAAATGTGGAATGATAAGGTTTATGGAAAGGCTGACACATCAATTTGATATAAAGCATTTTTATTAGTGTCTAGCCTTTATCAGCATTTCCTGATCCAACAAGTAAGGAAATTAATCACTTTGCAGGGCGGTTGTGTGATCACACGCGTCTTGGTGTTTCTTGTGGCTGGGTCTCTAACAAATAATTATACATATATAATGATGATAACGAGTCTGGTTAATTTGTATAGTATGGCTTCTTTGTTATACATGTATATATATATATATATGTGTCCATTACCAATAGACCTTTACTTTGAAACTATCAGACAATAGGCTGTCTGTACATTAAAGGTCTTTTGCTGATTTCATTTATACAGTGTTGTCTTTATCTTAATTATCGCAATTATCGCACACGTTTTAAATAATTGACTCTTGTGATGAAGTTATAATGAACACCTTACCCATTAAGATTGTGTTACTGTTAATGGAGAAGCGGTTAATTATTAAGGCATTAGCGAACGGTACTATATCAGCTTGAATAAGTGTATGCTGTACATTGTTTAATTGGAATATTATTTGTTTAAAGACAAAAAACATAAACAACATGTTGTATTTAACATTTAGCTTTGTCAACAGGTCTTGTTTTTAGCTGCCGCTGATGATTTCCCTAAATATAAAATCTTGTGCCTCAATTTATACAGTAAGTATTTTAGTGGTTCATTTAAAGGCCACCAGTTTTGTATTTTTTACTTAATGTGTGGTTTTCTTAATAAAATTACTAGTTCAATAGTTTTATTCAACGGTGTAAGAAGAACGGTATTAAAGAATGATAACGGTTATATATGTACTGTACAAAAAAAGTCATTTGTCACGGTCAAAAATAAGAATTACATATGAATCTAGGCATCTGTTTTGGACATTTTTAGACTCAATAAATACACAATGAGAATACTTTACGTTAAATTTAAGGAGGACAAGATCTTGTGCTTATATATTTTAAATATAAAAACGGATATTATGTATTTTTATGAAATGGCAACTTCAAACTCGAATATAAAAAGCTTAGCTTATGATTTAATTTGCAGTCGATGCCTTATTCTCTAAATGTTAAGATGGTTTACCTACAATCATAGAAGCCAATGTATGCTAATGTTGTTTGCCTTTATGTCGCCTGGCGTCTTATTTGACAGCCTCCAGAGATGTTACCGTTGCATTTAATTTCGTCTCATTACACGGAATACGAATATCGTTCAGAAGACAGTGTCTGTATCTCGAGTCAGTATACTTTTCTATATAGCAGTACTTATCGCACAGTTGCGCCCGTGGCGTAGTTATAGAGTCGCCGACTAGTAACTTCTCTTACTGCTTAACATCTCACCGCGTGGACCCGAGTCCCGTTTGGGGCAAATACCTAATGCTGGAAGATCCTTTAGCTAACATTCGGTGCGACGGTGGTTTTATCTAGATGTAAGTCTTGGGTCCTCCTCCACAGAGATAGCTGGATGTCACTAATATGATCATAATTGGTAGCTGCGATGTATTTCACAGCAAACAACCAACAAAAACAAACTTTATTACCCACCAGATGAATTTTATGTTTTGTCAACATGTAATTTCGTGTCCTTAAGTTAAACCATGAACCAGGTTACAAACAAATATAAATAGTGTATGTAATAAAGCAAGTTTGGTTGGAATGGTATCTTTAGAAAACTAGAAGACGCAAAATTGCGCAATCCTTAAAATACATGCAGTAGAATATAAGATTATAAAAACCTGTACCAACAAAACGTATAAACTAACAACTAACAGCTCAATTTCTATAAACACTTTTTACTTTTTTTCCGTAGCATATTCAGTCAGTATGCCAAGGCTACAACGCATGTGATTTCTTAAGAACAGGAAACAAAAGAATTAGTAGCAAACAGACCCAGACCCTTTGGTTTTAAATCGAAGTAAACTTCCGAATATAAGTCATTTAGAGGTTTTGTTTATTGGGTTCATCTTCCCACAAACAGTGTTTCAGTTATCTGGAGACGGTGTCCACTTGAAGCAGTTATAGTGCTGCCTTCACTGTGTGTAGCACGCCGTGAACACCTTGCATGGTACCACACCCAGTCACATTATCCTGACCCCGGGCCAACGAGTCGTGAAACTACCAGTATATTTGCTTGAGCGTTATTAAGGGAGCTATACCATTTTAACGACTTTGGTATGTATAGGCCTCGGATCGGACCCGGGGCTTCCGATACCTGGGGCCGACGCTCTACCGATTGTGCAACCAGGTCGTGTCATTTAGAAGTTGTCTCGGAGATTTTGCTCTTAATGCAGCAACTTAAAAAATAGTTATAACTACAACAGCAACACAGCACATAAACAAGAAAATGGCAAATGACATTTCCACGAAAAGCAACTTGTCGTAACGAAATGAAATCCCTGATTGAATCGTTAATTGTTTCAATCTCTTTCAACGAACTTCATCAATTCGCACTGTTAAAGGATTAACTCTGAATTGGAAGAAACCACAAGTATTTCGTTTCCAATCTTGGTGATACAAAATTATCTTTAAATAATAAATGCCGTAGCAATAAATTATCAGCATGGCACACTAGGCGTCTAATGATATTTCATGTTCGAGAACTTCTCAAACTTACAACAGATTATCATAAGTATAATGTCAACCTAGCATGAAAAACACACATTTAACCATGAATTCAACTGAAAAGTTAAAAAATGCCAATGATACACATACCACTTTATCATATTTGAACGAAATACAAATTTGATATGTCAAATACTAACGTATGTGATTTATTGCTGAATCGCACTTTACAAGATCACATACATAATACCGTATATGTCCGCATATTCTCGCACTGTACACAATATTGCATGTTTTCAACGTTCTCATAGATTTAAGACTGTAACGCCTGGGGTAATTTTTTCATCAATACAAATATAAAGCAATTCTCCAATGGCGTCTTTAAACTAACGTATGTTTTTTAATTGGATATTGATTGCTTTGCTCTTAATTCCTTAATCTTGTATTGGCTCCTTATACTTTGAAACAAGAATGAGTATGTCAATAATATAGAATTCAATGCACTTTTCATAATACATGTATGAACGCGCTGTTGTTGTTTTTGCGAGATCTAAACGGTTTAAGATAACAGTCTTGAATGATGTGCCTTATGTGATGCTACACTTTATGTGCCTTATGTGATGCTACACTTTATGTGCCTTATGTGATGCTACACTTTATGTGCCTTATGTGATGCTACACTTTATGTGCCTTATGTGATGCTACACTTTATGTATTTAATAGTGAAATAATCTTTGGTAAAATAAAAGCCGTGGAGATTTGGGGTTTTAATAGGATCGTAGTGGATATAAAGTACCTAGTTGACAAGTTATTTGACTAACGTGTCAGGTGTATCAGCACATTATATACACGTTTTTTTTACATTTATTCTTACAGATATTAATGCATCATAACCGGGGAATTTTTATAATTTGTTTTAAGTGATTAAACACGAAACGAGCATTAACGTTCCGTTTAACATTTCTTAAATTGTTACATCTCAATTTTCATTTCTTCCATCTCCCTTAACAACATGTGCTTCTTGTTGGTAATAGTATTCTACAAAAAGATGCAGTTGGTTTGACTAATCGTTGCTATGAGCATCCAAAGAGCAACCCGACAGTTATCGTCTTGGAACGCTCAGTCGGCAATATGGGCCGACTGGGGTGCTTAAACCGATTTTATAGATCTCTAACCTTGCATTTCCTGATGGGTTTCTCGAATGCAAGCATTAATAAGGAAAACGATCTATTTGAATTAAAAAATGTCCAAACGCTCTGAATCAAGAAAAAACATGATCAGAGAAGAGTAAATGTGTAGCATCCTGTTAATGTGTAGATGGAATTGAGGAACCAAACTCCAATGCCCATCAAAGGAAATACACGTAACAATCCTTATATGATGAATTAAATGACAACGTAAATTACATTAAAGTGCATTATCGGATTACGAATAGGCATGAAATTTGAGCAAAGAAATGTGTTTTTATTTACAAAAAATATATGAAAGGTCCTATGAGCATTTCAACATATACCAAACTCTAAAAAGGCACAAGACAAAGGTATTTCACATGCAAATCAGCTGAAAGGCAAGAACAAATTTATGATGAGTCATTAACGAAAAGAGCAAACCCGACAGTTATTGCCTTGGAACGGTCAGTCAGAAATATGGGCCGACTGGGGTGATTAAACAAATCTTAACCTGAACGTGCTTTAAGTCAGGTGTTAGTCCGTTTTGTACGAGCAGACGGTGCAAGTGTGGAAGAATTTCGCATCGTGTAGGTGCATGAAAGGGCATAACTTCAAAATGATCATAAAATGTTTCCAAGGAACGACGGTGGGATAATCTTTGCTTGGAAATTTGATTTTTTGTTTGTTACAAATAAGGATGATTGTAGTTGAACTAATCTGGAAAACATTTACTTATACGTTTTTCTTATCAATCTTTGAGTTCTGTTATATGTAGCTAGCTCTTATATGCATTAAGGTGAAATAATAGTTCAGACAAATAAATACTTTGAGCCATCTTTATCGATAATACGTAATGGACATGCAATAGAGTCAACATAATAAGAAATAATGTGACATGTGTTAGGCAACGTCTCGTTTAACTGTTAAAATAGTAAAAGGCATAGTCGTACATTTTGCCGTCAATCACAATTTTACATGCAAGACGGTTATAACAATTTAACACAATTAATGCTTTGTGTAATACATACATCTTAAATATAAGCGAATAAAAAAACTGAATGTCGATTGTTCTTATGCCAATTCTTACAACAAGATATATAAAATATTACAATACTCAGCTAAAAGTTAGTTTATGGTGAACCATTCAGAAATAGAAAAAAAAAGGAAATACTCGAAATCGTTGCAGAATAGCGTTTTTGTCTCCTTACATACAAATATATAAGCAGCAACAATGAAAAACTTCGTTTTTTAAATGTTTCTGTGTCGACCGATGAAAAAAGTAATTTTCAGATCAAACCTAGAATTGGCAGTATGCAGTAGTCGAGTTTTTTAATCTTTTGCAATGATCTAAGATATTATTCAGTTGTTCAAGATGAGTTGTGTGGTAAAAGAACCATAATTACTGCTTAAGTCTAGAAGACATGTTTACTTCAATTCACAGCTATGTCAATAAAAGAGAAGTATTACTTCATGCATAATAACCACTTGTGCTTTTCACATATATGTTACATACACATCCATTTTAATTAGTGTTTCAGTTATAACATATGCGTCATTTACTCTGACAAATCAAATTTATTTAGCATTGATGATCTTAGTGCAGATAAAATATAAAAATCTGCGACTTTAAATAGCGTAATATACTGTATTTTCAGATTATAAGTGAGTTATCGTCTATTTAGAA
The DNA here is from genome assembly GCA_007844125.1 of Sinonovacula constricta. Classification (NCBI taxonomy): domain Eukaryota; kingdom Metazoa; phylum Mollusca; class Bivalvia; order Cardiida; family Solecurtidae; genus Sinonovacula; species Sinonovacula constricta. The sequence goes on along the minus strand of CM017559.1, from coordinate 61,247,021 downwards.
CGTTAATCGAACTCTTACAGACATTGTGTGCTTAGTGTTCATTCATTATCAGTTATCTCATACATTTCAAATAAATACTACCATTTGTCTCTGAAAGCAATAAACTTATACGTTCATATATTCTGGACCGACTAACATTTCTCCTTCCTTATCAATATGTAATGGCCGTCATTCAATCCATGTGGGACTACTACCGTATCGGAATTACGATTTAGTGGCTTTTTTGGCAGATCTGTGCAATATGGTAGGACAAGGAGTTTTGAGTTAGATTTAAAACGCCTTTCTAGTAATAACTACATGTCAGAACAGAATAGATGTTATATCCAAATGTTAACTACATGCACATTAGTCGAGAAATACACCAAAAACTTGCTTTTATTAATCAACAGGCGATCATGTGCCTTTTGATAACAACACAGTAATCTCTCTTGCATAACAAGTCATCCTGTGCACGCTCTACTAACTTCTATAAAAAGAACACACAATTCTAATAATAATTATGATCATACATTGACATTATATAATGTGTTATTTGATTTTCACTAGAGTCGTTTGTCATATTATAAGTATGTAATTATGTATATAGTATAAATAGTTTAAGATTAATATATTTAGATATAGATCTAGGAAATTTTGCTTCCCTATCCTATTCTATTTGAACCAGCTAACCTTATCATTTAAGTATATACTGATTTTATTTTTTTTACTATGGACGCGGTTGAAGTCAAATATTATACAGTTTTAATTTAAATGATAAAGTTTCGGATATGTATTAAATATTGGTATAAGAGAATCAGAGATACATTTGTACTAGATTACATGTGCATTGACAGTTATATTTGACAGTGAATATATGTATAATTATAGATCTCTACATAGATTTAAATGCTTTAGGTCCACTCGCTACAGAAGATTTACCATTCATAAACTTTTTTCATTTCTTAGACTGTAGTATTACATTGTATGATATACATTTTCGCCATTATTGTTTGAAGTTTTGATCGAGCAAAATTCTTCGTTTTTTGGTTCACGTGACACGTTTATTATCTGTATGTATATACATGTATGTTGAAAAGATGATGTACACGACTATATGTACAAATCTTAAATGTAATTTGTGTTCTGTTCAATAAATACATGTCACAGCACATCTTTCGTAACCAAGATTGCGCACACGCCGTTTTCAACCAAAGTTACAGCTTAACAAAAAAAAACCCAAACAAACGCGCTTCGATCTGATGAGCGTCTTTCATCTCATAATGGGCCTAGGGTTTTAATGCCGGTTATGTCAATTAGGCGGGATCGTTTTATTGATTGTTTGTTTGTTTTATGCCGCTGGGAAAAAGCATAAGCGCTGACAGTGTCTTCATATTGATTTCATGCTGGCATCTACTGCTAGTGGCTTAAGGTCATTATTGAAATTTAAAATTCCAAAACTCCAATATCCTTTTAACCATGAAGGGGTATTATAAACAAGATATTGTGATGTATAGTGTATTGACATTGTCTACTAACGATGTTAAATAATGCACCCACATGCCTTTGCAAGTCGTCTTCAGATCATTGTTATTCATGATAATATCAAACACGTGTTACGATTGTATTCAATACATTTGTTATGTTTCAGATTTTATTATGTTTTTGTCTGAAATATACTCATTGTTATTAATATGAATGCATAAATCAAGATAATACTATAACGTATGCCTAACTGTTTAATGAGTTTTTAATGTTAAGGAGATTGCGCAACTAAAACATAACTTTATGTAATTATATTTTCGAATGGTTGTGTCTTTTGTTGTATGCCGTGCATTCCCGCATTTTTTTCTGTACTGTGGGTAAAGCACTACATATTGCGAAAATTTGTGAGCAGCATAATTTAAAATCTTTACCGTGTTCATATACATGTAAATATACTTAATGTGATTTGGTCATGTTGATATGCCTTTGGTGGACAACGTTTGCCTTTATAACGACGAATGGAAAGATATCGCAATCTTATCCATTTAATAAATGTACGTTTCTGAAGCTACAATGCTAGGATTTTTAGCTTATTTGCTCTCACCGTTGGCAAAATGTAAATTACAAATTTATTTATACAAATATTATATGAAACATTTTTTTTTAAAAGTTAATATATCGCATTTCCTCACATGCATACTTTTATAGCTGTAACGCTGTTACCTTTATACACGTTGCAAGAAATGTTCACAGCGAATGGTTAGCTGTAAAAACTCATCATCTTGGATTTTATAATAATGATGTCTGAAATTTGCACATTTACTTTGCATCACATGCTCATATTCATTTACAATTATACTTCCGATTAAAATAATGTTGCCTGTTTCTTTTTGTTTCATTTATCTGCTACCAATAAATGTAAAATTTACCACAACGTATGCTAATTGCTTACGTCTGCAAACTCTTATCTCATTCAAATTAAGAGTGAAGTTATTAAGACCATATTTCGCGTGCTTCATAGAAAGTCTTCCAGAATATGTCATAATATCGCCTGTACAGGTGTAATATCTCAAGGGAGCAAAAGTAATTTACATATAAATTTCGTATCTGTCTTATACCCACGCTATTATACATTTATCAGCGATTCCCTAATGTTAATGAACGCCGATCTCGATATAGGAACTGAATTGAATTATAATATCATTCTGTTTAACACGTTGTTGAACGTTTTATTTGATAAGGTATTTATAGACTTTGTTGTTAGACGTGCAATGCACAGTTGTCGTTTAAAGGCCATTCTGCTATTTTGTTTATAACTTTGCTATTTCATCATGGTTTTTCTTCATAAACATTTATCTTGATAAGTACCTTTATATACTGTACGTTTAATAAGATCGTGTTCACTAATATATGTATGTAGATTATGTGTATGTGGAAAATATTGCATACATGCAACATTTAGGCGACGGAAGTTTTATTGTAAGTAAACGGGGAAAATATCCATATTTTGAAGCATAATGAAACTTTCATTGCAAAATGATAAATGTGTTGCTGAAACATCTTTTTTTGCTTTCTTTCAGATTCCCTTTGACCTATTGTGGATCAAATCGAACGGCGGTCAGAAACTGTCTTAAGGTATACAGCTTATTTACTTTACTTGATATTTCGTTTCCGATATGCGCTTGAAATTTTAGACTCCTGCAAGATTGGAAAAAATGGATACTGCCACTTTCTTCAAAGCGAGACAAAATATCATCGTTACAATATACATATCGGAGTTGTTGTTAAATATTATAAAATGCTAACACTCAGGTCTTGTATCCGGATCCAAAACCATTTGTAAACTAAGAAAATCACAGAAATTATCTCAATGTTCTGCTGTCTAAAAACGACGAACATCTATTGTTGAAATAAAAGAAAACAAGAACGAAATCTTGAAAGAAAAAAATGTATATTGGAAGTTGTATACAAGGGACATTTATACTTATGCTTGCAAGCACCCAAATCAATAAGAAAGCTGTCCGACTTTTATTAATTAAGTACATTATTTTATTTCTCAGCTTCTAACTCAATTCACGAAATAATATAGAAACAGGACAAAATAAGTTTGTACCTACGAATACGCTTTATTAGATTAGCTCGGGAGATCCAATTAGTGGCGCCATCTCTTTCATTTGTATACTCGGACTGATGAAAACGGTTGTTTACTTTCATCTGTGTAGACTTATGCCTATATGGTTGAGCTTTAAAAGTAATAAGAACCAAGACAAGGGTCGGTAAATTAACCGAGACTTAGTCCGATTAGTCATAATACTTTCTGCGACACAAATTAATTCCTACATGCTGTTAGATTTTGGTAATTATTTGCCTCTGTGCAATTTGTTTAGCAGCCATCCTCCTTTCACATGGTTACTCAGAATTTCCCTTATGTGTCTATTTGTATCCGATTATCCTATGCTGAATCGTATGCAGGCACGCGCAAATCTATCGATTTTAGACAATGACTATTTAAATAGAATTTGTTATGTATTAGGATGTAAAAGCAAAATCAGAATTATAAAACTAATCCATTCGGACTTTCAGGCGGTAACTGTCAGTATTTTTTCCTATCTTATTTATTTTATTTATTATTTGAAAAAGATCGAGGCTATTTCTTGTCTCCATAAGAAAGCCAGCATGTAGAGGACGTTCCGAAAATAACAAGAAATATATGTAAACTGTTTTAATGTTGCCTAGGAACTGGCAGGTTAACCTGATTGAGTATTCGCCTAGGAACCTGGTAAATTAAACTGTATTAGTGTTTTCCAAGGAACCCTGCAGAACTGTTTAAGTATTTGCCCAGGAACCTGATAGATCACCCTGTTTGAGTGTTGCCTAGAAACCAAATATATTTACCTGTTTTAGTGTTTGCATAGGAACCCGGTACATTAACACGTTTATATATATTTATATGTATAATGTATTGAACTATCGCTTATGCACTATAAAAAGCGCTCCAGCTAAATGCAATTTGAAGAACCCAGCAACAAATTAGTTTTAAATGTTCTGTCATTGTTTCTTTAAATAGGAGTGCAAGACAGAATAAGTAGCGGTTGCCAAATAATACCACGATGAGCGTGCGTGGTAGCATTAAGACATAAAACAATAAGATACCAAAAAAATACTCATCTTGACAAAGGATATAAACACATGCCATATCGACATTGAGTAACATTTTGTGAAACATTAAATGCGCAACTAAAAGCTTTATTGCGCTTTTATTTAATCATCTTAAGCGCGAGTAAACTTTGTCATTTATCAGCGATTGGTAATGAGAAGCAGACACACTATGCTTAAGAGTTTGTTGTATTCTGTTAGCCTTTGAAATATATATACATACTTTACCTGATGTATACCATTAATGTGTATTCCTTAGCAACATATTTTCTTTCCTCAGTAGATTTAAAATCCTATTGTGTATAACTGAAAATATTGTAGCTAATGGTGTAGATCCTAATTATGCAATGGCACTCACAGTGATCGAAAGACGTTTGATCTGCATATTTGCCTTGCCCAGATCAATTTACTTATTAGACTTGGCAGCTTAAGTCAGGACACTCTATCCAAGAAAACCAGACATTTTCGATGTTTTTTATCTCCCCTGTCACAGCCATTAAATGGTAAGCTGTTTTCTCTGGCTACCAATGTTCTTTGTTCTTATTTGCTACCCGCTTGTGTTTTTTGTTTGGTGTGAAAAACTGTCATGAAAAATAATTTATCAGGGCGCTGTTATCACACCATGTGCTGTGTCTAAGAACCACACGACCCCTTCACAGAAAAAGAGACTGCAATTACCACGTCATCATACCATTTCGTTTATTCTGGTCTTTTAGAAATCTTAATTTGTGGATATCTTGGTGGACTTGAATGTCGCTTGATGTCAATTATCTTCTAACATAAGACTTGAAAAATACTCATCGGTGTCTGAATAATGAATTGCCATAATAATAGCATTCCTTCCTGGTTAGTCTATTTGAAATGTTATAAATCGATTTTACTGCGTCGTGATAATAATATTATGTGCAAGTATATAAATGTTACAAACACGAACAGAAACTTTGGTAATGACAATTTCGTAGGTGTGTGCGTTTTCAGAAAAAAATAAATATACTCTAACATTTCCTCTTTTTTTCTCCTTTCTCTCGATCGATCTGTTGACTTGTACCATTCTCTAATAATGCCATTTCTTTTTGTACTCTTAACTATTCCATTTTCATAGTTAACTATTTTTCTTGCAACATACAGCGGGACCATTATGCTCCACCCTTCATTATCAGACATTTTCCACGTATTTTTAAATTTTTAAAAATAAATAAAAATCACCCATTAACTCTGATGTAACACTATACGGAAATAACGATACTTCCCCACACTAGCAAGCAATCGCAAACATAGTTTGTTGCAAATCACAATAAAAGTCTCGTGAGAAGATAATTAAGCCTAACACAGCCAAGGTTATTTCCTTGAAAGCTTTGTAACTTTCTGTACACACTTAGGTATATTTTCATTACAATACAATGACAAATACTGTGTCTCTTAGGTGCAGACTGATACTTATGTAAAATTATTGCGGCTGATAATGCTGATTGTTAGCTTTTTGTCAGAGTAGTCTAGATGTTCTTATGAAATGTTGAGACTGTTTAAACTGGCTTTACTCTCCGATCATGGCCTGTGTGATCAAGCTTTGTTTCCTATCTGACAATATTCACATAAAATGCGCTGACAATACTAAGACAGTTGGTATTCCTTTGAAAACCTGCTGTACACCACTAATTGCAGATTTGTTTGCCTATTGCTTTGAACGTGATTTTAGGTTAATTTTATCCCCTTTTACCCAAAGCCACACTACAGAAGCTTTTAATTCCACGTCACGCTATCTTTATCACGTTAATATTATAGATATAGAGAATACCAGATTAAATCTTAATACCTCTTTGACGAAAGGTTGAAGCGAGCTTCATCAAATAATACTAGCTAGGTGCTGCCAGTATAACTGTAAGTCGGTTCGATGCAGAGCCAAAGACAGAACATAACAAACACAACTTTATTTAGATTCGTACTATCAAAATATGCTAGTTGTATGAATTATACTTTCAAACAAGGAATAGCTCGGGACATCATTATGTTATGTTTTCTAAGAATAACAATTTCAAAAGGAAAATATATTGACATATAGAAGTAATAACTGTCTTAAGTATCTCTCGTGCAGTTAGAAAAACAAAACACTCGTACTTTGGTTGAAGGTGTTTCAACGTTTTTTTTTGTTTTCTTTTTTAATTTATGAACCTCAACAGACATTAGACTGATAAATTTATTGATTCACATATCATCCTGAAAAATAAATTTACAAAATATGGACTTTTTCTATTGTTTTGTTATATGGTATATGGTTCTTTAACAAAAGTCTTCATGAAGATATTCTGATAGCATATGGCATGTGACTTAAGCTGTGCCGACTTATTTTTCCAAGGTGGTAAATGTTGGGTTTGCTTGTTTTGTTTAATGACTCATCACATATTTGTCCTTACTTTTACATTTAGCTTGCATTTAAATGCCTTTTGTCATGTGCTTTTTCAAATTTTGGTATATTTTGCAATGTTCATATTTCCATATTGTTGTTTTATATAGTGACAAATCTTAAAATAAAACACAAATGTCGAATAAGACGCGTCGTACATGTAATGTAATGAAAATACATTGTACCTTCAATTCCTAATCGTGTTTTGGCATGCCTTATGGTCACAAACGAAATTTACAATCGTTCCTAAAGTAGTCTGTTTAAGCAAATCCATGCCTAGTATGTAGTTAAAAATTGCACCATGCCCAAAGATACAAGAAGATAATATTCCTTGCACGTTCAGTCATAGACGAAGAATAACAAAATAACTTGCTTTCTTGCGCTGTCTAACTTCCTATGTCCGCTGCAAGATTCGGTGATGGAAAGCTATGTTCTTCCATGCATATTTGATGAGACGCAAGCTTGTCTAATAACCCATTACCAAGAGAAGACTGTAAATAATGGCAATGCGTGGGCAATGTTATGGGCAATGAAATGTCTATGTAATGCACATTAAAGACTTAAAAACTGAAGACATATAAAACTGAACGTACATCTGAGTTTAAATATTATGTAACAAATGTCCGAAGGAATATAACGCGTATATACATATACATTTGGGTATATTAAACTGTTTGTTTTCAGACTATTTACTTTATTATATTATAAAGACTAAGTAATTTATATTCAGTGAAGAGTTTTGTTTCAGTGTATGTCATGTTTACGGACATGATTTGTTCTCGTTGGTTATTATCGACAAGATTACTTTCGCATTGTGATAGTGGCAATGTCTAGATTAAGCTGTTTGCTGTATTCCGTGATTGTTTGTTTGGAAAACTTTCCTCGTATGTTCACAAAGCCATGTTTTAATGGTGCGTAGAAGGACAGATGTGTGATGTAGTGGTTTTGTTGATCTGATGATGCTTCGGCGTTAGTTATGTTTGAGAGCGACAAACCGATCCAGACTAAAATGGTACATTTCCATTTTCATTCGCTTTTATGAATAATGTAACAGCTCCCAGGTGTCAGTTTCATTTAAAGTAAGTGCAATGGCGTTGTTGAACAATTTGTTAACTGGTCCTCACTATTATCTGTATCTACCAAAGTACATGTGTATAATTAACTTCAGTAAATAAATGAAACATGGGCCATTTAAGTACTTGTTTGATAGCCGAGCATGTGTCATTCTGTCGTCGTTCAAGAGGAAAGACTTAATATGCAGAAATGATAATACTTCTTTTTCTATTACCCAATCCTCCACAAATCTTTTAAAAGGAGTGAAATTATGAAAAAAAAATGCTTGAGTTATTTATCGGTTCATCAAATAATAACCAATTGACATATTGAAATATCATAACGGAAAACGAAAAATTCACCAACATGACGTTCAGAATTTGTACATTTTTCATCTGAATGCTTTACCGATTGATCAATACGCCAATGTTATGACCATATGAAAGGCGTTTAATATCACTTTGATACCATAGCAACACGATCTCTTAGTCATAGTCATCTCTCCTGGTGATGCAGCTGTTCTCCATACAAAAGGTAGTAAACAAGATCGGAAGCGGAGCGACAATAAGCTTCATAAGACGGGAATTTGTCAGAATCAATTGGGAAGCTCGCTCTCCAGAATGTTTGTAAAGTACACTCATTTCAGGTTGGCGATCAATGAAGTGCGTTATTTGATTTGATGGTTAATTATAATGAACAATGATGGGTCAGAATTTTGTATAAAGAGACCTGCGTTTATTTTATTGCTCATGTCCCTTCATTGTTCAGTAATTTGCAAAGATGCAAATACGTTCCCAGCAGTAAAAGTAAAAGTTTGCATATATGCAACGATTTGTTTGATTTTTGTGGTCAACCGCCAAGTAATCTTAATTTGAGACATGTCCGTACAAACAGGAAAATACATTAGGACAGTGTTTCTATCAGCATAAGATTACAGGTAATGCTTGAATGTATCTCGAAATATTCCGCTCCCCGACTGCCTTTGTGTCTCTCTGTATGCTTGTTAACTAGAAATGGTATTGTACGCTGCTGTAATTTGATGCTTTGTCTCATACATGTAACCAACCATCTAACAAAGCCATTGTAGACACGTAATTAAACGTCCTCGAAGAGTTTCATATTCCTAATGCATGGTATTCACATAGGTTAATATAATTATGTCCTCTTTCTTCAAGGGTCTTTCTTTCCTTTTCTCCGATGAATAAAAGCGCCTCTAAGTGTACACGACTTTTCCAGAAGTTCATTGTCACGATGTGATATGATGCATTTCTGCAAACGCAATCTTTCGAATGAGTAGAATAAAAATTTACGAATTTCCTGTACAGAGAAGAGAAGATGTACTGTTTTCTTCTTGTTCAGCCGGATGACTTTATTGTCTATTACTGGAGTCTTAAAAGGAGAAACAATAATATTGCCGTTTCTTTTTCCTGAGTGGACGGACTCTATATCTTCTTAGGAATACAATACCAATGGTCGTGTAGTCGTGTATGACTTGGTAGTAAAATAATTATATACGCGCAAAGTTCGCATGTGATATCATGTGTTTGTAACAAAATACAGTATTTACCTGTTTCAATCTAAACCGATTCTCTCATAACCAAATGACATTATAAAAATGAACCAATAACCATCATTTAAACAATTCCACAATCAAGATATCGCAGATTTTATGAGAAAAGTAAATCTTATAAACTTATATGAAGCAGTATGTATTTAAGAAATGAGATATTCTGGTTTCATTTGTGGTAGGATGGCAGCGTGTAACTTAGGGTCCACAGCGAAGAGGTTTTTGTACGTTGATGATGAATGATTTTATCGTCGCTGCTTATTGGTTATATTCTCTACATGATTCGATGAGAGAGAACATAGACCGGTTTCAAATAAGGATTCATCAGGATAGATTGTACACTCTAAGTAAAGAAATAAATGTTTTGAGTAAAGAAAGATTATTTGAAATGCAGCGATGTGAAAAAAATTGGTTGACATTTTAAAATGTAGGTTAATGTGTTATGATGTGTACTTCTTAGGTTAAAAGATATTGAGCTTGAAATAAGATTACTTATTCTAAGCAATATTGTAATTGTTTTGCAATGTGTATGTAATAAGATTTTGTTTAAATCCATTTGCTATCTTTTCATTCAAACGTCAAGTTTAGTTGTTAACACCGAAACTGGTAGCGCAATCAATTGAGTGCCCGCTCCAGGTACGGCAAACCCCGGTTTCGAATCCGGGCCGTGATACACCAAAGTCGTAAAACATGGTGGTGGTATAGTTCCTCAAGCAACTATAAGGGTAGTTCCACGACTGGTTCGCCCGGGGTCAGGATAATATCACTGACTGTGTTATCATGCCAGATGTTCACGGCAAGCTACACAGTGAAGGCATCACTATATCTGCTTCGAGAGAGCACCGTCTCCAGATAACTGAAATACTGTTGATGGGACAATAAACCCAATAAACAAACAACCATAATTGTAAATATAAATGCATCGTACAAAAACGTCCATATCTGACTTCAAATTGACTGTTTGCTCTTATCCATATACTTGTTTTGATATATTCGCTGGCTACAAAGCAATATCTTGATTGCGTGTCAAAACCCAGATGTATTTGTGGCGTGATGATTCTTCTGATATTTGCATTTGTCCCGAGAGTAACAAACCATATAAGGTTTTGACATTCATGTTATATTTCCTTTATCAATAATTAATCGCCATAGGGCTCATAGATGTATGTGTTGGATTCACAATAAACATTATGTCATAGAGAGTAATAGACATTCCTACAGTTTTTAGCAGTATTGCAAAAGTATTGCATTGTCAAATAACATTGAAAAAAATTTGGGGAACCAAATGCTGTTTTGACAGCAAGCCGTCAAACGATTATTTATAATTAAGTTGTGAGATTTTATAAGGGTTAACCTACTTGCCTCTTTTCTAGTAAAAACGGAGTTCTCTTGTTGTCAATATCTATAAATCCTTATTAAAATGATAACATATGTTCAAATATTAATTCTAAACGAGTAAATATGCCAACCTATTGTCCTGGATAGGTGAATGTGTTGAATATTGCAGTTGAATAACATAACTGCAAAAAGAAGTAAAGAAAAACAGAAACATTTAAAAATATGTTTAGCAATTTGCCAGATACATTGAGCCATGTTTTATGGGCAAGTTGAAAATGTATTACCCTAATAGACGACAAAAATAATTTTTAAATAAAAGAATAATTTGTTTGAATGCTAAAATACAAAATCTATACATCTCATGTTAACTTCATAATCACATATGATCAGAACGCTTTTATAATAATTTGTTTGGCCCTATATTTCCGCTTGTGAGTTCACATCTCAGGCAATGCGGCAGCACACTTTATAGCATTTATCTCAGAAGTCCACACAGATTGTTGATAGGTCACAACATTTAGTCGTTAAAAATGCCTAAATAATTTTAAAAAATCTTAGTGAAAATAAGATTTATCCATAAAGCTGATGATTTTAGTTTGCACATATTTAATTTTTACTTATGGAACATTTTCATCATAGACATAAATCTTCAATGCCCTTCCATTGACCGTCGAATATTAAAAGATAGTTAGCACATCAGTGAAGATCCCTTATCTTGGCAGCCATCTTGGATGGTAACTTCAAGGTATTTTCAGATAAATTGTATAGAAGCGTAAATTTTATTTTATTGTAATTTCTTCATTTGTGGTCCAAAAATTAAAAGTTATACACCATTGGAAACCTCTTGGAATTCATATTTTACTGTACAATATTTCTAAAATTGATAAATGCACAAAGTATTAATACAAATAAATAAATAAAATTATCAGCTCATCCTTAAACAAAATGAACAGTGTTTCTTTTTTGTTGTTGTATTATTTACCTTTTAAACTAATAAAAATATAGTTTTGATATTTAAAATACTGAATAAAAGCTGTTTAATTTGATAGAAATTCAGTAAAATAAACACAGTGACGAGTTTAATACAGCACATATTTCCAGATTTCGACCTGCATTAGCTTCTGCCTTCCAAGATGGCTGCCTTAAACGGTCTAATCAGTGCCTATGACATCAAATTAGAACTATCTTTTAACTACATTACATTTAGAAACATGTCAAGCATGTGTGCTATGCTTTATATCATAAATCGGCCGCTGTTGACTACTATTGGTTAACACGTTTTCACAATATAAAATGCATCCCGAATTTTTTTTTATGTAACGCCCCCTTCCCACTCCCTACCCCATCCCCGCTTCTTGTATGTTAGGGATGTAATTAGTCGTCTTGCTCACACTGAAGCAAGAAATCGGCTGTTTAGACAATTTTGTCACACACACTCACACAAAATAAATGTCCCCTAAGAGTTCCATATGCTTCGGAATCTAATTATGCCATCTTTTACAACGGACTTATCCTCTTTAATCAATTCAAGCGTCTTTGAATTTACATCTGGTTGTCGCAAAACACACTGTCGCGAAGTGCAAGAATATGCTTTTGTTCCGGTGATTCGTCGAAAGAAAGTAATAAAGAAGGAACATTGTCTCGGTTTCATAGTCCTACCAACTGGCATAGCTTAATGTCAGGGCCTGAAGGCAACAGCAGAACAATACTTTATGTGAGAGAACAATGTCATTACTTTTAGATGTTGTTCACATTTACCTATTATTCGAGTCATGTACGAAGAAACAAATTTTAACAAGTACACGTGTTTCGGTGTAAACTGATTATGTTCCAAACAAATGAAATTGCGAAACTAAAACCTCAACCAACATTGAAACTGTATCTCACTTTACAGAATTGATTCAATAAAACAGTTTATAAATTAGTTTTCTCGGGTAACTGATTAGACCAAGAGACTAGAGATCATCATTCCTTGCAAGTCTAAGTACCCACTGGCACGAATGCACTGTCTGACACCGTCTCATTCAGACTGAGAATATAGTATAGCTGTATCGGGTATAAACATAATGTTATAAACATGAATATAAGCTGTATTTTATAATTCTCTTGTATGTTACATATAGTGGTTTTACAGTTTTAAAGAGGTCGTCGATCCTCAACTGTCACCGTGTTTACCTGTGTGGTTGTGGCAATAGTGTTCTCCGCTACTTAGATATAAGTATTTTTCTCAAGAAAGCAGCCAACCAGTTACTTCATTTGGAACACCTCTGGTAATTCCGTCCTCGGGACAATCATCCCTCGGATGTATCTGGTGCAATAATACTTACTGAAATCACGATCGTTTTGTTCACCGGAAGTCGGAAGAAGAATGTCTAAAATGTAGTTCGAACAAAACATAAACAATGGCATCGTAGACATCTGCGTGTCTGCTGCGCTGGTTAAATTAAAATTGGATGATTTAAATTTGAAGCCACCACAAATTGAAGTTTAACAAGCATCGTACCTTAGTGAGCTGTAATCCGAGCTGTCATTGTTTTGAGGTCTGTCACAAAAGTAGTCCCATTTAGGGAAATGTCCGACTACTTACATAGTTCAATACCATAGTTTATTTTCAATGAAAGTCTACCCACACGAATATTGATGGACCCTTATAAGGTCTCAACTTTAATCAAAGTAAACCTATAAATGCCGGTAAAAACTTTTCAAAATCTTAACATTTGGCTATATTAAAATGGAAATGTTAACCGCGGCAGGTCGGCAGGTAAAACTCAGTGCCGCAGTTGTTACAGCATTTGGGCTTTTGTACACGTTTAAATCAAAGAAATTTCAAGCTTTTGTGGTTTCCATAACAATATCCCCCTCCCCATAAAAACCCCTTTCTTTTCATTTTCATTTGTTTGCATATTAAACACTCAAACATCTCACGGCCTATATGTATTCTTATATTATTTTTACCTCACTGAGAAACTAAAAAGAACGCCTGAAAGAATAAGCATGCTAAACACATGTTTAAAAAGTCCCTACTTTTTGATATAATATAAGTAAGTACATGTACGTTGTTTTTTTCCAAAGTCATTACCGGTACACCCAACATATGTTATACAAAAGCTCTATGAATTAAAATATTGCTTTTGCGAAGAACATTGTCAGCGTAGGATAATCTATTTGTGACACGATTGTCAAATAATTGGTAGAGAATGAATACGATTTTCCCTTACCAAGGAAAGGCTTTGGTGTTGAGACTATAACGGGATATGGCCTTTAAAGAGACTACAGGCATATATGTCGTAAAAAAGTGGGACATTAAGTATTTGATATCGGAGCAAAGCATCTTTGCAGCATGCCATGCCAACTGTAGTTCTTACATACATGTGTTAGCCCGCTATGTACTTTAGAGAGGAACGTAAGCCTTCCGATGTGCGCTTATAACTATCAATTTAGGTTTCTGAAAATAAGATTAATTACTCGACGATTTAAACTGGCCTCTTTGTTGAGTTTCATAAAATGTAACTGTTCGATGTGTCATAGATAATGTGTTGGTTTGAACGTGGTAACGACAGTTTGTCTATATCTAATATATGTAACAATATCTGAACTCTGTTTGGGGTATTTGTGCATAATATCTGTAGAAAAAAAACACCATACTTTAGTGTAAGCTTTGACGATTTCCAATAGTATCTCAATGTTGGGGCGGTAAAACTCGGTAATCAACCCTTAAAATGTTTATTCTTTTCAAATCTATAAATAAGAACGATTGGGATTTCGGCTAAAATAGACATCGACGTCACCGCGGATGACGTAGATGAGCTAAATCATAAGTGGTCACGTGGTTGTCTTGGTTTTAAAATAGCTTACTGTGCAGCGTGGCTCAGATAGGAAAACATGTTTGTTATGACCATTGTGGCGTTATGGTACACTTTCAGACAGGTGTAGAACATCAATAAGCAACATTTTGTGTCATCTGCTGTTCAGGTAACAATAGCTTATTGAGAAGTCTAATGAAAATATTCTTGGTCCAGTCTGTCGGATACCACCTTTAAATGTTTTATAAACTTTGTAAAAGCACTCGGCTTGTTAGGTACATGTAGTACAACCATTGTATGGCTTAAAGCATAATACAATTTGATTACCTCGAGTTACTGAGATGCCCACACAAACTAGAACAAAAGATCCCGGTCGGTCAGGAACGATGATTTCATTGCGTTCTTGTGGTTGCTAACTTTTTTATTATCCACCGGATTCGGTATTGGATCGCTGTGTGTTTCCATGTACACGTATATGTGTGAAGTATCTTGCCAGTTTCTATATAAGCCTACATTCTTATTGCCCAAACTGGATATGAGTGTCATTGTTATGGGTAGTAAAGATGGAATGCAAAGAAAACAGCATGACCATGTGTCCTGAGGTGTTGGTGTTGTTAGTAACTATATGTTTCAGAATATGACGAAATCATATAAAATGTCAGCATTTGCCCATTAGTTTTATTACTATCAAATTGCACAGAGTACTATATTTTTACCCTATAGAAAATATTAAAATATTTAAAAATGGATTTATTCATCCTTTCTAGTATCGCTGCTTTTATGGAAAATGGCCAAGACCTTTGTTCTCATGTTATTGACGGATCAGAATTCTTTTGAACAATCTTGATACAAGGCCACCAAAAGATCATGTGTACCAAATGTCAAGGCCCTCGCTCTATTCGTTTCTGACAACAAGATTTCCCTATAAAGGCAAATCTGGAAAATGTCCACGTCCTTGGAGGTTTTTTTTTTGGAAATTTTTTGAACATATTTCCATTCCCCTTACCTGCTTAAGCGTTTAAACAGGTTTGAATGAATTTGGACCGGAGTTTTTAGGGGTGATGCCGTTTAAAAATGTTGTCGGATACCGGACGCCGGACGACTGATACTGGACGGTGGGCGATCACAATAGCTCACCCTGAGCATAAGCTCTGTCGAGCTAAAACCTACATTAAGTTTAAATATAACACAATAAAAGAACAGCAAGGCAAGGGAATCCTTTATGTTAAGGAACGATTATCTGCATAAAATGAATTAATGCGTTAGCAAACGATAAACACAAAAATGTCATGTAAAAAGTTACAAGAAGCACAGACATGCTTATAATTTAATCCCTTATTCGGCGACGGATGAATCATCGCAGTTAAGAGGATCTCAACATGCATCGTCCACACCATCTCCTTGTATCTCTGGTTTCTTGTTTCATAGATAATGCTGTTCTCCGCTGCTGGAATGTTATCCTTTGTCACATAAAAACAACAAATGAGCTACTTAGGTCTCTCTAGACACGTAATGACCTGCCCGTAGAGTGCCTAATGCGTTGTTCAGAATTGGGCAAACTTGATTATGACCATATTCCTAAAGGTCCTCCCACCTCCTATATCTTATCAATCTTAGCGTCTGTAAACATCGATGTGACATACAATTTTGTTGAGACGTTTTATCAAATAGTGAATAGACAAGAAAGACGAGTTTTCTTTCAAATGGTACAAATAAATATTTGGTCTGTTAATGTTCTGCCAAAAGCAAAGCCTTTATTTTTACATTTTATTTCAAAGAACAATACCATTATACTATTTGCTGAAAGAACATCACCACAGGTAGTTTAGATGAAAGTTATAACTTTTCCAAGTAGTATGTTTTTAACGGTGATAAGAGGTTTGTGACAAAATATATTAAACGTGGTATCCGACAGTTTGTCAAATACAAGTAACGATATATTACCACTGCATTGGGAAATATAGGTATAATTTCAGCTTTAGTCTAAGTATAGACAATCTAAAATAATACCTTTACTGGTATACAGTAGAAATCGGAAAAAATCATACTTAATGTTCATTCTTCCCAAATATTTAAATACGCACGATAGAGGTCTCTGCTAAAAATAGATATCGACGTCACAGCGGATAATTTAACGTTATATCAAAACTAATCTGAAGATAGTTATCTCTGCAGCGTGGCTCAGATAGGAAATTCCTATTTGCAATGACGAGTGGGGATATATGCGTCACTGTTCACACAGATCTAGTGCATCAACGAACCGCATTTTGCATGACCTTTTCAAGCAACAATGACTTATTTTGGTTATTTAAGAAAAATATTTGGTCTTAACTGTCGGATACCACATGTTAATGGTTTAGAAAGTATAAAGGTACATTTTCCTATGTAAACTTATGTAGAGTAGTCGGTATTCTGCATTATTTTACTGCAAGGGCTACCGACTGTTGGTATTTTAAAAGCAACAACAACGACAACACAATTATTTATGCACGTAGCGACTGTAGAACAATATTTCATGCACTTTATAGCGATAGACATGCCTTCTTTTGTATGCTATTTTTAATATTCACTGCAAGATTAGATGATGGAAAATTATGTGCCTCTATGTATATTTGATGAGGTGAAACCTCTCGTTAAGTTATCATGTCCTGAAGCCTATGGCACACCACGATGAAGACGCATGGATGATTATAATGGGCAAATTGTTTAATATAAATACGATGAAAATCGGTAACGTAACAAAACACAATACAGAAACTGAAGCGTTGCCTGCTTATTCCTACTCTCATCGTTCCAGCAGTTACTCGGATTTTTATAACACCAGCAAAAACAATTGAAACTTACTTCATATACAGACTTAAATCGAATTCTGTCGAAAAAACGTCTTGTAAAGTTAAAAAAGGACTTGTACGATAAATCTACAGTTGATTAATCCAAAATACTCTCATAGATCGTCAACAGATAATAAAAAAGACTATTCATCACGTGTAAATGAAAAATCACCAACATGATACTAGACACTGTTACTTTATTTGTTATTTACTCAGGAATATATTCAGTTGTAATATTAGGTATGTGTCATTCATTTATTTACATACATATTTTCGCATATATGAATTCAAAATAATATTTCAAATAATGTTTAAAAATTAAAATGGAATGGCATTACAAGCATACACGATTTTAATTTTCTAAAACATATTTAACAGACTGTTAGCTATTAAAATACTGCAACTCAACATCCACTTCACGCTGGGTAATACAGGATATAGTGTTTTCCCCGCCGCTATCTCTCATTGATTTGCTTATTAATACAGCTTTTTTTTCGCTGCTGTTAAAATTTAAAATCAACCAACCAGCTTCTATAGCCAGGATAAACACGTAATTAAATCCACCCATTAATAATCCATGTCTGGTATAGACATGTGTAAATCTAATTATGCCACTTTGTTTCCAAGGGTTTCTATCTCACCTATATCTATTCAATAACAACACATTGTCACGCTTATATAGAATGATTTCTGATGAGGCAAGCCCTTAAGCAACAGTGGGAAAGAAATTCAATTCTTCCTGACTTGTGTTTGTTTGCGCTTCCAAAGAAACAATACTTTATTGGCAGGTACGGAAGGCACAAGGCGCCATGAGAATTACACCGCTGCGGTAATATCAGCTTAGAATTGATCACAATTTGTGCGGCGGTACCATACTTGAGGTCGTTGTTTCTTCTTCTTTACCGGTATATACTTATAGGATGTACGTTGCTTATGTAAATAAAATAGCAATTTAAAGTTCGCAATGAACGCAACATGAATAATTTGCGTACTTATTTTGATGTAAACTGATCCGCTTGCAATGCCAAACGAGTTCTTGGAAACATTGCAACCTGAGTGCGTGCTTTTGCAATTTAGTTGGTATAGATACGTTGTTGGTTTGAAAGTCAATTTTAAAAGTTCTATATTTAGCAAGCCGACTTACTGGCGAACGAGCATAGTGCGGTAACAAACGTCGTTAGATTTGGTAGCCAGTAAACCCGATATGACCGCTGAGACAAGATAACAATACAATTTGCAAAGTGAGGAACGGATGAAGGATGATTTGCTCTCTTTTGCTTGTTTACTTGTAATTTCCGTTGTAGGATTCGGTGATGTGCTCCATGTTTATTTGATGAAACGCAAACTGGTCTCAAATTCATATTTGCAATAACAAATGAACATGTGTGGGAGCACGTTATTGGCAAGGTTGCGTTGTACGTAATGTACAACGGATATATTAATGTTAAATCGATTGATATCCGCTGGAGCTTCTGCATTACAACACAATTATTTATGCACGTAGCGACTGTAGAACAATATTTCATGCACTTTATAGCGATAGACATGCCTTCTTTTGTATGCTATTTTTAATATTCACTGCAAGATTAGATGATGGAAAATTATGTGCCTCTATGTATATTTGATGAGGTGAAACCTCTCGTTAAGTTATCATGTCCTGAAGCCTATGGCACACCACGATGAAGACGCATGGATGATTATAATGGGCAAATTGTTTAATATAAATACGATGAAAATCGGTAACGTAACAAAACACAATACAGAAACTGAAGCGTTGCCTGCTTATTCCTACTCTCATCGTTCCAGAAGTTACTCGGATTTTTATAACACCAGCAAAAACAATTGAAACTTACTTCATATACAGACTTAAATCGAATTCTGTCGAAAAAACGTCTTGTAAAGTTAAAAAAGGACTTGTACGATAAATCTACAGTTGATTAATCCAAAATACTCTCATAGATCGTCAACATATAATAAAAAAGACTATTCATCACGTGTAAATGAAAAATCACCAACATGATACTAGACACTGTAACTTTATTTGTTATTTACTCAGGAATATATTCAGTTGTAATATTAGGTATGTGTCATTCATTTATTTACATACATATTTTCGCATATATGAATTCAAAATAATATTTCAAATAATGTTTAAAAATTAAAATGGAATGGCATTACAAGCATACACGATTTTAATTTTCTAAAACATATTTAACAGACTGTTAGCTATTAAAATACTGCAACTCAACATCCACTTCACGCTGGGTAATACAGGATATAGTGTTTTCCCCCGCCGCTATCTCTCATTGATTTGCTTATTAATACAGCTTTTTTTTCGCTGCTGTTAAAATTTAAAATCAACCAACCAGCTTCTATAGCCAGGATAAACACGTAATTAAATCCACCCATTAATAATCCATGTCTGGTATAGACATGTGTAAATCTAATTATGCCACTTTGTTTCCAAGGGTTTCTATCTCACCTATATCTATTCAATAACAACACATTGTCACGCTTATATAGAATGATTTCTGATGAGGCAAGCCCTTAAGCAACAGTGGGAAAGAAATTCAATTCTTCCTGACTTGTGTTTGTTTGCGCTTCCAAAGAAACAATACTTTATTGGCAGGTACGGAAGGCACAAGGCGCCATGAGAATTACACCGCTGCTGTAATATCAGCTTAGAATTGATCACAATTTGTGCGGCGGTACTATACTTGAGGTCGTTGTTTCTTCTTCTTTACCGGTATATACTTATAGGATGTACGTTGCTTATGTAAATAAAATAGCAATTTAAAGTTCGCAATGAACGCAACATGAATAATTTGCGTACTTATTTTGATGTAAACTGATCCGCTTGCAATGCCAAACGAGTTCTTGGAAACATTGCAACCTGAGTGCGTGCTTTTGCAACTTAGTTGGTATAGATACGTTGTTGGTTTGAAAGTCAATTTTAAAAGTTCCATATTTAGCAAGCCGACTTACTGGCGAACGAGCATAGTGCGGTAACAAACGTCGTTAGATTTGGTAGCCAGTAAACCCGATATGGCCGCTGAGACAAGATAACAATACAATTTGCAAAGTGAGGAACGAATGAAGGATGATTTGCTCTCTTTTGCTTGTTTACTTGTAATTTCCGTTGTAGGATTCGGTGATGTGCTCCATGTTTATTTGATGAAACGCAAACTGGTCTCAAATTCATATTTGCAATAACAAATGAACATGTGTGGGAGCACGTTATTGGCAAGGTTGCGTTGTACGTAATGTACAACGGATATATTAATGTTAAATCGATTGATATCCGCTGGAGCTTCTGCATTTATTTTAAACTCCCGTGTGGTTATTGTTGTAGGTTTTTTCTTTCGTTTTTTAGAATTTCTTTTATTTTACATACAATGTGAATTTTGAGTTTGTCAATCTTTTCTTTAGTATTTTTCACTATAGTGTCTATTTGGATTGTTTTTCTTCATTTGTATTAAACTTTTATAAAAGGTAAATGCGTTGCACGATAATGTTGATATAACAACTTAGAAGCAATGAAAGTCATTCAATTTCTTTTAACCCTTATTTCATTTCTTTGGCAGTATCTATGTCTAATACACAATGTATCAATGATATTATTTATATCAGTGTTTATTATATATACACTGTTTGATTCGTTATTATGTAGGTTGTTTGATTCGTTATTTTAGATAGACAGAAGACTACCTGTTTTTCTAACAAGTGCACGTTGTCTAATACTTTTTATAAATGGTCCGAAGATAACATATTGCCTTAACAAGTTTGCATTGAAGGCAATAAAAATATATTGAGCAAACATGCTGTTTTAATGTTTGATGCAATCCGTAATTGTGTTCAATGTTTTTCTTTGGCTAAACAAGCGTGTGTCAAAAGACCCGGTGGATGTGTGCCGAGTGTGACATACCAGTACACACTTTGGCATTCACACTTTGGCATTAATGCTTTGTCTTAATGACTAACACTACAAACTTCATGAATAATTGAACGCTTTTAGAGCTCACAGCCTAGCTGTCTGTGTTTGTTTTTTTGTAAAACCAACATCAGAGGAAATGGGACCCATATTATACACACCCCAGACAATGTATCTGCCTTATAAAACTGACATAACGGAATTTATTTACAAGTGTCTGGTCAAAATGTATTTCAAATAACAGACAATATTGTGATGCCTTTTTTATGACAATGCCAACTTATTTTACAATTTTAATTAAAATCGGTCAAACACGACCTAACAAGCATAACATAAATAAGCATATACATATTTAAGGATTGAATGTTATTTTTTGTACGTTTCATCGTAGAACGAAACACAGCTGCCTAACTTCTAATAGGCAATTTAGCATTCAATTATTATAAGTTCATTTGTGTTGTTTTTTTTCTCATTTTCTTTTGTGTTTACTTTGTGTTTCTTAAAGTGTTTTAACATAATATATACGAACTTTATATTTCTTCCAATTAGGGTTTGCGTATTAATACCGATTCTCAACCACGACTGTCTCGTTAACTACCGAAAGGAACCGAAATGACAAAAGTTGGTTTCATGTTTTTATTTTGTCCGGTTTGGTTTAATAAACGTGTCAAATAAGTCAAATACACTGGTCCCAAAGTACACTTGAAAAAATGCTTATAAGCAAATACTGAGATGTTTTTATGAAAATAAGAGCCTAAAAAACTTCGTGTCGGTGCATTTATGTGTTGATAGTTATGGATGGGATCAGGCAAATAACCGAAAACGCGTGGGACAATATACACACTATAAAACCGCATATTTAAACTTCTTTTTGGTGTCTTAGTAGCTTTGAAAGTACTTAATGGGAGTATTATTCATCTTTTATTTATTTCCCAATTAGTATTTATGCTAACCCGTCTCTGTTTGGTTTATTATTTATTTATATTTTTATTTCTTTTTTTTTTTTTTGCGAGATTATGTAAATGTTCCTGGACAGCATGGGCTATAGATGGACTGTAATAAGTGAGAAAAAGCTGCTTCGCTACTTTGTGGTTGAAGAACCACGAATGAAATATAATGCGAAAACTGGATTATTATTGTGATTTTATATGCAATTGAATTGATTTTCTTTCTTAGACTGACTGACATTCAACTCGTAGCTCGATATCAAAATATGATATCACGATATAATGGTGTGATTTGTTAGTTGGTAGCTCAAAGTTTCCAAACTAAATGACCAATTCTGATACGACTTGACATTTTTTTCGGACGATTGCTATTAAAGAAAATCAGCATGAATATGTGTGAACAAAATGTACAGTAATCAGAATGGTTCGATAACACAAATCACTCGAACAAAATATCAACATGTTCAATTTGACAAATGTACAAGCATTTTTGTAAACTGAATTTTAAAATATCCGATTTATTTAATTTATTCATGTAAAGAATGATGCAACGTCAAAAATATTGTCTGGTCATGAATAATAATGAGGATATTGCCAGCTGCGTTTCAATGTGAAATAAAAAGCAGCCTGTGACCGCGATAAGCCAATCAGATTCAAAGAAAATACGCAGGTTGTAATTATACGGTATTCAGTATTGCAATTTCATCTATTTACAAATTTATTAACAAGGTGTCGGATAGAAGCATGTTTATAGTACTAGAAAAATACAAAGATTGTTTCGGCCAAGTCAGCCCAAAAAACACTTATGTGAATATAAGAGGAGCGTTTTATCTTACATATCCTGAAGACACGCATCTTGGTCAGAAAACTCCAAATGTAAAGCATATGACATGCT
This sequence comes from Sinonovacula constricta, assembly GCA_007844125.1. Taxonomy (NCBI): domain Eukaryota; kingdom Metazoa; phylum Mollusca; class Bivalvia; order Cardiida; family Solecurtidae; genus Sinonovacula; species Sinonovacula constricta. The sequence continues at coordinate 61,223,638 of CM017559.1, read as the reverse complement.
TGGAAATTCGATTGGATTTCAGTTATGTAAGTCATTAGACGATTCTAGTTATATTTGATTTTAATTTCTGGTTATTTGTTATAATTAAAACATAACTTCGTCAAAGACCTTGGCGAGAAAATGCCACAGTAATTAAACTTATCAAATACACATATTAAAGGGCCTTAATAAATAAAACTGAAAAGAACCTACCTCATCTTAATTGACCTGCACGTAAATTTAATTGATTTATGACATAGCCTAAATGCTTGAACCACGACAAAGCGATACGCGACAAGGCTACCGCACAGGTCTTCTTCTCTGCAAATGATAATTTTGACATTTACGTTCCCCTAAGATTAAACCCAGAATACATTGTAACGCAATCGGTAGAGCGTCGGCTTTAATGTATGTAATTAACTTTTTTTGAACTTGATTTTATTGTAAAATAATAGTCATACAGCAGATCAAATATAAATATCATCAAACCTCAAAAACATAGAACGTGTCATAAAATATGACTATCATGATAGCAAGTCAGGAATAACACAGTTTGTTTACTTTAAACTATTTTTAAGATAAAGTTTGTGTCTCTCTTTACTTTACTATATATATATCTATGTTTTTGAGGTTTGATGATATTTATATTTGATCTGCTGTATGACTATTATTTTACAATAAAATAAAATTAATAAAAAGTTATATACAGAATCCAATTCCCACCTTTTTTATCAACTACAAGAATGATAAGCGATTCCTATGAAATTGGCGACAGGATGCTGATGACGTATCTATGAGGCTTTGTAGAGGTCGCCCTTGGTCGTCTGGTATACTGACCATTCTTATCTGCTAATAAAGGGTTTCCCTATCTCATTAATTTGCATTATTTTGTCATAATTTTAATCTTGCCCTCCTAACCGTTGATGAAAAAGCGAGTGTCTGGTGCCAATATGGTCCTGGTGTGTCATTCGAGCATACACATACATGTATATGCGTATAGATCTAGATGAACTAAACATTATTAGCTGGCCTCTTTGTCGCCGACTTGTAACTCCTACGCCCCTCAATAATGTGGTTCTAATTTTATTTTATTTTTTATTTTATTTTATTTTTTTTTGGTGGGGGGGGGGGGAGGGGGCGTAAATTTTGGTAAGACCTTGCTCACCTGCTTATGGTTCTATGCAGACAATGTGGTCTGGCTTCACTAATAATTAGCTGGATGTCGTCAATATGATTATTACTGGGTCGATACGATGATACAAAATAAACAATAACAAACCAAAAAAGAGAACTACCTTATAGGAGACATTCTTTCCAAATACTTAAATAAAAGTCGTATTTTTTCATAAAAAGATATGTTTGATATCATATCGAGATAAAAGGATTCTTTTGTTAAATAAAATTTAAGGTAGCATTGCTATTCCTATTGCCTTTTAAGGTTAAGGTATTATATTTAGCGTGATTTAATGTACCTATCAGGCTTGTATATGAGCATAAATGTTTTTGTTTAACCAGCATTAATGAACAGATATACACATGCATAGAAGAAAATGTATTGTATGGTTTCCATAAAATATATCAGGAAGATGGGCGATGTTACACCGTATCATTTGTCCATAATTCAATAAAGGATGTATCGCATTTGCATTATATCGCCGGCCATTGTTTCAATCAAGCAATCTTTGTGACTCGTATAGCAAGTATGACAATAGCGTATCGGCTATCTCTTGGCATGTTCAGCGAGTTCTATTTGTTCTCCGACGGTATGATGTCCCAGGGGACGAAAGGTCAAACAAGAAATCGATACACCAATTATGGAACATTCAGACAATTAAGGGCATAGACATGTTCAAAAGGAGAATGCTACCATTACTTCTTCAATATGAAATTCAATAGCACAATACATATGGTTTGTATGAACATTTAAATAAAAAATACAGCATCATTTTACATATAATGAATATGAGCAGCTTTTTAAAAAATGACATTATTAGTTTTTACAATTTTAGCAAACAATCAAGAACGCATACCAATGTTGTTTTAGAGTATTTACAAAGATTGAAATAAATTACTGCTGTGTACTTCTTACACCAAAGGTTATTCAGCATAAATAGTTCAAACCAGCTTTAGCTATTTTTGATAAAGTAAGATAAACAGTATGTACGAATGCAAAAACACAATAAACAATTGATGTGCATGTTGTAACGGTTTACGCAAAAAAGAAATAAAAAAAATAAAGTTTTAAATTTCCTGAAATGCTATTTAATAAACTATTCTATATTGCAAGAATTTATTGGTAATCCCCAAATACATTTGGAACTCTTTGATAAAACACGTTAAACCAGCTCAAAACTGTAAAAGTCTAATTAATAAAATAAAAAAGTCATGCTATGTATGGTCTTATTGTTACAAAAAGAGAACCTCGTTAGTTTTAAATGTCCCAGAAACATGGCTCTTTTAAAAGTTGAAAATACTCGTCACTGAAATAAGATTTGTTATTTAGTTTTGTCAAGTATTGTTTGCCAATTAAGGTATCAAGTGATTGATCAAGCTTTTTTGTATAATTTTTCTTGTAAGAGAAGATATACGCAATGTCTTTTAGTTGAAGCAACTCTGCGTTGAATATGTTCGTTCTTATTGATTTATAGATAGTTTTTATTTATGCAATGCATCTTTTTCCGAATTATTATAAATAAATAAATATGCTGAACCTATCTACCAGTTTTATATATTCTATAGCAAAAGAAACAAAATGGCATAGAATAAAGCCCCGTAGTATCATCTTTATTGCATTTTGAACATACCGTTAGGTTTTTTTAACTTTTAATTTATGTAAACGTTATACAGTACGAACAATTGTTCTTTATTTTGTAAAAAGATACCATTATATTCTTATCCCTTTGTAGAAATAAGATTTATTGTTGACAATTTGATCAATTTGTATTTCTAGGAAGGCCTCCCAGCTTCGCTGTAAGCCGATACACCCTCATCTCACCTTTGACAAGCTACCATTGACGTGGACCTGAGAGCATCCATCTGTTCCGGTGGCAAATATACGATAACTTTGACGAGCATTGATTCCGACGGTCAGGTGAAGTTTCCACTTGAGCCCCCAGACATCATCAAGCAAACATCACGTCCAGAATAGCATCTTGCTTTCCGTGAAACCTTCTTTATATGGAAAGTTCGTATTATGTGAAATTCCTATAGAGGCAGAAAGGAAGAGCGATCATTGTAAATAGTGCGGTGTGGAATTCCGTTACTTAATCGATGGAACACTGCTGTATGGTTTTGGTTTTAATTTAATTGGACTTAAGAGAATAGCTTCAGGTAATCTTATGTTCAGGTGAATTGTGGATATTATCTGCATTGGACTTAGAGTGGAGGTTCTGAAACTAATTGATTTTAACTCTGAACACAAAACATGAGACCAACAAAGTATAGACTTAGACGATCTAGTGGAATAGATAATTAGTTCTTGTTATTAGATACATTTGTTCATTTCTGAGCTGTGGTCTGAGACCTTTAGATTTTAGAAACCGTTCGTTAGATGATTGTTGATTGCCAATTAAGGCTTGAAGAACATCAATCACAGAGCGAAGTTTTCAATTATTTTTCCTTGGAATTCAAAATACATCAAAGAATACATCATTTTCTGTCTTAAGTTTGCTTTATAAACATGAATTTAGAAATTCCTGATGGTCTTGGAGATCTGCTCCGAGATTTTACAGTGGCTGTTTTACGAGATCGACCCTCTGAAATATACGACTTCGCCGTGGATTATTTTACCAAAGTCCGAGAAAACAGAAGACCTAAGTCTGTCCCAATGTATGTTATTGTGGACAGCGATAGTGATGGTGGCGAACCTGATCGAGACAAATTTAAACCGATGTCACAGCGCCTGAACAGGTATGGTCGCCGCCAGTCCGTGTCAGCAGAGAGGTACAATCCCGAAGATGACGACAGTGACGAAGAAAAAGTAGTGCACGCAAAATCGGACGAGCAGCGTGAGCGTTTGCAAGAAGCAGTTAGCGGCATTTTAATCTTTCGAGCGCTTGAACCGGAACAGATGCAAGACGTGCTCGACGCAATGTTTGAAACGGTTGTAAACCCTGGGGATTACGTGATTCGACAAGGCGATGACGGAGATAACTTTTATGTCATAGATTCAGGAAAGTACGACGTGTCCGTTAACGTCAACGGCGAACAAAAGAAGGTACACACATTTGAAGATAAGGGAAGCTTCGGTGAACTCGCCCTTCTTTACAATATGCCACGATCAGCGTCAGTGGTTGCAGTGACCCCGGGGTCATTGTGGGCTATGGATCGAAACTCTTTCAGAAGAATTGTCTTGAAGAGTGCTTTCAAGAAACGCAAAATGTACGAAGAACTATTGGAAAATGTTCCGATGTTAAAATCCCTCGAACAGTATGAGAGGTCAAATTTGGCTGACGCCCTTATGTCAAAAACCTACAAAGATAATGACTGTATTATACAACAAGGCGATGCGGCAGATGGTATGTTTTTCTTAGAGAAAGGAACAATACGGGTCAACATTATCAAGCCAAACGGAGAGGTGGAGGAATTAGGAGAACATAGTAAAGGAAAATATTTCGGAGAGTTGGCACTTATTGCAAATCAACCAAGATCTGCGAATGTTTTCGCAAAGGGTGACGTTAAAGTAGCTTTCTTGGAGAGGGAGTCTTTTGAGCGTCTTCTTGGACCGTGTTTGGATATAATGAAGCGAAATAGTGAATTTTACAAACAGTATAAGGAAGGTTTCACTTTCACTGCATGAGGTCTATTGATCATAAAGGGCATGAGGTGTGTGTGTGTGTGTGTGCGTGCGTGTGCGTGTGCGCTGAACGTAACTTAACTCTATGTTTCAAAAAGCTTAATTTAAACGTTGCATCATGAGTACATAGAAGGATTCAATTTCAGTAAAGGAAAACTCTCACATAAATTGATAGTCCTCGATTAACTGTGTAAATGATGAACTTAACTGTACATTGGAATTATTGCGGATATGTAATGATAATGGATGTTATTTGATATATGATTACGTAGTTAGAGAAAACACTTGACAAAAATTATCAGGCACGTGCGTTTTCAGCATATTATGGTCGATGAATGTGTTGATATATCTTTATATTTATAAAGAAAAACACCAGTTAGGTCAGTTTAATATTATATAGACCAGTGTGCAACCGTTCTAATTAAAGCAACGAGTAATTCTGGTTTAGACATTGTGATTGCTATTTTTTATTTACGATTTGAGTAATAACTAAGACGTATTATTCTTGCAATTTGTATTTTATTTTATTATCTTGTACATTTAAAAAAATGAATCTTATTATTGATTATGTCCACTTGATTAAAACTTGTTCATTTAAATATATACGTTCTTATTCAAAGTTCTGTGAAGTGTAGTCCAACTATTATTAATCATACATCAATGTAAGATATAATTATAACAAATGCTCCCTTTGATGAACCATGTTTCATAACTTTATCTCGTAAATGTTATTTTAAATAATTGTTATTTCCGCACGTAAATAAATATTGTTTCATTTTTTTCAATAGAACTATATCCTTATTTAGATAAATAAACAGTTACTCTCAGCTCCTGTCATTTATTTTCTTCCACAAAACGTTATGTTTTATTGCTGACATTTTACAACTCTCTTTTTAGTAACACAGAAGAAGCATTAAATATACGCTTTGTGTATCGAATGTAGAGCTTTGTTACTGTTGTATCTGTTTAGAATTAAAAGAAACTATACATTTATTACATTTATTTTGTTTTGAATTAAACATCCAAAATCATGTAACACACACACACGCACATCCTCACGCACATCAGCACACATAGATGCGCGCACACACACACACACTCACATACACACACGCACGCACGCACGCACGCGCACACACAAACACGTACACACACAAGTACATCGCTTACAACTTGTTACGAAAATAAATTTTGAAAGCTTGCTGTAATAAATAAAATCAACTTTTAATTAAAAAAACAAACAACGGCAACATTTATGTAAAAATCAACAACAAAAATACATTCATGGCATAGTACAAATGTACACACTAGTGTATCGCGTGTTTGCTATTCTTTAAACCTAAAAACAAGAATACTGGCAAACGTTTAGACAGTCAGGAACACAATCTGCAAATTTTATTCAAACGACGGAATTTATAAACATAATAGTTTCCTGAATTTTCTTTCGCTCTTTTACATAATTTTCACCAATAATTAGACTAAATGTCGTTTGGGTGCTAATTCTGGCTTTGTTCTGCTTACCCGACCGGTTTCTGTGACGTTTCAATAATTGCACGGAGACATAGATGTGTATTGCACATGGCCCTGTTGCATAAACATGATAGCGTATCTACTACGCACACTTGTTGCCTCATGCTTCCATACAACCATCGTCGGAACTCAACTTCACTCATACCATTCTGCTTCATAGTGACCGTTGGATGTTAAGATGGTTCGTTTTCATGAATATTCATAGCAACCAATGGTCCAATGAAAATGCTAACAGAAAATTGACGCTATTATCATTTGAAAACTGATTGTCAATGTTAAGATGGGCAAAATAACCTGTTATGCATTTTTTTTAATTGACTGAATTTCCGTGCCTTTTTAGACTATATATGTATATAGTGATAACGTCATATTTACTATGGGCTCCGAAGATGCCGTACAACCAAATCATATTTTATTACATGGTCTCAATGATGACGTCCTCAAAACGATATATTTTGTCTATATTATCTCGAATGAGTAGACAGCAAACAACGGTGTTTGTGACTGATACATTTCTTCAGTCTGTATTGGACTCCCGTACAATAAACAGCTCGTTTATTATAAACGATACCTATACCCCTTGGTATGTAGTGACGTAAGTTGAAGCTCAAACATGCCTAAACAATGCTATTGTCATTTGATGCCTATTCAACGTCTCGTCGTAAAATAGTTTTGCTTTGCGTTTAGCAAATATTTGAAGAACTGAATGTTACACACAAAATAGAAAATTATCCTTTCGCGACATCCGCTAGATAAACGCAACGGGTTTTGATTGGTACAAAACTCCTTAAACACATGTTTAAAATTAAAAAAAACCCCAACAATATATGTAAATTTATTACGATTAATATATACTGTCAAAATTAACTGTTCAAAACATCTTATAAAACAGTCTCGTTGCAAAGCTTTTGCAATAGTTATATTCAGCTGTATTGTTAATGGATTTTCAAAGATTTCTGCCCTTGAAGCTATTTCTAATTGAGCAACTTGTCACACAATTCTAAACAGTTTTAACGAAAATTAACGGGTTTGTGCATATAATATGAGTGTGTTCAGGATTAATCTCGTGCTTTATGAAATAATTATTAAATGAGATGAGTCGAATACTGAAGTACTAAACAAGAATGATGCCAACCTTTTAGAATTTAAAATTGTACATGCATTTAATAACATTTATTGTGCCACATAACAATTTAATTTGTATAAGACCCTTACCATTGATTTCATATCTGTGGAATATTGCATTATATATTATTAGGGATAGTGTGGTTTAAAAAACGTTACTGCTGTGAATTATGAATCAAGTGTTACGCATTAGTTTATTATGAAAATTGTTTATTAAGCATAATTGTAATTATGGAAACATTTTCTTATTACGTTATCATTAAAATTTCCAGAAAAGCAAACACTTATGTATTAATACACTTACTTATTATCATATCATATTATTTAATACACTGTTTTACCTATTGACACCTTGTCCATCATTTCACAAATTATATTGTCATTTTATACAACTGTGTTTTGCTTAAACGAGTCACCCTAAATGTAAACTTTACTGGATGCTTCTCTTAAAGTATCAACTGTTATTATAACTATGCCTTTATTAATTTACAGCTAAGGTCAGTCTGGCAACATAAAGGGAGTTGACATTAAGGAAACAGCGTTAGTGATAGATTAGGATCGATTTATGCAAGAAATATGTCTTGAAAGCTAACAACAACAAAGTTAAAATATGCCGCCATCCCGTCCATAATAAACAATTAAATGCCTTGGAAAGTGGTTTGACGACAGCCTCAGAGACTATGACAACATCGAGAAGCTTCAACAGCAGGTCCATACGAGGGGCTTAACGCCATTGACACAACGAGTCTATCTGGAAAGAACAAGGCATTGGTGTATCAACACAGGCTACTTCTAAGACTCATCTGGCCATAGACCATGTACGAGATTTCAACAACGTCGATAGAAAACTAGAATGCTCAGTCAACATGTTTTTTTCCGACGTTGGCTACGTTGTACCGCCAAGTTACTCAAGCACAGGGCTCCATCGAAAGAACACAATGTGGAACCTACCACTTTGTTCTCTGTTAGAAGAATTCAAAGCAAAGTCAAGACTAGTTGTGACTTTTAGAGACTCGAGTGATGAACTAGTGTGGAAGGCTGTGATTGTATGGTAAGAACAGGCAGGAAATGATCAGCCAGTTAAAAAGTTGACCAGACGGAATAAAGGCTTAGGCATTAAGACATTGAAGAGTGAACCTGCAGGGTTAGACAGGGGTTAGGTTTGATACCAAGCAGTCAGGGGATTCAAGCAGGAGGGCAACAACAAATATCTATGATCCAACAAGATATCCAGAACGCTGAATAGGAGGCAATAAGGATGAAAGCTGTACAGTTAAGAAGTCAGAGGGGCAATGACAAGATGGGTTGTCTCAGAGAAGAGGTTATCTTGGACAAACATCTGGAACTGTGAATCACTCCGCTTACAGGGTTTGTTTCGGTCATTGAATGACCTTTTGACAACCCGCAGCCGACCTTTCTATCTGGAACTTAGTTTGACAGCCCTGACTGTCCATTATGCGGTAAATTAGGGACACTAGAAAAAATCCTCTCAGCATGCAACACAGCCCTGACACAGGGAAGGTATCGTTGACGCAATGATCGGGTTCTCGGAGAGCTTGCTGACATTCTTGAGCTGGAAACGAAGAAGAAACCCCAGATACCCCAAACAGGCACACAGCAGATCAGCTTTATAGAAATAAGGCTCCGAGACAAGTCAAAAGCAGCTTTAGAACTGGCTTACCACAACAAGCCAGTGATTCGATCATGACAGTCGATCTTAGAAAGAAATTATTATTTTCAACAGTGGTCCAGACAGCACTGAGACCAAACATGGTGATCCATTCTGCTGCAACATCACGATCGAGATGACAGTCCCATGGGAGAGATGCCAAACTGTTTACGAAATAAAGAAATCCAATACATAGACATGCAGTGACTGTACAGAGAACGGGGTTGGCAGACCCGACTCTTTCCGGAAGTTGGATGCAGAGGGTTACCTGCAAGCACTGTATGAATAATAATTAAACTCTTTAAGCATTGTAGGCAAGGGAAGAAGAGTTGCTGTGACAGAGCTCGGAAATACTGCTGTAACTGCTGATTATGGTGTAAATCATCCACCAAGTGGTAGATGCATGATGGTGTCCTGGGCTTAAAGGACAAACGTAGACGGAGGTGGATGTACAGCTTTTTGGCTTTATTCTCGTATTTACGGTCGATATCAAAGAAAAAAATGTCAAAAGAGAATAATCTAATTGATGTCAATTGCAGGTCCAAAGCAATAGAGAAATTTAACCAAACAGGTAAGAAAAGTGGCTACCCATTTACCATTACTTATCGCCATTACTTTTATTGTTGCACGTTAAAGTCAATCAACTTTCTCTTTGTCGCCATAGATATTCTTTCATCAGCAACACAAGAGATGCACCGCCGTGATCCGAAGTATGCAGGAATCATTTCTCAACACGCAATTTCTTCATTAATTACGAGGTGATATTCTGCTCTCTTCACATATATATCTCCTTTGTTGCTGTAGTAGATTGACTTAATGAACCATATTCAGGGACTGACAATGTTCTAGTTAACGCCTTCACGCGTCGAGACGAACCATTTCCTTCTCTACTGACACCAAAAGGTTAAAGTCAAATCTTGTAAATTGAATAAAATCTCGATTGAAAATTATGAATAAAAGAAAAGCAAAAGTACTGGTGACAGATCTAAATACTTTAATTGATTGTTGTGCAAAATATGAAGTCATGAAATGATATACCCTTGTGAAACAAGCTTTCAGCAAGCAATCAACAGAGACGTGTACGTATTTTAGCGCGTTAGAAGGATGTGTTAAGGTTCTTCATAAATAACACCAATATGAAACGAATTTTATCTTTACAAGATCGATGAAACAGACTTACGTAACGTTTTACTTTTTACATTTGAAAATAAGAGTGTAATATATATATATATTGGCTTGCATGGGACATTTGCCCTGTGCCTTTTCAAGTTTAAGTATATGTTGCAATACCGATAGGACTTTGTTCTGTTTATATATATATATATATATATAAACAGAACAAAATCCTATCGGTATATATATATGAAGGTATTAATAGATATAACTTAGATACAACGCGCATGGACAAAGTTGGCTTGATTTTATGTACACACCAGTTATAATCGATGAAGGTTTTACACTTTATATTGTCTGATGCTTTATCTTTACATTTAACATCAAATTTGCTTTTTATAAGATCACTTAAAGCTCTGCCTTATATTAACTTTAAACAATCTTTTAGCCTGTTTCTGGAAAATATATCTTAAGTTTAATTTAAACTCCCTTTGCTACTATAGTTTGGTCTGTTGAAATTGTGTTGTTACTAAACGCTAGTATATGTCTACCAAGGCAGAAAACACAGAGTACTATTTGAAAGAGTATTTACAATTGTCATTAAAAGATGTTGTCAACATGGATTTGGGCTCTTGAACTTCAAACTAAAAATTAAAAAAAAAAAAAAAAAACAAGTTAAAAATACAATTTTTTCTTTTCCAGATTAGCTTTTACTTGTATTTGTAATACAAAAACAACCCACATTGTTTCATAATGAATTGAGGGCACATTTGTGTATTCATACCTTAGGCGAAAAGTCAATATTTTTCTCAAGATATCAATTGTATCTGATGTGGATAGGAAAATTAATATCACAGTTTCTGGCACATATTTCACTGCGGTTAACTGAATAACACATGTATGTCAGCCAAATAGATTTGAACGTTTAAATACAGCTGCGTTCTGCTTTCTAGAACTATTTGTCTAAAGCGTCATTTGTTATTAAAACAGTGTGTTTATTGATTTAGGGCAAATGACAGACTAACGTAACAATGCGGTTTGAAATTAAGAAGCCAGCGGTGATTATAGATTACATTCGGTTTTCGTTTTAGATTTTGTCAGCAGCAAATGAAGTATATAAAGGCTCTGATCTTAACATATTAATAAGTATTTGATAATGTTTAAATATAATATCGCGCCATTAATAACGCTTAGTAAAAGAGAACAAATAAAAAAGCACAATATCACAAATTATGCTTATCCAGTAATATTTTATATACGCATACTGGTTTTACATGATACTAATCGTCTCAGAAGCGGGTTAACAATATTTATTGGTCGTTTTTGGTTACCATGCTATCATGTATGAACCTTTAAACAGACGGTTGCATGCAAAAATAAAATGAGAACATCCAATGCAGTTCAAAATAAGGTCACAGATGGAAGTACAGAAAGTAAAGCCTTTATGTTTGTCCTTCTGCACCATTCACAAGTCAATATGTTCTTGTCGTCACATAGTTTCTAAAACCAGATATACCCAGGTTGCAAGGCTGTGATCTGAAAGCTGCAGGAATGTTTGCAAGCACGCCATTTCCCCATTAGTGATGAGGGGTCTCATACCATATATGTCATTAGTTATGCAGTACTGGATTGATTTCAAGGACGGGTTATGTTGTAGCTGCTTGTTTGCATAGGACGAGAATGTATTCACAAACTTGTGACATTAATATATTGAATATCTGTTTGTTTATTTGTCTGTCTCTTGATCTGTCTGTCCGTCTGCCTGCCTGCCTACCTTAATACCTAACCACCTACCAACATACCTACCCACCCAATTAAACAATATATAAATTCCCTACATTTCCTCTATTAAAACCACCTTTCTTTCTGACACAAAGTGGTCTTGATAGTGAGTTGGTCTGAATGTGAGTTTGGGTGAGCGCGCGAAACCGGCATTGTTTATGTATCAAAGTGTCTGCCTAATACGTATCTTACCATTGCAACGGGGCGTAAAACAAAACAACAAACAAGCAAAAACATTATTTGATCAGAAATATATGTACATATACATGCATACACATTCTCTCTCTCTCTCTCTCTCTCTCTCTCTCTCTCTCTCTCTCTCTCTCACACACACACACACACACACACACACATACACACATACACACACACACACACACACACACACACACACACACACACACACACACACTCACACACACACACGTACACACAGACACACAGACACACACACACACACACACAGACACACAGACACACAGACACAGACACACACACACACTCACACACACACACGTACACACAGACACACAGACACAGACACAGACACACACACACACACACACACACACACACACACACACACACACACAGACACACAGACACACACACACACACACACTCACACATACACACACACACACACTCACACACACACACACGTACACACAGACACACAGACACAGACACAGACACACACACACACACACACACACACACACACACACACACACACACACACACACACACACACACACACACACACACACACACACACACACACACACACACACACACACACACACACACACACACACACACACACACACACACACTCACCTTTATAACAATGCTTCAGCATGCTGTGAAGCTAAAATAATTTTGTCAGAAAAACATACCTATTAATAAATATCGATTACGCGGGATGGTAATACTGGCGAAGTGTTGCTTTGACATCGTCGTATCACATCTGGCCTTATAAACAAATCCTTTAAATAATAATAATAAAAACAAAGAATTATGTATGTGTTAACGATCGTAAAGGACCAGGAATGGGCTGAAATTGTATTTTTTACAAACACATGGTTTGTGTGTAAATCCCTTTTAATCCTATCCTTTGCTTTATTTACTCTTCTTGCAGGTATTGACGATTTCTATATAGAAAACGAATAAAACATACTGGTAAGCATATGTGTTTCTTTTATGGTTTCGTCGCGCATAGTTTGGTTTTATAAGTTTAAATTTCATTGTTTTAATCTAAGTTCTTGTAAGTGGTAAAGTCACGTCAGTGCATGTTCAAGAGGTTCAAAAGGCATACTTCTAAAAGCCAAAATCGTTATTGACTTTGGAAGTTAATACAATTGTCGAATTTTAGCACGCAGATGCAGGTCATTTTTATTTTATTGTAAACAAATGCATGTTCATAAAATATATTCTTTTAGGCTTATCTCACGCAATACCGGCTTTATTTCGTCAATATCTAAAATTACAAAGACGATACAACTTAATTTCAACATTGTAATAGCTTACTTTAAAGAACAGTCTTAGAATGTCTATGACGACATAAAGCTTATTATATTGTTGCATAGAAGACCAGGAACATATTTACTGTAGTTTATGAAAAGAACCGTCTATATTTATAATCCTTAGTCCTAATATTGTGGTTTGCACGAGAAATTCAAAGGTTTTTGCAACAGCGTCGTTCACTCGTAGTTAAATGCATTATACTGCCAAATAACTTGACTACGTTTAAGATAATTCTAACAGATTCAAACAAGAACAAGTTGATTAGCATACTCTCTTTGAAAATGAAAATAAATACACATACCGGTATGTATTTTTCAAAAACGTGATTCTGGTGTCGGACCTTAAGATCCTGTTTCTTAAATAAGACGTTAAAACACGCGTATTTTAATAATACTTAAATAATCAGGCTGAAACAATCCTTTATTAATAATATACCAAAGGACATTTTTATGACTAGATGACGTATATACCTTTTTTTGACATTCGCTTACACTACACTTACAGGGCTGCTGAAATTGGCAATATGAGTTCGTATTTGTAATACCTGTTATTAACAATTCTTTAATTTAAGCTATGTACATATACACATATAATTGTCTCTAATATTTAAAAGTAAATGAAGTAAGAATACGGCTGCCATCTAGAAGAGTTTTGGTACAAAACAAGTAAAATATATAAAGCAAACTTCGGAAGTACGTTTATAGAGACAGCATTGATAATATGATTATTTATACATTCACCATAGAATATACATTAGTTGCAAACGTTCGGGTTTGCATTTGCGACAAAACAGACGACGGTGGCTGCGTGGTTATAATGTTGTCAGATTCTACAAGAACTATTATTAGAATAAAGCTTTCATTTAATTTTCAAATAAGTAGAAAATAAAAGGATTTGCCGGCATTTTTGCAGATACTGTGCAGGACATATCTATATTTTAGCACAGTAGCACTTATGAGGTGCCCAAGGACTGAACCCGGCCTGTCCATTATACGGACACCGACAATCAGGCGTAATGCTGTACCCGTAAGGTGGGAAGCCACTACTACCAACTTTAAAGTCTTTGGTCTGACCCGGCCGAGATTTGAACCCGCGACCTCCCGATCAGCAAGCCGACGCTCTACCACCTGAACTATTGCGGCCGGTAGAAAGCAATACTAAGCAAAGTAATATCCGTGAAAGTATTAATAGTACTTAGCTGCCTTGTTACAGCCTTGTCAACGATGCGGCGGTAATGTAAAAATAACATAATATGTAACATTATATAACCAATCGGGAACACTGTCGAATTGAAAACTGTCTCCCTTGTCAGATAAAATCTGAGGTACATGTAGTCCAAACAGTAGGTAGGTTAGTTTTGTTGAATTTCTTGGACGCTATCGCCTGTTCTTTTGAAGATAGTGCAATATCAAAAAATGAAATTACTAACTTTTCGTAAATATGAGCCTTAAATCCTTTACGTAAAGAAATGTATCATTTATTTAAACAACAAAATTAATTTGCGCAGGTAAACCTGTGTATCACAAGACGGGCATAAAAGTCAACATACACTCCAAAGAGCACAAGCATACAAACCGAGTAAACCAAATAAAAGGACCTACTTGCATGCGGGGATTATTCAGGGGAATCACGAATGTCTCTAATAATAATGATATAAATTAATCAAAAGACTCATTACCATACTATGTAATTTAATAAGACATATCCTAGCCCTGGTTCGATTTTCGTCTTCAGCGGTCAATTGTCATATTCATTAGTGAATTAGGGAATATTAAAAATCATCATTGGTCAAAGGTTTAAAAAATTACACGTTTTAGCATGCTTCATTAAATTTAATTGTTTTGTCTAAATTACATTTGAAATTATTTTCCTATGTATCGTACGAAACGTTAATGCAAATATTGGTTTAGTGAAAATACTCAGTTGACATCTATCACAGGAAACGAAAGGTAAGTGTTTATATATGGTTTATATATGGTCTCTGATAGATTTTGTTCTCCCTTCTCCCTGTATAAATAATGCTTGGCTTAGACGCCTGATACCTTTCGGCTATTCTGCCAATATGTTCGCTACTCAGAAATAATATAATTGACATGTGTCCTATCTTGTTGAGACTAAGTGACTATAGTTTTAGTCAATATTATCCAACTTTTACAAAGAAATGTTCTTAAGACAAATATATTGATTCTTTAGTATGCCTCCCTTAAATGTATCCGGACACAGAGTGTCTGTTGCGCCGAAAGTTACACAAAATAAACCTTAATTATGAAGGTTATTCTAGATTGAAAAAAGAGGTATAGTTGGAGTTACCATGGGGTTTTAAATTGTTGACCGGATGCAACCAGACAGCCTGACAATGGAAAGCCATTGCACAGCCCATACATGCTGTGCGTGAATTAGGAAAACGATTTTGTGACTCACAAATACAGATTCAACAATTCTGAGCCTAAAATCTAAAATCTTTACCACGACAATCTGCACCTTTATTTATTTAGGTTTGAAAACGATCAATATGAGACAAAGAATTCGTGAGAGTGGCTTTCAAACATGTATGTCTTGTCTGTCTTAAGCCAGCAACATAGTTCATTTATTGGATCTATATTTTGCATTTTGTAATAACAAATATAAATCTAGCATACATGTTGATCGATTTATTATTTTTTTATTTCTCTCTGAATACTTGTTTTCTTTACATAAAGTAACCATTATCCATCACATAATTTTGTTGTAAACAAGAACAAGATCAACAATAACAACACAAAAAGAACAACATGTGGTATTTAAGAACAAATAATGTACAATACAAAATGTTGATGCAGTATATTGATGATACAATTAATATAAGGTTGACGGTGGTCAATCACACATTTAGATGACCAAAGCAGCAAAGCATGTAGATATAAAAGTTAAAATTGACGCCTTTAATGTTTGCTAGTATTTTTTTATCGATTTATCGTTTCGCGTCATATTTAAGTCATTTTTTTTTCAAACTGTAGTTTATGTTCAGAATAACTGGTCACTAATGAACTATACAAACATATTTACTTTATCATAGTTCATGGGTAAAAAAAAGAAATATTCATACTGTCGAATTGCTGTGATACTGTGGTATACAGCACTGCAATACAATCACGATAAAAAATACAGCTGGTATAAGACGTGTCAGGTATTGGTTTTAATGACGTATACTTAAAGCATCTACGAGCTAGGGTTAATGTCTTGGCCTCGAGACCGGAGGCTCCCTGGTTTTGACCACCGGCATGACATAGCAATCATTAGGACAGTGCTAGTAATGAATCGAATACATTTAATTTATAGATAACTTTCGTAAATAAAACTGACAACATCAATAATAATATGAAATCATTGACAAATATTCAGAATATATTAATAATATTGAAGATTTTGTACCCCATTAGCATAGTGGATATCTGACTGTATAGTTAAATGTAAACGCCAATAAAAATCTTCTTGTATGCTACCGTTTCCAGTTTAATCAGGAACACCAAGGATATACCTACGTGATCAAGACCTGAAGGAGTGGTTTCTCTCCAAGCCACTTCCTCATCAATAACGAGAGATCTTAACTCTAATCACTTATTTTGATGTACCGGATCGACCTTTGGGCACAAGTATTACAATGCTCAAGCTGACTGTGTAATTCCTGTCAGGAATTAGTCTCAATTTCCGTTACAGCATCCTACAAGGACGTAGATATGCATGAACAAGTTAAAAAGCTTTGTACATATATTAAGGAGTAATCTACCATCATCGACGAACAATATGAAAAGTTACTATATTTACTTAAGTTTTAACTACTACTTAATGTGCAAACAAACGTATTTTGATGTGACAAAATATACACATAGAGAAAAATGAACACGTACCGCATCGGAGTTGTTGATCTACAACACTGAACGACTTGAATGCTTAAACAAGGTTTAAGGAGAGCTCAAACATCGCTCTTCCTTTTAAAATGCATGTAACATAAATGCACACAAATTGGCACGGTTAAACATCTAAAGCCGACACAATGAAAATGGTTTTTGTCATAAAAATAAAAGTGTGCTTTTAATTGTGCTTGGTAAAATTGATTTTTTTCTTTCTTAAATGAATGAACTTAATATTGAATCTTTTAAACTGTCAGTGTTAAAAATGGTAACATTGTGCCGGTACCGTTTTCGCATACATTTGATAATTTCAATTCAGTCCACAAAGTTTTACATGAAAATTATTTTCATGCCAATGTTGTTGTTTCTTTGCCACCTTAAGTATTTAATATTTGAAGTCTTTATTCGGACAAGAAACCCATTTAGGGTTCTAGATCCAATAAAAGAATTTTCCTTTTTGTTATCTGATAAGTTTCTCGATCGATTTTTATAACTGTCAGCTGTTTTATTTTTATTTTATAGTTTTAAATTTTAGTATGCATTATTTCAAAATCATAAAGTAAATATGTAAACATAATATTCTTCATATTCCATTAGATCATAAAATGTTATATTGAAACGAGATCAGATTCTAATAAAATGAATGTAAACGCGTATGTCTTATTCGTTTAAATCACGATACTGTTCCTTGAAACATTTCTACTGTTGTAAATTGGAGTTTATTTTACAGAGAGATCTACTATTTAATCTTTCAAATTGAGATATGTCTCTTTTACGGCTTCATTTTATACGATATATGTTAAAAATGCTGTTTTAAAGTAGATAGTTTTTGTATTGGTTTTTTTTTTAATACATCTCAGCGACCAATTATAACCATTATAGTAAGGTCCAGCTACTTTGGTGGAAAGAAAATTCAGATAAATGTTTGGGTAGAACCACCGCAGGTCAGGTGGAAGACCTTCCCTCATTAGGATCTTCGTCTTATATAAGATTTTATTGTTTATGTACATAATTAAATATAATATAAAGTGTCGTATTTTAATAAGCTTATAGATAGTTTCCACATCAGTGAAGAGCCGTTATTTGAATAGACATCTTTGATGGCAGCTTCAGTTGATTTTCAGCGGAATTGAATAGAAGCATAAATTTTATTTTCTTGTAATTTATTCATTTGTGGTTCAAAGATTAATAGCTATACAACATAAGAAAGCTCTTGAAATTCATACTTTTAGAAAGCAATATTTTTAAAATTGACAAATGCACACAAAATTATTACATAGAAATAAATAAAATTATTGGCTTATCCTTAAACAAAAAGAACAGTGTAACCTTTTTTGCTGGTATTTTTAACCTTTTAAACTACCACAATATAGTTTTGATATTTAAAAATCTTCATGAAATCTGTTAAATTTTATATAAAATTCAGTAAAATAGACTAAAAAATAAACACAGTGGTGAGTTAATACAACACATATTTCCAGATTTTGGCCTGCATTAGCTTCTGCCTTCAAATATGGCTGCCTTAAACTGTCTTATCAGTGCCTTTGACATCACATGGAAACTATCTATATTAAATCAGGTAAGACATTTTTAATATTAATATAATCAATTTCATGAAATCAGTTTTCATCTCAATCTATATCTGCATGTTTATAGTAGCTACGTGGTATTGGGATTTGCTATAGATGTTGATTTTTCATCACAGCTATTTATGATATCATTGTAAAGTGACGGATTGTTTCATTTGAATGCCTCGTTCATTTACCGAACAATTTATTCACGATGAATAAATACAAATTGCTCTGGCAATGCATTAAGAAATTAAACATCAACGATTTTGTCACATCGTAAGTACATCGTTCCTCCCCGGTCTACAAAGCCATTAACACTATTGACGTCAGCCATTCATCTGAATGTAATAGAATTAATGACATTGATATACTGATGCTTGTTGTGTTGAATCATTTTGGTATTCGAAGTTCGAAACATAAACCGTTGGCTTAATTGTTCGGATTAATATATGCATATCCGCCGATGCTTAAAAGTTTGATATGGTAATATGGTTTTATATGGTAATATGGTTTAATATGATACGTTTAGCCACGTTCAGTATGAAATACGATTTTCCAAGCCATGCTGTCAGGGTCGTAAAACATACTCAGTAAAAGTGACGTCATTTTAATTGTGGATTTCCCAATGTTACGTCGTAATGCAACCCCGTCGTATGTATCTATATATATATATATATATATATATATATATATATATATATATATATATATATATATATATATATATATATATATATATATATATATATATATATATATATATATATATATATATATACATATTAATTCCCCTATCAAAATCATTCGTTTATCAATCGGATTGAATGGTATTGGTAATAGTTTACCACTTTTTACATATCGTATTGCATTTTCAAGCAGTTTATATCTGAGCTGAGGCTGGAAGTGGTTAAATAAATACGAACTTGACCTTCTAACAACGCCCAACAAACAAGCCGTTGAGCATGAACAAACCGAATACATTTGTTTGGCTAAATTAATGTTATAGCCGAACTTTAATCAAAATCAATGTCATTGGAATTTTGTCACCAGATGGCGAATATACGTTATATTGCCATTTAGTTACAATATCTTTTCTAAACTATTTAACATTTAACTTTTTTTTCCTTTCGTTATATCCCTTTCACAAGAGTTAACATTAAAGATCAGATTAATTAGCAACAAACTATCCAAATAACTAAACTTTACATGCATTTAATTGACGTGTAAACGACTGTTATTTAGAGAATGTTAATTGAAGAAACTAGCAACACCAATGTTACTGGTAGTAACTTTATTGATTACGTACTTAAAATATAATTATGATTTTTGTCCAGTAAACCTGGTTTTAGCATAAATTGTTCATGCGTTTGCCATGGCTTGCTAGTTTCCGTGTGAAACCAGCGAACATACGGGTTGATTACAAGAAACATGCAAAAGGCGAAAGAACCATGTGAATAAAAGTTGCACAGTATCTACTTACGGATGCTTCTTTAAAAGACAGTTTTGGAATTATTTGTGTGCCATTATAAGGGTTTGCCCAGAAATAAGATTGTTTTTTCAACTACACAATATGACATGGACATATAACGATTGCAATGGTTTCAAATAAATGCCATTGTACGTTCCAAACACACCGGCCACTGCAACACAAAGACAAATTATCCAAGAGCCATGAATTATTGTTTCTTGTGGTCATCATAACAACGTTCAGTTTATTTATTGTTATTGTATCTGTAGTCCCACCAACAGTATTTAAGTTATCTGTAGACAGTATCCACTTGTAGCAGATATAGTTATGCTTTCACTGTGTATAGCATGCCGTGAACACCCTGCATGATATCATACTCAGTCACATTATCCTGACACCGGGCCAACCAGTCGTGAAGCCACCCGTATATTTGCTTGAAAACAACAAGTTTAACGATTTTGATATGTCGCGGCCCGGGATCGAACCAGGGACCTCACGTATCTGGAGCCGACGCTCTGCTGATTGCGCTACCAGGTCAGATTGAGCAATGAATAACCTGGAGTAAAGAAGACATTTTGACGTTTGCTGAGATCTTCACATTTTCCTAAGTACTCTTTATCACATACCTTATTTTAAACCATTAACAATATGGATATAATGTGCCAATGACCCAGTAGATTTTAGTCGATATAACATTTCAAAAGGACAAAGGTTCGAGCCACGGACTAGCTTCACACATCGTTGCAAATGTAACCTTGGTACGCATAGTGATGAAATGATGTTAAAACGGTGCAGGTGTTTGTAACAAGGTGGAGTAGAAAGATAATGCACGAGGTGTCAGGTGTGCTTCAATAAAGCGTTCGCAGCATAAGTGATTGTCTAATGTTTATAACACTGACTAAATGCCAGTTTTATACCTGACACAAAGTCGTTGTTCTCTCATAGTGGCACCAATTATCTGTCTGTCTAACAAACATTTGATTTTTTGTGCTTTGGTATTGTTACCACTTTGCAATCTTTTGTGTTTGCAGTGTCCATGACAATAAACATAAACTGTGTTAAATGGTGCTTACCTTTGTGTTACATTTGAAGACTGACAGTTAGTGTTGTATGCACACTGTATACTGCGCCCTTGAAAATGGGGATTGAGTCGCCAGCTTTAGTATTTAATATTTGAAAGTCGTTAGTCGGATAGCCTAAAAAAGCCCATCATAACAACAACATTGGCGTTGCAGTAGGACTTATGATACGAAAGTTTAGCAACGTAGTTTATTTCTGAGATATTGTTTAAATATTTGGTTCGATCTTTTAAATGTAAACAGGATTACAAACACCGACCTTGACAAATTTTATCAAATTTCTTGATTAAAATGAATATTTGTATCTGCCACCAAAAGACCTTGTTTTCTATGTGAGTATATTTGTGTCAGAACCTATGAAATTCGAGCATATTTTGTCAATTTTCATATTCGCAGAAAACTATGATAGGCAAGCCTCAACCACGTATTCTCCATGGAAACCGACTTGCATTGAGCTATTCGCAGTTGTTTTATTGCAGTCTTGTCAACGATGGTGCCTTAATGTCATAAGAAAACATAACCTATCGACATGAATGTTGCCGAGCGTTATTTGCGTACATGAAAGTACTTGATGAGACAAGATAATATTGTTCATCATATAAAGCATTGTGTTTGCATTTCTTTAATAAAATAGTTGAGAGTACAACAAAATTGTGATCTCATTTGGGCTTTTAAAAATATTTCAGTATGATTTTTATAATTGCAGTTTTTGATCTGTTTATTATTTTCTGAGTTTAAGTCATAATAGCCGACATAAAGCAGCAGAAGTTGAAAGTTAAAACATATGCCCACGATAATTTTGAAATAGCGCTGTTACTAAACAATACATATAACACATTAGTTTCAATATGGTCATGTTAAGGTTATATTTTGAAATGTGACTGGATTCCAATGTAATATTTAATCTGGTTTATGAATACATCCAACAGTAAACTCAGCACTTTTTTTATTTTAAACAAAATTGCATGTAGATCTACGTTGCTTAAATGATTAAGTCATGCATTAGGTATTAAAATCAGGTTCACTCGAATAAGTTAAAGACTGCATTTGTCTAATAAGGATCATTTTATAAATATTGTTTTGGTATAAAGACTTTCGGGAAGACAAAATTGCGACAAAGCAGGTTAATATTTTTCTGTGTATCTTAAGCGACATGAAGCTTAGATCGAAAAGACCGCAGCAAAGCTTGTTTAAAATTAGAATAAAACTACCAATGGAATCTATTCAATCAAGAAAATTTACCAATATAGCGTTTCTTATTTATATTTGTAAACTTACTCTCTTAAAATTTCAATTCTTTTTCAGCATCCGGGCAATTACTGCTTATTCTACAAAAAGCTGCCACTCGAAAGGAGGGACATTAGTGTTAAGTCCCTATGCCAAAATGATGGACAGTAGATTCAGCCAATATAAGCCAACACTTACCTTTATAATCATTTCCGGGAAATCCGTATTACGATATTGACTTGCGTTGTTACAAATTCATTTGATTTTTTTGTAATTTCTTTTAGTCCCAACTATCGGTCATCAGAGCTTTGAACAAGACACACGTTTGGCGCGAGTAAAGGAACTATTTGTGTAATCATTTTTAAGTATTTGAAATTTAAATAGTGAAGAGATAGTTTGGATATTAAATAGAATACTGTTATTTTATATATTTCCGATCAAAGGAGCAGTATGAACACTATATGAGACTTGATGTAAAGGAATTTGCAAGCTAAAATATTTTAATATCTCTCAAACTAACCACCGTTTTAATGTGTCTATGCTTTATCGTGTAATGACAACCAGTATATTGTTTTCATTGTGTTTATATGACAATTTGATTGTGTAACTTAAGTCTTCTTTAAACAGCCTGATTTAATAAATACAATGAAACCTCTATACAGCAACATTTGACGGAGGCACAGAACACTGTTGCTGTTGAGAGGTGTTGCTGTGCAGAGGTCATGGCCGATGCCAAAATACAATACTGCATATAGTTTCAAGTTTCAAAGTTTATTCAGAGCAAACCAGAAGGTCACATGACCCATGTGGTGTCAAAAGCATGGCGGCAGTACATGTTTAAGCAATAGATAAATAGATAAATAGCATTTAACATAATATAGCGGAACATTTTACAATTTCAAATATATTAATAAGTGATTTACAAAAATGTAAGACATGGTTCATATGACTTCATATATAGTACTATATGCTACAATTAATTGATCGATATAATATAATGATTTAATTAATAAATGATCTATAATAATAATAATAATAATAATAATAATAATAATAATAATGATAATAATAATAATAATAATAATAATAATAGTAATAATAATTAACAGTTACGATAATATTAATAATAATAATAATAAATAAATAATAATAATAATTATAATAATAATAATAAAAAATAATAATAATATAAAACATTATTTTATTTCAACATTACTTCATGTATGCTGCTGCTCACAGTTTGTTGCTGCTAAGAGGTGCCTTTTGGATAGGTATTACTGTTTATACATTTATAATTCACCTTGTCATCGTTGTCTAGGCTAGAGCCAAATACCCAAATATAGTTCATCACAATATTTTTAGTCATATCTAGAAACAGTTGTTTTTTGTGTGTGCAATAGATGGTATGGAAACAATCTGGTGATTTTTGAAACTCTTCAATGATACCAAGTTTTTAATCACCATAGTGAAAAACGACTGATGATTAAATTGCTTTATCCTGATCTGGACCACTGCCCTGCAGTGTGCCAATAGTTTAACACAGAAACAAAAAAACAAACAAAACAAAACAAACATAAACAAACAACAAACAACAACCACAACTGTACTGAACGTTGTTATGATGACCACAAGCAATAATGCGAGCTACTGTTCAACTATAGTACATTTCTGCCTAACAACAAATCGTCACAACAAAAGCATATCCAAGTTGTTATTACAACATAGAATACCATCAAACATTGAGCGGTCAATGCTACGTTTGTGCGCAATATTATAGTATACCAACAGTTAATATGTTGTTACTGTCAAAAATATTCTTGTAAATCGTATGCACCACTAACCACGTGATTGTAATAGTCCATTTCATCATTGCATCAGCACCACTTTGAATGAAAAGTCATTTTACAACCCCACTGAGAATGAGGGTAAACTGCACGGGACAAGATACTAGTTCTGCTCACTCATTGGTTTAAGCATTTTTAAATATACGAAATAATATAAATATAGATAACTACAAATGTAACACGGATAAAATATAACAAAAGGCAAATAACGATCCAGACCTAACAGAACGCAACATAAAGTAAGAGAAATATAATCTATACTATATATGTTTTAATGTATCATAAATATATATGTTTACAACACTTCGAAACATTGCTGAAAAAGGTAAATAAAATTTAATCAATTGTTCACTTAATATTTAAGTATCGTGATTGTTAATAAACTGTCTCTACGACATACTGCTTAGTTATACAAAGCAGAATAAACAGGAACGAATTTTCTATTTACAAAACCAATGATATGATTCCCAGCTTCCAAAAAAAGAATAGCGTAGCAAGGGGCAGGTTATCAAAATCATGAAAGAAGCCCGAAATTTTACATCTGTTTTTTTAAACGATGCAACAAAACATAAAAAAGCGAACAAAGTGAACGCGTTTAATGCCTAGTAGAAATTTACTTTGAACAGTTATAAAAAAATGGCGAAACTAGATTTAGCAATAACGAATAGTCTTCGGACGTAAGGAAAAGGGTCCGAATACAACCATCAGGGCACCGTCCATAGAAATGTTCCAGGTACATCCAGACATGATTTTGTCACTGTGATGTATTTTTGGAAATACGTTCTCACAATAACGGTAACCATGCTGAGACAAACAACGGATAGAAAGTAATATTCACTTCCAATTTTCCGGTAAAATAGCGCGAGCAAGCCGCCGCAATCTAAGTAAGAACCATAGGAAATGAAAGAGTATATAATGGAACCCAGAACACAGAAACACTACCTAACGTATAACGGACGCAATTGGATGGTCAACACAAAAACAACAGTTCCAGAGAAATACAAAATGTATCGGACGATGAGCATTAATGTTACTTCAATAAAAAAGTTAAACAATCTAGTCCGTAATTTTAGCACAATGTTCGATTGATTTCATTATAAAGACGAACGTTAAGTATAATTCTGAAATACTATATACACATATATACATACATATACATATATTAGTTCAGAATTATTACTTAACTTCTGAAATACTATATATTATTATTATTTGTTTTGAGGTCTAATGCTGCAACTTGCCGATTGATCATTCCAAGGCGGTAACTGTCGGGTTTGCCCTTTTTGTAAAATGACTCATCACATGACCTCAAAACAAATTCCATAAAGCATGTCATAATCACCTCAAGCATGCCTTTACTTGAAAATTTCTGAATCTGATTTTAGTTTACTGTCAAGAACATACTGAGAAAGATTTTGTAAATACTGCAGATTACTTCAGACATAACACATATTGTAATAGACGTAAACCACTTTATGAACGTTTACAATACAACATGATGAAAACCATGTGTTGAACATGATGGATCTGCAAGAGAAGTAATTATTTTCTCCGTCGCTTTATTTCACATCTACGTCAGAACGTCAGCAAATGATTACACAATAAATCAGTTTTGTCGTTATGTTATAGATCCAAAAATATTTCCTTCAAAAATAATGTTTAACATTTTTGAACAGCTGAAGATGTGTCTAGACGTGATGGTTTAATTTTCTTAGGCAGACATATTGTTGCAGACATTTAATCACCACTAGGTATGCACACATTGCAGGGTTCGTTATTTCCGCTTATTTCAGGGAGGCAAAAACTATTTTTCTGTGCTGCAACACAAAACGAAAAATGCTTTGAAACGTTTTTTTTTTCTTACGATCACAACTAATTTAAAGTCCTTTATAAACATATGATAAATGTACGTTATCATGTAAAATTGGTTAGTTCATGTTAGGCCTTTTCACAGGAAGACGTACGTTCACACTGCAAGTTAATGAATCAAATAAAAATGCATTATTCTATTCCAAAAAGCATCAAGACTGCAAATACAAACACAACATGACCAGGCCTATAGGAATAGTAACAAATTAATATTTGAACTAGCTTTAGGCGATCGTACATTATATGAGGAGGCCCTTCCCCGCCAATTATTGCTTAAGGTAACCCCAATTACCATAAGTGTTTGTTGACATACAGACATTAACATCTGCTTTATGTTTGCAGCAAGTAGAACTACAATGTTTATTGGTGTCCATCAAATAACACATAGTCCATAAGCGCAATCAAATAGTGCCTACATGTAATAAGTACAAGGACTTGTGAGGGTTGTTTCGTGTATTTCCTTTGATGGACATTGGGCTCTGGTTCCTCAATTCCATCTTTAGATGAACAGGATGCTAAAACCATTAATTCTTCTCTGGTCATGTTTATGTCTTGAATCAAAAAGTTATTTTCACTTATGATCAACCATTTTTGTTATTTTTTTCTAACCGAATTAATACCCCTTTCTTTTCTAAACACTGTGGACATTATCTTTCAATGACGTCACTACTTTCGTCATAACTTATTATAGAAAATATCAGCGTTTGGACATTTTTTTTTGTATTCAAATAGATCAGTTTTCTTTTCATTGCTTGCGTTTTTGAAACCAATCAGGAAGTGCGAGGTAAGAGCTCTGTAAAACCGGTTTAAGCACTCCAGTCGGACCATATAGCCGACTGACCGTTCCAAGGCGCTTCCTAGCAAATTGCTTTTTTCACCTGGCTTGCACGTGAAATACCTTTGTCCTGTGCCTTTTCAGAGTTTGATATATTTTGCAATGCTCATAGGACTTTGTCATCTATTATTATTCTAATTAAAAAGGAGTAGAATTCTCTAACGACTTTGACAGGTGTCATTGTGATAGCTTTCTAGTGAAGCCCAGCGTTAAACATCATTTTATTTGTGCTGCTATGCCACATTATATTGATAAATAATCAATGTGCGATAAAGATTTGATATGGAAATCAAAATAAATCAAGAGCTATCAGATAATCGAAGGACCATGGAGAGTAAGAAAAAGAAAACAATAATTATAATTTTTTGAATACGCTTCTTACAACACCATAGTATTCTTCGGAGGCATTTCTATCAAACATACCATAAACTTCATTTACAGTTTGTCATCTAAGCTAATGCACATGTTTTTCATCTCATAAACGGCGCTAGAAAAACTATTGTATAAATTGAACTTACAACATGATAACTAAAGAACTCTACGTTAAAACGGGTTTTAAGCGGATTCTAAATAGAAAGGTAGGTAAAACCTTGTCGGATGTAATTCAAATCCACTGTTTTCAAATAAAACAAAATCAATATAGTCTGATGAGAGAGTAAAATTATCATTACTTTAAATGAAGTTTGGTTATGTCACACCAGTTATGACAATGTTAATGTGCATAATTGGAGAGGATCACATAAACAACAACTTATATAGAAGAGGATAATGCACATGTCCACAAAGATATTTACTTTTTTCACTTTAAAGCAATCACGCGCAGTTTGAAGCTCTAAGAAATTAATTATCCACAACAGGTGTAAGTTTGATAATGGAAACTTTTCATTAATGTTTAACCGTGAACTACTTAGTCATTCTCGGGCAAGAAGGCTGGCAGTGCCAGGTCAACACTATTCCTTGAAAAAAGAAAATCTAAACTCCAAATCCTTCTATGTGGTGCACATTATTTGTAAAAGTGTTAGGTCTAATCGGCCACTAACGAAGACGTAAACAAAAGCATAAATAGTTCGTAGTGAAATTGGGCGAACTTAAGGAAACATATGTAACTGAACAAATAAAAGGACGTAATGTGTATGAAAAACAAATGAAAAACCAAATTATCTTTTAGTGTATGTTTTACCCCAAAATTGTCAATAAAATACATTTCAGGGTAAGAAAAATAGCATTTTTATTATATTATTAGGTTGTTTCTACGTTATTAATTTATTGATCATTACATAGAACAGTACCATGTGCCGTATTATTTACAAACGTATCTCCAAAATTTATTATCTGTTTTGTTGGAATATCGAGACTAGCAATCTGCTTTGAAGCACGAAGTTGTCCCATCTCTGTATCCAGCAGTATACAAGAAAACAACACATTACTCATAGTCCCTGCAATGACATGCACGGAATAATGTTCCGGAGTCTCTGGTGGCTTATCAGTTACTTGAAACCGAACTCAAAATATCTAATAGCTTCAATACGGTTGTTTTCTAGTAATCTGACAGGTTTACACCAGCCATATGAGGGTAGCTTAAAAATGAAAGAGATTAAGCTGCGTTTACTACAAAAGGCTTTTAATGATGTTTGTGCTTCAATTATTGCGAGAGAACACGTAAAAGCACTTTTATTTCGCTTTGTATGGCGCATCTCATTGACTTTCCCGATATATTAAGCAAATTTAACGTTAAACAAGATGTCTTTCTACTTCTTCTCATTTCATAGTCAGTGGTCAAGTTGTCTCAGCAAAACACATTTTAATACTTCTGGACAATGCTTAGAACGAAGAAGCAAATTCATATAAAGTAGTTATATAGAAGCAATGAAAGCCCTTAGAAAATATAAGAATAGTTAGAATTGCGCATTTGGTATCAAGCAGTTGAAGCCTTTAGGTTATGCTTAAAAACTTGTACATCAAGTAGATGACAGCAACCTTCAAGGGACAAACACTTACAGCGAAGAATAACATCTTACAAAACAGATAAAACATTTGGATTGGAAAAAAGGCACACGAATACGAAATACTTAGTTGAATTTAGGCACATCGTAGAACAAACAACAATATCAACACATGAAAAATAATAATACATAATACTAAACTATAATACCTATATATTGGGTGTTTAATTGTGAAATGAAACATCACAACAAAAATATTTTCTAAGGAAGAGGATAATGCGATTTTGTAAACACAAACCATCATAGCCTTCTAAAAAATAAAAAAATGCGATAACACAACGACATGGCTTAAATATACAAATGACAGCCTTTCAGTAACCCACAAATGATACAGACACAACAACAACAACAACACAATGTATGTTTTAGAGAATAGATTATACAATGAAAAAATTAATAACACTCTATTGACTAAAGCTACCTCTAAATAAGGAATATTGCAAAAAAAGGAAACACCAAATATTTAGCTAGTGCCTCAATACATACAAGAGCCAAGCACATTTTGTGGGAGATTTCGATGTTTTAATATTTTATGCATGTCACGTAATTTCCTGCTGATGCGGCTCATATCTTGTACAACGTTTTTTGTGTGTCTTAAAACTACTTTCATTAACGGAACAATATCCGCAGGCTGACTAAGAAGCTCCAAGAACAGATATTTACACTTGTACATTTATACTGAAAGAGTTTATTTACAACGAGACAAAACACTATAATAAAAGGATTTCGACAAGTAACAAAGTACGCGCCTATTGGATGAAACTTCATTCATAATCGCTGCCGTGTACCTTACATCTGATTAAATTGGTTCAAGTGACTATTACATCCAAATTGCGCCAAAACTATTTACATATTTGAAATGCTAAACGTGAATTTATAATCGCGTCTAACCTAAAACCGATGCTTTAATTTGAAGAACTGTCCTTACGCTCTGATGTGATTTGACTTGTTTGATGTTACATACACAGTTAACTGAAATTAACTTTTATAACTTTTTTAGTCGCATGAATTCAAAACGATCTTAAAAGTTAAAATTAAATAATATGTATGCACATCAAAATGTTGAATTAAACTCCGTCATTTTTGCTATAGCATTTGTATAGAAATGCAGCCATAAATAATAAAGCATGACAATTAAAAAAGAATTGTGTGATGTATTTTTCAGTCAAGCAGCATAATATATACATATACGTATACAAGTTTATTTATTTATTAAAAAGTATAGATACTCTGACGTTTGAATTTTTATCCGGCATCCTTTAATGCAGTATGTCCATGCATCCCTTCGACATTTATTTTTATTACTTTTGACATCCAAGATTGGAAACGTAATTATCAAACAAAAGGTGTCCCAATTTGAAAACCAAGTTATATAAAATTATGTGCTCAAAATTAATATTATGACAAATTTGTTGTATTCCTAAAATGAAATGAAATAGTTGAAATGCCATACAAGTGGGACTTAAACAACTTGAAAACTTATTGCGGTCTAACGTACTCTGTTATTTAAGTTAAATGTAGTAATTCTAACAAAGATACTATTTTAAGCAAAACATAATCAGATTTTAAATTAATTGTAACGTTCTATATGTTAGTACCATAAACTTGAAAGTTTACACTATATGTCCACTTCACTTGCTTTGCATCGCAGTCTTTGTTTTATGTCAAAAGGGGCGGCAACACTCTCACGATATTTTTAAGAAGAATCTAGATAGGATAGAAATGTTAAATAAATCAGTTTTTATTGTGTTACCACGAGACCGAAAAGTACCAGACTAAAGCAGGATTTTACATATTATATGTCCTGTCAAACAAAGCTTTCAAACTACAAACATGGGGGCTCAAAATATATTGTTTAACGAAGAGATGTAACATTTTTAGTCTGAAAGATGCTATTCTCTCGTCTTCTGAAAAGAAATGAAAAGAACTATCGACATCTATCAAAGATATACGTAACATTTTAGGCAATATGCAAGAAAACTACAAGACACATATATAACTAACATCCTGTCCCAGCAGTAATCTTCTGTCGACGTACATGTATGCATACAAGAAAGATGTTAGTTGTGTTTTCTATGTTCAAATGACAGACTCGGTTAAATATAGAATAAAGGTTGACTATAAGCGACACTGTTTGAAATGTGATTATAAAATTCTTCAAAAGATTGATTGCAGACTGGATTACTTAGGTGAACTGTTCAAACGCATACTAATATAAATGATTGCACTGATAACTTCGAAAAAAGGGATCAGAGCCATGACATTTCCGGAAGTCTGAAACACAGAACTTTGGAAAACTCTGAAGATATAGACTTTTCACATAAGCAAATCATTTTTCTTAAGAAACATACCATTGTTCCGCATATATCATAATATAATGTACGTGGCGACTTTGCCTAACATTTTCTTCATGGTCTCGCCGTCATGTTTGAGTAAACACAAAAGCAAATGTCTTTCAATTATGCATTACTTTAATTTATATTTGTTCTAAAAGAAGAGCTGGTTCATGTGGTAACTCGCTGTTGAAAGATGTTCCCACGAACGGTTGCGTCTTTTTGTCCTCATTTATTATTCCCAGTCCAGCTATCCCAGTATTTATCACAAGCTGTCAACACATTAATTTCCCTCTGGAGTCTTTGTTTTGTTTTAACCGCTTTTACAAGATCCTGGCAACCATATTTTCCCTTATTTTCACTTTTTTTTATATAAGACCAAATCTGAAGTCTGATTACAATCCAAAAAGTGTATTACATTTTCCATTGCAATACAATGACATACAAACCGATTAATAACCATTTTCTATCCTTTTTCTATCATTCCTTCGATTATTTCTTTTCTTGTCTAGTTCTCTTTTTTATTTGAAATTATATTATCGTTTTATTTGATCTTTTTGTTACTGTCTTACTTATTTAAGCTCTTTCCAGGTCTTTTGGAACGGTCGTACACACGAGTGCTGACTAAATATCTATAGGCAAAAACTTTAAAAAGATCATCAAGCGTCACATCATTAAAATGTGGTGAAATAATTAAAAGTCGCCGAACACATATTATTCCACTATTTACTTTATCCTCAACCTACATTACTATTTCGAAATAGCATATAATAAATAAATGACCACAGAAAAACTCCCGATGTCTTATCAAGCGACCTTTTTATGACAAATTCTACAGAGAAGTCATAGAAATATTATAACGATGTTGTAGCGGTATCTTTTTACTTTTAAATATATTAAGTTATGTGTTTAATCTATTTTGCAATATCTAGTTCATGAGACAGGTTCTTACCCGAACAATCTTTAATCCATATGCTGATGCAAAAAACACAATTTAACCCGTATACAGTTTTAAAGAAAAAGAGTATGCATGAATAATTGTTATTTAAAGAGGAACACAACAAGGTTAAGACGTAATTCAAATTTGTAATATATGGTACATTATGTGCATTATCTTCTTTTACAATCGGAACCGGAAAAGTACAATTACGTTAAACATCCATGTGGTCTTTTGATGCGTTTTCGACATATTATATAGTTCAAAGTATGGGTCATTGCATGGGCTTTTTATGTCAAAATTCTATGTTTTTTTTAACTATGTCTTCAAAAATCATTAACAAGAGCCAGGTTAAAGCCCTGTAAAAATGTTTAAAAACATCGGTCGCCTTCATGCCAACAGAAAGTTTTAGGGGCGGTAATTGCTTTGTTTACTCTTTTTCTGTGTAATATATTGTCTGGGCCATTTGTTTCGCTTCACTCAAATATTGTATACGATTTTCGATATTGTGAGTTAAATGGACGCTTCATTCATGTAGCGGAATGCCATTTAGAAATCATAAGAGCCTGAGGAGCAAGTGTACTTTGGAGTACTTGGCGAGAGCAGGATTTTCTAATAACTGTAACAAGTGTCATTGACGACGGTCTGATGAAGCCTACTGTCATTTAGCCTCAGATCTGGGCTGCTAGGCAACGTATGTGCCATTATCTAGCAAGGATGGCATACAAGAGATCTTGATTATATGATATAGAGATCTACCAAATTAATTGTGAATTGAATTATAATTAAAGGAATTTTGATACACGTTAAGTGTCCGTTGCCATGATTTATCTGAACTAGCAAAATATAATGGTTTAAATTAGTTTAATTTACTTATATATCCAAATTATAAGCAGTTTATTAACCATTGATCATTTTGTTCAATTGTCAGAGATATATCTAGTTTGTTATGTTTTTTAGTTTTTATTGCATAACAAATGTATTTCAGTCAAAATATAGTAGAAACACGTCATGTATATTTTGTGACTGAACGTCTGAAAATTGTTGGGTGCCTTTTATTGGCGGTTTCGATGGGGGAAAAGGAAGGTAAGCTAATTATGTCGGATGTAATCGAAATCTTCAACATTCTACCAGTTATAATCAGGTATATCTTATCAGTTGGTTATTCAACAACACTGTTTAATTCTTTATTTTGTATATAGAAACAGTGTTGATTTAGTTACATTTAAAATCGCAACGCACAATCAGTGTCAAAGTTTATAATGTCACTGTTCACTCTTGTATTAAGCATGTTCATTTTAAAACAATCACCCACAGTTACGAGCTACACACGATAAATTATTCATAAGGACTGTGAGTTTTATAATGGAAAAATAACAAAGCCTTTTCCGATTTGTGACTCTCGGGGAAAAAACAAAGAGCAAAGAGACATCAGAAAGACCACCGGGCCATACATGCATGGTCGTCCAAAGAGCCTTGCTGTTATCTGGGTTATATCAAGTCATTTCCGCCCCAGATTATCATTACATACAATGTTACATTGTCCATAACGATTACTTACTCATGTCAATTATGTACTGTTTGTTCTTGGAAATGGATATTTGTTATGGGATTGCGTTTAATCCAATTCAGGTAAAAAATCTGAACTTTTTATTGTCGAATTTTGAAGTTGATATAATGTAAAGGTAAACACGAACAAACGAACAGTCCACAGACCGTGCACTGTCATGCATTGACTCAGGTACCAAGTCTCTGGTGACATGTTATTTACTTGATACGGAACCAATCCCTTATTTTAGCTATACTGTGCCTATTTGCTATAATTGTATACCAATCCTGCAAAGAGTTCTGTAAAGGTGATATCCGATAGTTTTGACCTAATATCTTTTTCTTAAATAACCAAATAAGTGACTGGTACCTGAAAAGGTCTTGCAAAATGCTGTTCATTTATGCCACAGACCTGTGTGAACAGTCAATAATAAATCCGTTCTCGTCATTGCAAAAAGGTGTTTCCTATCCGAGCCACGCTGCAGAGATACCTATTTTTAAACATAGAAAACCACGTAACAACTTACTTATATATAGTCATCCGCTTAATCTGCTCTGACGTGGATATCTATTTTCAGCAGAGACAACTATTGCGCTTTGTATAGAGTTGGAAAAATTGAACATATAGAGATTGTCTTTCGCGATTAGTACATTCATAAAATTCGTTTTTAAAATAGTCTTTATAACGACAAAAGTATGGTTTTATGCAAAAAGTATGACCAACTTCCCCAAAGCGGTGATTAGATATTGATACGTGTATTTAATATAGGTAAAGTGTCGGATACCACCTATAAAGTCACATACAGCTAACATGTTAACGACTTCAAATCATTTCTGATGTTGTTTAGAGCTTCATATTTTGCATGGTCTGTGGTCTGAATTCCCCGGCTCTTTGACAGAGAAAAACACACAAGAGATCTAAAAAAACTTGTATTTCCTTCCCACAAGTAACTTGACAAATTGCCTCAGCAAAACAAAAAACCCGCATAATTGGTACAATGTTCTTCCTAACAAACGTACTTTCGTAATTCAATTTTTGATAGACGATGGAAAAGACCCTTAGAGAAAAAGAAAATAATAAGATCAACGAATGTCTGTACCAGGAACACTTAGGATATAATTAATTATGGGTTCAACCTAAGTAGGTATTTGGTTAGAAAGGCAAAAACACACAAAAGCAAAAGATTTCATTAATAAGCAGCGAGGAAGACAGTATCTTTTAACGGCATCGATCATAAAAACAATCGTATCTCTGTTTTTTTCTAGTACAATTTTGATAAAATGAAAAGTTTACAGCGTTGATGAAAAGTTAAGTGCTAATAAATTATGTTTTTCTTTTATTTCTAAGCGTTTGATCTTTAGCAGAAACAGCTAACAAACAGACAAATTTATATTTTCTTATAAAGATAAGCGCTACATGTACGTATTAACATGCCTAATGTAATCATTTTTAGCTTTTACAAAGACACTCAAAGCTAATATCATTTTGTCTGCATTTCCCTCTTTGATAATATTTTAATTTATAAGTACCTTAACCTTCAAATAGATAAAGTCAGGTATTATAAGAATTAAGACGTAGACGAACAAATGGTTTGAACCATAAAACCATCGTATGTTGGCACATATAATTAATCACATAAACGTTTTTGTCCTTGTTTGTGGTTTGGATATAGAAGACAGGAAAAGACAGGGTTGATATTACATTTGTATTTTTCGTTGACGAAGATTAATCCTGGTATTTTCCTTGATCGCAAAAACAGACATTCCCATTCTTAAAAAATAGAATTATACGACTTCAATATTTTGCATATTTGTTACAAGAAGAGACCTTAATTGCTATGTTTGTAGTTGAAAAATGTAAATTTTATAACTTCAACATGGTCCGTTGAAAAGGAGGTAATTGGAATTCTATAAACAAAACAAATCCGAACTATTTATATTTTAAGAAAATGTTAAATCTGTTGAAGAACTGTTAAATCAAATATACTTAACGCAGTCATTACTATTCAATATTCATTGCTGCTGAATCTCGCGAAGTTTTTTTTTTGCCTTACAAAAACCTCACAGAATAAATATACTGAATATCTACCAACAATTCC
Organism: Sinonovacula constricta; assembly: GCA_007844125.1. Lineage (NCBI taxonomy): Eukaryota > Metazoa > Mollusca > Bivalvia > Cardiida > Solecurtidae > Sinonovacula > Sinonovacula constricta. The sequence goes on along the minus strand of CM017559.1, from coordinate 61,187,415 downwards.
CAATAAGGCAACAAATCAGACCACCAGTCATACATTCGAGATACGATCTTAAATCAATTACAAAATGTACCCCCATCGGATTGTAAGACATCCAGTTTGAATTGATGAGGGCGGAAAGATAATTGACCCGGAATATAAACTATTATATAACTGTCAGAGGACACAGATAAAGAGTGCCTAGTGAACATGTATTTACAAACATATGAGAGATGTTTGCTGAGCACGCAAGTTATGTAAGAATTGAATATTCCTTCTTTATAAACGACCAATCATGTATTTTCTGCAAATGCATTAAATGCAACATTTTGAAGTCGATGTATTCTGGTCCAAAACAATATTATGTCTGCGTAAAACATAAATGTTAACTATAATGTGATATTATTGCTACCTGCATTTTAAGCTGTGAAAGTGTATATTAAAATACTTTCGAATTTACTTGTTTTACCTCTTTTTGCCGGTAGGTATTTGGTATAATGTTACTGTATAAGAATTAAACATTGTCTACTTGTTTTACGATTGAGAACGATTTTCGTTGGCGTCATGTGCATATAATTGTATCTTCTTGAAGGAGAATATCCTGCACAGAAGTCTTTAGAGCATAATGAACATAAATGAACATAAAGTTTACGGCGTTTCTCATATATAGCAAATGAAAATGCCTTCCCATAAGCAATATAATCTTGTCTTCTATCATTTAGAAAATTGGGAATTCTCATTATTGTCATACATGTGAAATTTCACAAAATGTCGTGAAAGCAATAAAATATTATATATTATCGTATATATCTTTTTGATTTAAATGCTTTCAGACTTGAAACAGCAACTGATTTTGTTTTTTTCCAGCGAAGAAGACAACAAAGTTTAAAGTCGTAATTAATTAAAATACCATAACTAATTATGAAAAATGACAAATATACCTTTTCCGGTAAATAGAATGGTGCTTCAGTTGTCGTGGGAGATTTCGTATTGAACTGAAAGAACCTTCCATGGAATGAAAGATTATTTCCTTTTATTTTTCATATCGCGTACAACATTCAGTTAGAAAAGAACTATTACTGAGAGAACGAACCCAACGGCAACTAAAATATAAGTTTTTCATTAAGATGTTATTGTCCTGGTTGTATTTTGATAACATCGAACCGCATATGGGTAAAATGCATTTGTGATTATTTGTTGATAAGAGAGAACAAACCGAAAGGCAACTTAAATATCTAAGTTTTTCATTAAGATATTACTATTCTGATTGTTATTTGATTACATCGATCCACATACTAGTAAGATGGATTTTGATAATGGTTATATCGCTTGTGAATTTACATGCACGTGGCGAACTTAAAAGTGCAATTTATCCCAACAGTTTACATTCATATAAAGTGCCAAAACAAACAGCTCAGAGTTTTACTTAAATGGTTTTCGTTTAAGATAATATTAAAGACACGTCATCATTTTCACTTAAAGTGAAAGTTAAGAAAATAAATACCATATTATTTGAAGTTTAAAAATCGTTCTCAGTTGTGCTTAGAAAGCACAGACATTCAAACAAACATAGTCTGTGCAGTGCAGTAAGTAGCCACATTTTTTAAACAAAACAACACTAAGAGAGTCTTAATATTTTAGCATTATGAATGTTTGTATGCACTGAAAAAAAATAGGCTGAGGCTTTCATCCATCGATGTTACACACGATGCTGCCTTAAAGGGTTTTCGTAAATATTGCCGACTGTGCTCTTCATTACACGAAGAAAGTCGCCGTAAACATTTTATTTAAACTTAATTTATTGCCAACACAAATGGTTTCAATCTATGACAAAAATGTACATGCAAAGAAAAAGGCAAACGGGTTGCCCTAAACCTGCTTGAGTGTTGGTACAAATGTATATCTAGCATGGTTAACTGTTGCTGTAGTAACTTAAAAAGTTGACACCATTGTTGACGTTTTATTTGGCGACAAAATGCTTTTTTCATCTGAATTTGTATGCTTATATAATGTTCTCATTCGATTTGTCTAGACTCTCTTAGTTTAAAATTTAATACATTTAAATTATATACCAGACACTCTTGAAGTCAACTGAAAGTGATATTTAAATAAATATCCTGCCTTTTACGTATTCCAACAGCCGCATGCACTAGTAGATTAAATGGCCTTGGAATACTTAATACACAACAGGAAAAATGAAAAAGAAAACTGGAAAGATTTGTTTGGTATATAATGTAGATATTATACATCATTAAAAATATTAATATAACGGGTATATGTCATATTTAAGTGGAATCGAAACTTAATAACATGTTTGTGACATTTATGTCTACCATTTAAGTCTCAAATAATTATACGCAGACAAACTGAGCATTTGGGGAGCATTTCCAAGGTCGATTCAATTTTCCATTTAGCTTTAATGGATAAAAAAAACGGCCAAGATACTTACAAAAAACGACAAACTATTCGTGTGCTGTGTATACATTTCTTCACTTTTTGAGTTTAAGTTTAATATCATGTAAGTGACAATATTTTATTAAGGTCACAAAATAGTTACATTTAGACAAGCTGGGTGTCTTATGTATATTTACAAGGTCGGTCAATTTTTTTCTTTGGCAACAATGAAGCAAAAAACGCTCAGTATACTTTTATACATTCTGAACTAATGGAGTCTAACTAAATGTCACAATACTGCATATGAACCTATTTGTCATTTTAACATATAACAAGCAAATAATTTACAATTCAGTTATATGACATATCCGTTTTTGATTTGACAAACGTTGAAACATAACGTATTAAGGATGACCTACGTTTAGTTTATGTAGCAAGAGAAAAATATGAAATGTTGTAGTAGATCGATTTCTTTATTATCGTGTCAGTTGTCTTCAAGTTTTCACAATGAATACTCCAATAAGGAAATATGAAAAAAGTCCTATGAGCATTGCAACATATACCAATATCTGATAAGGTACAAGACAAAGGTATTCACATGCAAGTCAAATGTAAAAGTAAGAACAATCTGTGATCGGTCATTTCACAAAAGAGCAAATCCAACAGTTACCTCCTTGGAAAATCGAATTCAAAGCAAATCAAGTTAAAGTTCCAGATGAGACTTTGTAACACAAATAATCTGTTTGCTGCGCACTGCCCCTAATGTCGATCCATAATCCGCTTTTGAACTTAACACCATGAATACCTAAAAAGAGTAGGACAAGACAAATCCATTCCATATTGCAAGATAATGCAGTTGTTAATTGCAGAGGATGACAGACTGGAGTTTTTTTGGAGTAATTACTTCTTAAAACTTGACAATACTTATTTTGCAAAGAACAATCAAAATACTTTTAATCACATGTGATGCACATACAAATCCTAGATAAATAAATATACAACACATGTATACATATAAATGTTAAATACATGTTCATATAATGGGCACCCGTGGCGTAGTAGCCGCCGACTTGTAACTCCTCTGGCCGCTTAGCTTAGCTACAACGTGGGTTTGAGTCCCGTTACGGGCGAAGGACTTAACGCGAGAGGGTCTTCCAGCTGACTTGAGGTGCGCTGGTGGTTCTACCAAAGCACTTGTTTGGGGTCTTCCTCCGCCAAATTAGCTGGACGTCGTAATAATGATTATACTTGGTCGCTGCGATTTATTTCAGAAAGAAAACTTGTTCATATAACCCTTCAACTATAGCACCTTATATGATAGACAGTGAAGTTCAAATAACATTTCCATTATAAAATGCATCAAGATAGTAAAGCTCTGATTAGCTAGTACGAAAAGTGTACAACAATGATACTGAAGTCAAGACGGTCGACAAAACCTCTGTAAAGACGAGCTGACTATTGTAGAGGGTTTTTCCCAAAATGATTAGTTGATGTTTTATTTAGAGGTACATGTACTCGAACATGATTCATTCTTTATATAATTGACAGGTCGAAACTTTAACCAGTTGTTCTCGGTCCATGTTTCGAAATAAAAACACACTTTACAGCTCGCTTGAAACTTAACAATCTCGGTATAAATATGAATACAAGTATGTCGGTATAATTTTTATGGAAATATGACAAAGCCCTATGAGCATTGCAGCTTATACCAAACTTTTTAAAGGCACAAGACAAAGATATTTACTTGCAAGCCAAATGTGAAAGTAAGAACAAATCTGTGATGAGTCATTAAACACAAAGAGCAAACCCAACAGTTACCGGCTTGGATCTGTCAGTCGGTAAAAGGGACCGACTGGGGAGAACACATTGAACTAATTAACAAAAAGAGTCGTTGAAACCGCATGCTAGATTAAACCAGACTTGAGTTATTGGCCTCTACATGTTTGTTGTAGATTGTAGAATATTTCTTCTTTTTTGTTATAAGATTCGTTCATGGATTTTAAATAAAAATAAAAGTCCTTATATGTAAATAACTGTCAAAATGTGCTATAAGAACGAAATTTGCGCGTTTTGAAAAATATATTTAGAATATTCCAAGTATATCAACGAATGCAGTCTTTAAAAAGTACTTTTGTTGCACAATGTTTGAAAAAATATTTGAAAATACAATTTTCATTTTAGTCTTTGTGTAATTAGGATACTTTTTGCTTTAATTTATGTAATAATTTGAAGTAAAATGTCATGGTTCTTAACTCAGGCAGAAGTATGTTGCATTCATTTTTCAAACTAGGTATGTTTTCTGCTATGACATGTAGAACCGGTATTCGACATCCTCTGAGACATGTTGTTATACAATTTTTACGATAATAGACTGGAGAGAAAACGTAATTACCTCACTTTTCCGTTTTACACCAAGTAAAATATGTGCTGCAGACTTCACCTAAATACAACAATAACATCCCCAAACCGCTATTGACACTACAAATATGTCTTATAAAGGAAGGAGCTTGACAGGGCAGTCGTTATTGTGGCAAAAAGACAATGTGTTTGAAATTACACATAGTCTATTTGTCTTACTTGTTAAGTAAAAATAAGTTCTTTCTATAACAAAACAAATAAAAGATTTGCAATCTTAACTACACAGAATCTTACTGTACAATAACAAGATCCAGGTTAAAAGTTACAGTGACTGTTTTATTTCGGACACGTTTTATATATATATATATATATATATATATATATATATATATATATATATATATTCATTTTTAAAACCTGTCTGCTAAAATGCTTTTGTAATTTATTAATTCTCTTTATTGTGTTTTGTAATACACATGTGTTATCCTTTTGTTTTACTTTGATTGATGTTTATTTAGTTTATGTTCAGTGGGTTTATATGTATATGCTCTCCAATTGTGGAGGAAATAAAGATATATACTATCTTCTTGATGTAAATAGTGTACAGTCTGGAAATCAATTGCTTAAAATGCCGCTAACAAATACTTTGAATTTCTCATCAGGGTAGTCAACAAATCCAGCATTGAACCACAGCCATGATACCTTTAGCAATAAAGATCAATACAACGTAGATTTTGTACTAAGGAGTTTTAGCGATAGCGTCAAGACATCGATGTCATATTTTCCACGAACAATTTAAACTAAAATCATAAGGACTGGAGATATGGAAATTGTGTATCTAAATAATGCTTTTTTCTCGTGTTAAGGGAAGATAAATTAACTATTTGTGTTTTGGTTTTAGTATTTGATGTTGCAGCTACTTCTGCTTAATATAAAACTTCAAATTCAAGTCTTTAGTCTTGACAGCTAGTGTAGTGCCATCATGCATGCTTATTCTATTGTTCTATAAAATTTACTTGTTTCGAATTCCGTGCTAAAGTTTGTTACACATCAAAATATATTGACTGTACGCAACAGCTCAGCTGGTAAAGAAAAAAAGACTTTTAAGTTGGTAGAAGTGGCTTCCCTTCTAACGCTCGGGGCTAAGGGGACAGCATTACGCCTGACTCGTCGGAGTCAGTATAATGGACCGGCCGGGTTCAGTCCCTGGGCACCTCATAAGATCCCCTGTGCTATAATGATAGAAATGTTGCTGCACAGTATCGGCAAAAATGGCGGCTAATCCAATCCAATCCAATCCTATATTGACTATATCTTCTGAAATATGTCTAATCTCCAGTGCAATAAGAAGAAATATGATGTTCCTTCAACTGCAGCAAAAGATATACATATCTCGTTATCTAATTTGAAGATAAACTTTTCTACATATTTTTATTTATCAAATATTGTTAGTAGGCAAGCCTAAAGAATCAGACACGACCCAGCTTACATTGTGTAAAAAATGGTAACTGTTTTCAATAAAATTATGAAAGAATATATGAAACGGATACAAATAAAAGTATGGTGAGCTTGCGCGTCGACTAAATATCCGCAAAAATATCCGCTACATATTTTTTGCGTCTCTCACTATTTTTTCCTGCTTAAAATAATATTTAAAGAAAACAAACGTTTTAATGCCGACATAAAATTCTCCTTATAAAGCTTAAGACAAACCGGTATGTCATTATTATGTTTGATATCATGAGAGATTGTTTACAACAATGGCATTTTCGAATATTAATAAATATTTATTGTCATATCCTTTATAGCTGCATCGACCTAGAAGTTATCCATATTGTTGTCTTTTCTTGACAGTTGCATTTGATTACATTATATCAATATGCCACTTTTACAATTCAGGGGAACCCTGCTACTGAATTCTAAGTGACCAAATCAAGTAAGAGAAAATATGTTAAATTGAAAACAACAGTTTTAGTTCGCGCGTGAAAGACTTAAGCACGTAGTCCTGGTCATTGCATGAACTAACGGTACCGTGATACACGGTACACATTTATCTTCATGACAGATCCTCTCATTGGAGCGAGGCCTGTAAGTGAGGAGTGCAAACTAGAGAACATGACTTGGTTAGCGAAGACAGGGTCTCAACATTCTAATCACTATCACTAGACCCGATAGAAACAGTGATGTCGTCTGGATGTTTTTCAGAAAGTGTCCACTCAATAACTTCAAAAGGAAACAATTGCCTATGTACATCATCTTGGTCTGTGTCGAATTAACGACCGTCCTTTGCTCATCCTATTGAAATTATATATAAACATAAATGAAAAAAGGTGTTTCTATGCGCTTTTGTGTACATCACATCAAGTAAATATTATTTATATGTCGCAAAACATTTTCAAGAAAAATGCACAAAAGCTTGCACAAGTCATAACTGAAATTGTCTCATTCAGAATCTTCACGAGTTAATACCGGACGAATATTGTAACTTCTTTCTGAGATTGAATCTGTATCTTAAGCATGTTCATTTCGACCACAACATTTTGTTTCAGTTGTAAATGGTAAATTGGAATTAATCAACATTTTTAACGGCAGTGCATAATGCACACACATTCATGTAACTCTTACTTTCATATTCTGCTTTAAACGAAAGCCTCACCAGAAAAGAAACCTCCTTTCAGTGTCATAAACCAATCTTATGTGAAGAGACAAGTGCAAAATTGCGAAAAATTTTATCGAAATGTTATTGGGGAACGGTGACACAGAGGTGACATGCACTACCCTTTTTTTTTTTATCTCGTTACCACGAGATACTAAGTCGTGGGAACGAGACACTTACTAGTAGTCGAGGGAACGAGATACTAAGTCGTGGGAACGAGATACTAAGTCAAGGGAACGAGATACTAACTCGAGAGAACGAGATACTAACTCGAGGGAACGAGATAGTTAGCCAATCAAAATGCTTGTTCAAAAGATAAATTCAACTAGAAATAACAGTGGAACATATGTGTGCTATTTGTATCATACGTCACATATACGCCCACAGTGGCGGATCTAGGATTTTTGGTTAGGGGGTGGGGGCCTGATTTTGTGTATCATGTTATGTCAGAGCTACCAACATTGATAAATGCTTGCTAAAGTGATGTTTTAAAAATAGCGATAACATTATAACTAAACTTATTGGCAACACAAAATTTAAGGCAGTCATCTCCTTACACTCGATACAAATATAAAACCAAAAGCAATTGCCATATTTGCCTTTCCTGTATATTTTCAGCTTAAGATTAATTAATTACAAACATACAAATAAATAAGTTCTGATTAATTAAAGGCTTGTAGTTTTGTAGTGCCTGAAAGACAAATGGCACACAGGCTAATAATAACCAATATCTGAGATCTTGTAGGGATTAATTTCTTCAGAAGCAGACGGCTTTTTGTGGCTAATCGAACACACGCTGGGGACGCATTCACAGATAAATGCACCATGGAAATTCATTACCAGTATCAAGAAAGACCCCTCCCCGCTGACGTCATTAATTGACTCTTCTGTTCTAGTCTAATATAGTATAAACAACGCCATTCCTTGCTGATTCTGACAGATTCAACTCATTATTTAAATAGAAGCCGAGATGTAAATAGTGTATTTTCAGCTTGATGCTCGAAGCATTAAGTTAAGTGCCAGTAACGTTTATTCTTCTTCAAATAATTCATGTCGACATGTTATCGATGTTTTAATTATTATAATTAATTGAGTTCCATTTTTGTGGACCGGCCGCAATGGCTCAAGTGGTAGAACGTCGGCTTGCGGATCGGGCGGCCACGGTTTCAAACCCCGACCGGGTTAAACCAAAGACTTTAAAGTTGATACGAGTGGCCGGGTTCAGTTCCTGGGCACCTCATAAGTGCCCCTGTGCTATAATGATAGAAAAGTCGCTGCACAGTATCGGCAAAAATGCCGGCAAATCTAAATCCCAATCCCATATTTGTGTTCTTCTGTCACCCAAAAAGGAGAAATCTCAATTTAATATAATGGGATATAAATGGCAGCTGATAACTGTACGAATTTTTGCTAATTTGTTTTGTTTTGAGACTTTGGGTGTTGTTATGCTGACACCCAAGCAGTTAGTTTACCTCAAATATTGTGCGATATCTTGTCACGATGTTTTCATCGATTTCCGATTGTATACGTTAGTCTAGTTGGTTCTTTAAAAGAGTGATATATACTGTATAATCCAAAGCACTGCGTTATATTTTAATATTCTTGATTACAGCTATGCAACTGGTGCTGTTTTAATGTTGTGAATTTTTTGTAACAGTATCTTTTTAATTTTCAACATCTTTCTTAATGTAAAATCACAATGTTATTCGCAAAAATATGTTATTTCATAGACGCCTTTGTTGATTTAATGCAAGAAACGGAGAATGCGGTCGTTATTAGATTTGCACATATCTAAATGACTTATAGGAATTGGGGAGTGATGTGTTAATAAGTGTCCTCGATGAATTGGACTTCTTTTCGTTTTTCTTTCATGAGATAAAGGTTATCTTAAAAGCAGCCTGGGAACGACGGGGGCGGATATTTCACCAATATTGTAACAAAAGATTGAGTCTGTATGCACAAAAATTTTCTAAGCCAGTGCGTACTCAGTTGACATCGTTTGACATAATCTTAAATAAAACTAAATCAAGCAACCTGAATGAAAGCTCTGCAAGCACGGTGGTATGAACCGCTACGGAAATGTTGTCACGTGTTGAGACAATGTGAAACAATGTCGATAAATTGCCGTACCTAACTGTGTGCAGATGACCCGCTATTTCTCAAATTGTACAATTTTGCTTTCAATGTAGTGAACATCAGTTCAAATATTTAAACGTGATCACCAAGAACGGAAGACATCTTGCTTGCTACATCAAAGCTAACTCGATTTACTGGATGATGTATTTTAACATGCTGTGGAGGTTGGTTTATTTATACCCTGGAAGTCAATTAAGTGTTGACTTTTATAATGACATGTGCACTTAGGCTGGAGCGCGACGCCTTTATATAGAATGCTCACTGAAATTTGCACATGGGGAAAATCTGTTTTGCGGACATTCTAAACTTGGTAAAATACGGGCCTTAAGTCAGTAAACGGCGTCCGTTTTTAATTATTTATTTTTGTATTTATTGTTGTGCGTCTGTAACTTTTAAAATATCTTTGAAAATAAACAATAAGATACTGAGAAAGAAAACAAAACATACTACGTTCGAGAAAATACTATCTGGAAATACTTATTTGTGAAATGTGAGGCTGCAGCAAATGTCCAATTTCTACTTGTACACTTTAGTTTGATAGTTAATTGGAATAAAAAAAATCTACACATGTAACAGCTACATAATTATGAAACATCTTAGAAAAATGGTGTCAGGTTTTTCTTTTTTTAAAATCCTGCTATGGTTTCAGGAATATAAGGTAAACATACTTTTACTCGAAATTGTAGTATACTGAAATCTTTCAAATAAACCTTAACTTTTCAAATGTCTTTGATACCTAAGGCGGATCCGTCAAAATAGCCCACACTTGTGCACAAATTGCAATATAAAATGGGATAAAAACCTAGCAAACTGCATGACGGCCAATTTGCATTTACGACGAGAGCAAAATGGTAGTTGGATCGGAATATAAACGTATCTATTAACTTTGGTGATAATAGGATCAAACTATTTGGTCAGATTACCGGCTGACCATTCCAAGGTGGAACTATTATGTTTGCAGGAATGAAGACATGTGGGGTGGGGGTGGGGGGAGTTATCTGTAGACTACTTAGGTCGACGTAGGGGGCCCTTACTGTGTGTGTATATATCTATATATCTATATCTATCTATCTATCTATATATATATATATATATATATATATATATATATATATATATATATATATATATATATATATATATATATATATATATATATATATATATATATATATATATATACTGAGATAAAAGATTAAAAGATGAACGGATCCGCCCCTGTATGTTTGCTCTATTTAATGTAATGTCTCTACTCAGAGACTTTGCCATTTTACATTTAGCTAATCTGTGAATACCTTTGTTGTGTGCTTTTTCAGTTTTCAATATATGTTGCAATAACCATGGGATCATGTCATATTTTCGGATTATATGTTATAAGTTAGGTTCAACTGGAAAAGAAAAAACAGATAAAGAATGGCCAACGTAAATGCAATGTCTGAAAGAACTTACACGCATTTTTTATATTTTGTCAATACATAATGTTTATTAATTTTAAGTCGATAAAAAACTTAATAATTACTGATAAATGTTGTTATTTACAGTAGTAAACAAACTGCTAGAAAGAAAAAGGGATCATGCTAGAAAGTTCATTTGTTTATTTTTAACTGAGAATGTGCTGGGTTTCGTGAATTTTATAGAATTTTTTGGGGTATATACAAGGGCGTGTTTGCCGATTTAAAGGAAGTTTGGATAAACGTTTGGACATAGAGTTTGGACATATAGTTTGGAAATACTTGCAGCTTCAAATTAAATCTTTCTGTGTTGGAACTTACGAGGACTTACTATATGCTACAGTAATACAAATATTAAATTGTTGAATTTGGAATTATATCATTTACATTCGTGTTTTGTTCTACCTTTGGATTATTTCAACTGTGCTTATCTACGAGGACATTCTACCAGTAACTCTTCAGAAATATTCGACGTTGAATTTTTAATTGGACTGTTAAAGGGACACCTCCTAAAGGGACAAACTGTAAGCTAACATTTATTTTGATTTTTGAAATTTTGTCTGATTTATTTGTTATTGTTTAATTACGCCATAGATTTAATTGTTTATTTAAAAACATTATTGTACTAGTTTGTTGCTGGCTTGTTCTTTCTGTTAAACCATTTCGTCTTTTAATAAACGTGCAATTTGATAAATGAACTTATATAGCGACAAGAGTCGTAACAGTGTGATGTGCTTGATCCGTCTACACACACAGATTTTGTATAAATAAATAAACATGTGATATGAACTTAGAAATTTACGTTCATTTTACGTGATTGATTTACATTTTACAATTTAACTGAACCTATTTGCTAGGGTTAATTGATTAGACAAGTTTGTAATTACTTCAAATGATATAGTTCTAGAAAATTATGAGATCGAAAACACCAGACGCGGTAAATTGGGTGGAGGTTTCAGCACAAAAAAAGAAATGCATTTTCCATGGGAATGCATTTTCCATGGGAATTAAAGAATCATACACTGACAGATAATTTCCTGTTGCAGCTCACATCATGAACGGCATTTCATGTTTTGTCTTAGAACGGAATTCATTGGAATATCAAATCAACCCTCCGAATAAGAAATTCGTTAAAAAAAACCTGTTCGTAGTTCTTTACTTGGGCTAAAGGTTATAACGTTTAGAAAGACAAATATTATCCTAGCAGGGGTTAAGTAGTACATGTAAGAAGATATATCGCTAGTTGAGAAATGTAACATCATAGATGTGTATTAAAAAAAAGGAAAAATTGTGATAATGCGACAGACACGTAGATCTGCAGAGTTTATTGCTAAGCTACTGAACAAAGGAGGATGAAACCATCATTAAAACTGTAATTAGTTTATTTACCTAAAAACAATAAGTTAAGTTCAGGTGTTAATATTTTAAGATTACGGTACGTGTTCAAATTGTTGATTAAAGATGATACAATGACAAGCTTAAAGAACATCTTGTCTGTGTCCATGCTATTGAATTTTTATACCGAAATGTTATATCATTTGCATAATTCGAGGCTAGCCGACTTTAAGGTATAAGTGATTGTATCGTTGCAATTTAAATGGAAACACATCTTAGTAACATGATAGAATTAGGTTTTACAACACAGTAGAAAGTGCAATAAAATAAGCCGTGCACTCGCAGTTCAGTAAGAATGTCGATTCTCCTTTTTCTGTGCCATCAACTGAAACATAAAAAGGTTCAGTTAGACATTGATCTATTATCATTTATGTGTTAGCAAGTGGAATATTTCTGGATTATATAGAACAATGACACATGCTTGCGCGTCAAAAACACGTAGTAATCTTGTTTTATGAGCCTAAAATGCACAAAAAATCCCGGTTCGTTCCACAAAGAGTTAGCACTAAAACTTAATCAAATGTTTAATTTAATAACTCTTCGTAGAAAACCACATACCAGTTGCTCCATTTTCCCTGCCAATGTATGATAAGCGTCGACATGAGTGCCAAATACAAAGAAAATATGAAAGTTTCCTGTGAATATTTTAACGTATACTTTAACATATATTTTTAAAGTTGAAAAGCACAAGACCGAGGTTTTCAGCTGCTATTTAAACGATATAAAATGTTTAATGTACAATGAATAGAGCACATCAAACAGTTACTTCCTGGGTTCCATCCGTGGCTATGGGCCGACAGGATTGCTAAAACCGGTCAACAGAGCTCTTACCTCACACTTCCGTTGGGATTTCTTAAATATAACCAGTATATGGAAAACAGATACATCTTAAACAAAACAGTCCAAGTGAAAACGTATACAGATATCTAAGCAATTACGTCATAAAAATGGGGGCGCAAAGAAAAATATTAATGCAAACAGTGGATTGTGGTGGTGAGGGGAGAAGTGTTAGTTTTTCTCCGAATCGGTTCGGAAGATTTTAGATTGTCTGTGACTCGATAGAAGTTTACTAGAATGTTATAATTTCGCTAAACTCGCATGACAAGTACGCATAACGTAAATGAGACAATATGTACTGGTATTTCTTTCTTTTATTTTGGCGTGCTTAAAATCGAGTGCCTATTCTACTTCGTCATTCATGTCATTTATGTATATTTATTCTGACAATGACGTCATTTCATTTAATCACGTGGTTCTTTCCTGCTGATATAATTTATAGGTTTTTCATTCATAATGTGGCTTTTTATCGCAAAAAACATGTGAACACTTTTGACCTTTTCATGAAAAATTGTACACTTGATTGTTTGTTGTAACAATACCTTTTGCAATTATAAAAGATAATGACAGAATGAAATACGGCATTGAAAAAACACAGTGGAATACAGATGTTTGTTTCCGATCGTGACAATGCTTGCTATATTTGTCACGGAATGTCCCGGAATTATTGAAAGCTTTGCAATGAACGTCAATTTAAAACGTGAAAACATATTCTACGTTAAACAGAAGGATCGAAAAATGTCTCCAACTGTAAATTCACGTGAAATCACAAGCTGCGTCGATGGCCTTCTATACAGAATGCCCTCCCAATGTGCGGAAGTTCAACCTAACACTTTAACAAAGAAAACAGCTGATTATTCCAGAGTTTGTTTTTTGTTTAAGGAATAATTCACCCTTTAGGCTAGTTTATTTTAGACATCGTTGTCCCTGCAATAGTGTAAGACACGTGTGTATTTACGCATACATATATATCAATGGAAGCGTTGTGTCTCTTTTGAAATGAATAGGGTTGTTTTGTGAATAAAAGCACGTTAGTTTGGTTAAAAACCAGCCAACCTGGTAATAAAACGGAATATAGTTGACAAAATTGAGCTTCTGACCTAAACAAGCTACTATAGTTATTACTCTTGTTAATGTTCCCGTGTCATTCAAAGCATATCATGTGTACCGGCTCTTGTGCTAAAAATAGACGATGACCTGATCTTTCAACGACTTCCGCCGAAACTTTGAGTCCGTTCGGAAAGTGACTAGAAAAATGTATGTAACAAATATGGATAATATTTATTATTTATCAACAAGAATTTACAAGAAGTAACTCCGATAATACTCAGACAATTCTCAACTGATCTGGATCTGGATGTTTAACAAGTCATGCTAAATGGTTACCAGTAGACCTTAAAGTGTGATTTGATTAGAAGGACAAGGCATATCCGAAGTCAACATAATTCTGCTATAAAGTTTTTTTTCTGAATCTAAGAGAGATATACCCCTTTAAATTATACTATGATGAAAATATATCAACAAAACGTGACTTTTTGCGCAAAAAAGGAAAATAGAGCGGGAAATGGTAAGGTTGAAAGATGATTAATTAAAATTGTAGTGCGTCTCTGCATACTTTCATTATAAAATGAGTCTTTGTCTGAAAACGTATATGTTGTATTCAAGTCACCGTCGACATTGTCTTCGGCATTTTTACGCTTGTTCGTAATTATCTTACATTTTCAAAAATAAACAAGAGCCAATGTAGTTACTTAGAATTATTCGATTTAATTTACATTAATCACGAAGGTGTGTCATTACATGATAATCTGTCATTCAGAAAACAATGATAACGTATTACTTTAAATATTCAGTTAAACACTGATTCACGCAAACTGGTATGGACTGACATTATAATTACGGTAAGATCCCGTTATATGATGATTGTTTAATATAAGAAAAATAAAATTAAGAAACCTATAATGACATGGTAAAATTGTCTCAACAGAACACAGTCAGAAGCCTTGTATGAAATAACAGAACCATGATAAATGGCAATCATTTAACTCCAGGACAGTTGATCTCATTTAAACGAGGCCTTGGGCTGCCAATGAGAACAAAGGACATTGTTAGCAAAGACATCCTCTCAGCTCTTTAATCACTGTTAAAGGGAGATCCAATCGACATAACGGTGGTGTCTGGATTTTTCTTAGACAAATGTCTCTATTTGGCCCAAATTGCTTTAGGAAATGAAAAAAGACGTGCATATGTACCAGTTTTGTATTCAATACAAGTTTATCCTGCATTAACAAGATCTCTGGAAAATGTTGAAAGACGCTGGATCTGCAAATCTAAGAATAAAGATTAATTCTAATTATATCAGGTAAGCGGTCTTAACAGTTTTTGGTGGCTCAACTGACAAGGTAGAGGAACACGCTTGTTACATGTAGATTTAGTACGTACATAATGTTTATTTGCGCCATTTGTGAAATGGCAAAATAGATTCTTAAGTGACATGATATATATCTTATAAAAGGTTTTGCGTTGTTGGTTAAGTACATCTTTATATTTGTTATACAAATCGGTGATGTAAAGTTTGAACTGTTATTGGTTTTGACTGGCATATAATAATTCGAAATAATAATTCGTTCTCTATCGACTGTTTTCTCTGGTTTATTTCTAAACACTGAAATTATTTGTTGAAACCACCGCTACATGTTTAAAACAAATTTTGCCTTTTATGAGATAATTGTATAAAAGAACAGATAATTGTTAAATATTTTGTCACATAATACAACATCTACTTGTGTAAAATGGCAAATTATCGGTCTCTCGATTCCAACTTAATTTGGTTTCACTTTATGTACATGTATGTCTTAAATTGCGTCGGACTAAAGCATTACCGTAATACAGTGCAGCTTTATTTAAGACTGGGACCTAGATTTTACGGGATTTGAGACGTTTTATGCTGATTCTAAAATGGTAATGTGAACAGAACCGAGTAGGGAAAAGTAGTCTGGAAATGACTTTAAAATATCATCGCTGTACGACGGACTACAAAGCATAATGGCGTATACTGTAAACCTTAGCATGTAAAATTTATCGACAAATTGTTTTCGATGAATTAAAGTTGATGCAGTTTATCGCTGCTTACTAATGCTCATTTTTACTAATTTCTTTTATATTCTAAATGTTTTATCTATCATTGCCAATTGCTACACATGTTTTGCTTCTTGTCAATGTTTTAGTAACATTTTTATATTTTGTTAGGTGCCTTTGAGCACTTTTGTGATAAAGGCACCTTAAAATATGTGACTACTACTACTACAGCTACTACTACTACTACTACTACTACTACTACTACCACTACTACTACTACTACTACTACTACTACTACTACTACTACTACCACTACTACTACAACTACTACTACTACTAATTTCTATATAAATTACATTCAGCCATTTAATTGTACTTTTCTGTTCTGTTCCCAAAAAAAACTCGATAAGATCAGAAAGAAATCATTCAGAGTCACTAACTTTAACTTTTATTCAAGCAATTTAACGTATAGTTGCTGCTATAAACATGACATTGACACAACATTACATAAACATAAGTGCTTGTTAGGATTAATTAGTGTAGAAGAAGGGTTTATGGTTAATCCGACAAATACTTTGATAATTAACCTTGCCTGGTCGTGGTTTATATCCATTTATAAAGCTTCCTTATCCAGAAATGAAGACAAATGAAGACAATTCACCATTAACGTTTATCACTAAATACTAGACAGATCGCGGGTCGATGATTTAATAGATTGATTCTTCCGGGTTAAACTTATATAAGTAAGTCGTAAGTATATACACCAACTGATCAATTACCGATTTGACAGATTTAATTTTAACTCAATCAATAGCTGAAATGTAAAATTGTGTATTCAGGTAATGATAGTCGGGTAATTCTTTATCGAACAGAACGCGCGGGAGAAGTAATGTAACTATGTGTTTCCATATGAATAAATGCAATATAGTATTTTTTCTTTCTCCGATGATTTAAACTATCGATGGTTGAAGTCTATTGCAGCAAATTTACATTTTAAAACAATGAAGCTTATTACAATAAGAAGCATTGCTAATTTGTTTTGTTTTGGGATCTTGGGCTTTATTATCTCAAAAGGAAGATCGTTTTAGTGTGTAATGATACTTTGGGAGCAATGTAATGGAGAAGGGATGATAGGGTGCCTGGGATATCTAAACGGGATTTGGAAATCATAATTATACTGATTTAAGCACGCCGACTGACTTTTACTGACTGACCGTTCCAAAACATTAACTGCTGGAAACAGTTCGGTTTGCTGTATTTGCAGCAATGCCTCGTCTTAGTGTATTTATCATCTTTATATTGTAATGCAAATGAGCTCGAGCCATATTTTCTTATTAAAAGTACTTGAAAATGCGTTTAAACACTTAAATTTAAGTTCTATGTCTAAAATTAAATGATTATTTTTTCCTTCAGCGCGTGATCAGTGTTTCATAAGAATTTATTGGGCCAAATGTATAATGGACATTTTCCCGGCTTTTCGATGAAATGACTATCCATCTCGCACAGTGCTATCATCAATAAATTTTGGCAGAATAATGAAACAGCAAACACTATTTGCCAAGAAAAACAATTTTCTCTTTTCTCAATCATTTGATGTATGGCATCAACAACAATGTATTAAATCGAGCACAATTCGCGAACGAGAATTCATAGACGCACTTATTGATTAAATGCAAGAGAAGGGGTGGGGTATAATTCGATTGGCCCATTTCTATACCAAGCATAATGAACCTGTTGGGTCCGTGTCTACAAGAAAGCATTGATGCAAAACATCAAAGGTCGCCGTCGGGGTTCTGTTCAACAATAAAACTTTTGCCTAGCAACGAACCGCCCTTTACCGTCAAATATTCATGTCTTAAAATTGTGTGCAGATAAGGATCTTCTTTTGGCGCATGGGAAAAAACGAATACAGAACAAAGCATAATAATTGACTTGTATATATATCTTCCATCGTCGTAACAAATGCAATCTAATTTAAACAAATCATACATACACATATGGACCATTAACAGTTGTACATGTAAGTGACATATTATTATGTAGCAACATTTTAAACTTAATTCTGAGTTAATTCTGATATTCACCAATGTTAAAAATATGCCCAGCGACGACAATAACATAAGCAGAATATGGTGATACAAAGAATACGTCACAACAGACAGAAATGTCATCTCCTCTTAAAAGTGAGAGACAGGGGTATTTTTGTGGAATGGCTGTAAAGGCATTTAGAGAACATTTGTCGAAAGCAGAAAACCACTGATAATGACCATTTTCTCATTGTTTTAGCTTGGAGACTATAGAGTTAAAATAGTTCGTCATCCTTGTGAAAGCTGATGCCATGTCCATCATATGCATCACTAAAAGCGTCCATCAGCTTGGCTGAGAACATGAGGCTGCACAGAGTAGGGGCTGAGACGTCATCGGTGACAGAGAACGGCTCATATGTCTCTCCATTGTATTAGTCTCGTGACGGCATACTGCCATGTAGTTGATGTACGATTATACGTACAGAATTCTGTGTTTCTGGCACTTCTCAGGAGATATTTGGCGTCAAAAATTATGACGACAGTGTCGCGTTCTTTCCGGAACTGGCTTTTCAATAGAAGACATTGCTTCGCGAAGGCGATCAAAAAGAAATCTTGCTAGCGTCTTGTCTGAAATAGACAGCAAGGTTATTCCATGGTGATTGTTACATACATGTACCTGACGGTTTCCTTTACTTTTGTACAAGTGAATAATTAAAGCACTTTTGGGGTTGTTTCATATTGTCAGACAAATTGGAAAAAAGCTGAATAGGCTTTTTTTCATCAAGGTCATACGATGTACCTTCACCTATTTATACCTAACCTTAGAAACAAAACATCTCAATGGAAACAACAGACGATTCTTCATATAAAGGAGTTTGCCTAATTAGTTCCGTTTGAGTAAGTACATGTACCATATGTTAATATTTAAAATGTATTTGTCTTCAGTTAAAAGACAGACTATGAAAGAATAATGCATTTCACCAAACAAAACGCGCCATTATCAATCCTATAATTTTATGAAAGTGTTCAATGTGTTGCTAGAACTGATGCACTTGGATATACTGATGGCGGTAGTTTTGCAAGACAAGGATATTGATGGTGTCGCTGTTTTGTAATTATATAATCTACAAAAACATTCAATGGGACTGTCTTTGTTGCATCGGCATTTCACAATAGCACCTTACAAATAAGACTGGGCTGTCAAGTATGCCAATATGCGAGCCTGGATGGCAATTCAATTATGGAAATGGTTCCCACAGGATAGCATGACAGCCACTTTGCATTGGTGACGATGGCGGAACGGAAGTTGGACCAAAATATAAACTAAACCGTCGGTAAAAAAGGGCTAGTGGGTAACCTTATTAAAATGTATAACGTACCGTACCAAGTTTTCTTTAGAAAAATCTGTACATGAACGATATATGTAAATCTGACATAAATGTTAAATATATTGTATAATGGTCGCTACTTACATAAACATGTATATATATACGTCGGCAGTGGTAACGTAAATGTGAAACATAAAAATCATTATCAAATATTGCAACAAACATGCCGCATTTATGTTTATAATAATCAATAATTCTCCTCGACTTAATACTTATTGCAAACTTAAGCATTCATTTATTTTTTAAAAATATCTTACACATTATTTTAGAACCCAAGCATTATCGAAACGAAGAACATCTTCACATAATTTAGCCATCGAAACAGGACGACAAATAAACCTGCCAAAAGAATAACAGAAATTACCAAAAACTGTTACCTTAATCATATAGAAAATATCATTTTTATTTTAATCTGTCCAACACATTAAAATCTAAGAAAAAAAGTATATCAGAGCATATTATTTCACATGGCCCACACTGCAGAAGTTATTAATCTTATGTCTTACATCTGTTAATATTATATATAATTTAAGTAAATATATTTATTATACGAGTTTGTTAAGAATAACTTTATAATTACAGTATTGTTGCATATTACATTGATGCGAATCTGTTAAGAATAACTTTATAATGACAGTATTGTTACATATTATTACATTGATGTATTTTACCATAACTCATCTGAAAACGATCGATGTCAATTGTGCTGAGATGTATTATATTGTATGACTATGAACATGCATATGTTTTATGCAATAAAAATGTTGTATTGTTAACTTTAAACATTTGATTTATATTCATAATTGATCCTAATATATCTCACTGATGTAAGCAATTATCATTCTTCTCGCAAACAACACAGTGGACTTATAACAGCACAAAAAATACTTTAATCAATACCTCTTAGACATCTGAGAATTTTGGAGAAGATGGTGAAAAACTACTTACCATTGGTAGACTTGTTCTTTCTGCGCATGTCAGGATAAAGAGTGTTTTCTGTAAGAAATTTCGCCCAAGATAAAGATATGTTTAAACCAGTTTCAGTTAAAAGCAGATCTCGATACTATCTTATTGGGGAATCCTTATTCTTTCTGCAAACGAGCATCTTTACAAGAACATATCCCTCGGCTGACTAAGACAATCTAAGAAAAAACTACAGTTGTTCACTGTTGCTGAAGGGTTTATTGTATGAAGATACCAATCAATATCTGGATTGAGTATTTTTCCGCAAATGAGTAATTATAAAGTATGTTTTAGTTGATAACTGCAATTCTTTATAGAAATTAAAACAATATTGTTGTATCAATTTCCATGCCTATAAATGTTATAAAAATGATACAAAAGTGATTAAATTGCTGTTTTTCAAGCGGTGGTCTTCATTATGCATAGCCATATTTGGGATTTAAATATCTTTGTCGTCTTGTTGTTGACGTACGTTAAAGGAAAGTGTAAATTTTTTAATGCTTTTCATCGCTAAAGTTTTCATATGATTCTGTCTAAAAGCTTTCACGCCCTTTTCTTACTCCGCATATATTATTTAATAGTCCATTATGTAGCTCCGATGACAGAGATCTAGTAGGTCTATTTTTATAAAGCCAGCATACTGTCTCGTAGCTAACTTAAATATTTCCTATTTCATATAAATCGTGAAGATTTTTTGTGAAAGAAATATGCTATTGTATAGTTCACTATTGATGGTTGCCAAGATAAACGCTGATAAAAACAAACACGCTTAACGCATATATACATAGTCAAATTACTTCACTTCATAGTTTCAATATCAAATGGAAGATAATTGAATACATTACATAACTACACAACTAGTGACTGTATTTGCAGTGAGTGACTTACATTAATTGTCTTCTTCATAAGGCCGTCAAATTGAGATATGACAAGAGTTGCCCACACAACAACACATATTTAATGAAATAGTTATGAGGACAAAGGGGTTAATTTAATTCATGAAAACTT
Source organism: Sinonovacula constricta (assembly GCA_007844125.1). Classification (NCBI taxonomy): domain Eukaryota; kingdom Metazoa; phylum Mollusca; class Bivalvia; order Cardiida; family Solecurtidae; genus Sinonovacula; species Sinonovacula constricta. Next base: position 61,165,748 of record CM017559.1, on the reverse strand, counting down.
TTAAATTAAATTAACCTTTTGTCCTGGGTTACAATTACAGTATAAGGCAATCGTTTTCAAAATGCAATAAAAGCACCCGATTCTGTTTAGATGCCTTCCTAATCAACCTGTTTGGAGAAAAATGTGCCAGAAATACATGTTAGGACTAGTTATTCTCTGAACGAAAAAATGGTTATAATCAGTTTAAAGCCTTTTTCATTATTAGCATTGGGTTGGCCTGTTAATTGTAGGTGTACGCACCTTTAGATAATTGATTTATCCTGGAGAGCTATATCACGTTGACAGTTTTCCACCTTTTAGTTACAGAGCAGAAACTAATTTGGAAACGATTGCCTTATACTGTAATTGTAAGCCAGACATTCGAGCAAATAGCTTAATTCCATAATATGGTGTGCTATTAGACAGTTGTCTAATCACCTTGTTCCAGCATAACACCTCTGGAGTGAACGCATTAAGTTGATTATTCTCATATAGTTCTTTCCTACTCTTTAAAAAACAAAAATAAGATATTTTATGCAGTAGTTTCTGTGCATTTTCGGTGGTATTATTGCTGGAAAATATAAAACATTATTAACGCATTCTCTGTTTTGTAATTGGTGACATTTCTAAAATGTATGGTAGAGACCGTCATGATGTCATGGTAGTTTGTTTATTGGGTTTATCTTCCCACCAACAGTATTTCAGTTATCTGGAGACGGTGTTCACTTGAAGCAAATATAGTGCTGCCTTCACTGTGTATAGCATGCATTGAATACATGGCAAGATACCACACCCAGTCACTGCCCTGACACTGGGCCAAACTGTCGTGGAACTACCCTTATATTTGACAGAGCGTTAGCAAAAGAGTTATACAACTACTATCATAGACAAGTATATGTACTGCGTATTGTCATAAACTAAATTGGTATTGTCAGATTGATTTGTTCTAATGTAAAGAAATGTTTATCATGACCTAAATTGACACAGTTTCGGATTGATTTGTAAACGATTGTATTTGTGTACATTGATATTCTCATTGTTTATTTGTTTCTTTAAGAGCTACATGTATGTCATTTAAAATGTATTTCTTTAATGCAAGAAAGATAGACCGTTTGTTGAAAAGCGTCAGCCCTCTCGATTCATACTTACATTCAGGGCACGTTTTTGACCAGTAACGATTTAAAGGGTAATGTGATTAATATAAACTGAATTTATCTCCCAGACTTAACTTTAACGTCGGTTTGGTGTTTTACAACAATTAGGAGCTAATTAATATCAGGGCTTGTAAATAGCTCCGAGCAATTTTTTTTAACAAAAGGCACGCTGATAAAATAGGCGAAATCATAAATCTATTTTCTTCGGTTAAATCTGCTTCAAAGTCGATACCTTATTAAATAAGCTAACAGAAACACCGACTGCCTTTTTATCGGGCGACATTCTTTGCTGAGTTAGAGAAAGTGTTTAAGTTCTTAAACAGCAAAAAGTGTATCTCGACATGATGAATAAATGCCACATGCATACAGGGCATATCTAGTGTAACACATTATCAATCACAATCGTCTGCCATACTTGCATTTGCTTTAAAAAAATGGAAGTACATTGGAGAAGTTGTCTCCCTTGTTAGATAATGTTCGAGGAAGTCTAAAGTCTGTGTATTTGCAGATGTTGCAATTTCAAGGAGTGAAACTTCTTACTTTTGTCTAAGTTTCAGATTTAATCCATTGACAAACTTATAGAGGTATGTTATAAAACCAAGAACATGGTAATATTTGTTAATTGTGGTTTACCTAGGTATTACAAGAACGGCAAAAAGCCAACATACAACCCAAAGAGTACATGCATAAATTCAATTAATCCAAAGAAAAAAAAACTACTTGCATTTAAAGATTATTCAGGGGAGACTACGTACTAATTTCTCTCATTACAGGAGCACATTTAGCTGTTTGAGCGGTTTATGGTACAATTTTTACATTTCAGCACAAATTTCAGAACTAAAAAATAACACTCATTTATTCCTTATCCGGAGTCGGGCATTGCATGTAGTGGACGTGGCATTCAAAAACGCGTGGCAGTTAATTTAAAGAAAAAATCCTAGCATGCGATTATTTCTGAAACTTTTAACGTCTTGCCTTCAAACCGTAAGCGAAAATCAGCCTGCGTGTCAATTTACCATGAAGAGCGAACCTGCTTCGAGGATTTGCACGCATACGACCAGCATGAATGGAAACGAAATGAGATTCAGTCTTTGACAGTATTGATGAAGAAGTAAGCCAGATATTATTTTTGGTTAAGACTACAGGGACACTTCAGTTAAGTGCAGATATCTTCTAAAGAGAGGATTGGCTCCAAAATAGGTTTGAACCCCAATAAGCCAATGGTTAAAATTGCAAAAATGTTTATGTATCGAATTCAAAAAATAACATCCCTTTTAATATAGTCTGCAAAATCTCTTGGTAAATATAGCATAAATTCATATTTGCAATGTCCGAAAAGACAAGACAAGCGTTAAATTATAGCGTTTTAAAATCTTTAATGTATGTATGTATATATATATATATATATATATATATATATATATATATATATATATATATATATATATATATATATATATATATATATATATATATATACTCACTTATTTGAATATGTTATAATATGCTAATTGAATTTTACAGGTAATATCGCCATTTTGATTATAACACTAACACGCTCCGATAATCCACCTGATTTTATGGACACGAAGCTTATATGGTAGAATGATCTAGAAAAAATGATCGGCATGTATTTATATGTTATAGAAGTTAAAACAAAAACATTAATATATGGAACAGAGCTAACACTTTTGACATAAAACTTTAATCTTTCTTTGCACGATTTTAATTATATGCATAAAAAGTAAGGATTTTAAAATTATGAATGCGGTGTCTTTGTTATCTCGAAGAAGTTCAAACAGGCTGTTTGCTGGTGTTTTCATGTTTACTTTTTAAAATACATTTTTGTTTTTATAAATAAATACGCCAAAATACATCAAGACAAATAATTCATAAGCATGTATAACTGTATTTATGACACAGACCTTTGATTTATATACTTCCGAAAGGCAATAAATTGTTTGGAAAATGGGCCAGAGTAATGATAAATAGGAATATATGAAGAAGAAAATATGACAATTTCCTCTGACAATTTTCCTGAGCGTTGCAGCATATACCACAATTTGAAAAGGCACAGGACAAAGGTATTCACATACAAGCCAAATGTAAAAGTAAGACTAAACAGTTTCTGCCTTGGAACGGTCAGTGAGCAAATAGGACCAACTGGGGTGCTTAAACCGGTTTTACAGTGCTCTAACCATGCACTGAGGGGTTTTTCAAATGCAAGCAACGAAAAGAAATCCAGTCTATTTAAACAAAAACAAATGTCCAAGCGCTGACGTTTTTTAAGGTAAGTTATGACGTCGTTAAAAATAGTGACGCAATTGAAAAATAATGTCCACATGGTATTTACATATTATTTCTATTAGAAGAACTACACAAAATTGTTGATTATAAATTTGTGTTGTATTTACATGTAAAAAGGAATAAAATAAAATTGACACAATAACAGTACATAAACATATTTAGAGAGAAACCATATACGCGTATGTGTTATTTAGGGTTTATTCCTGTTTTGTAAATATCAATAATACGTAATTGCTGACCTATATATGTACATATATAGCAATTTACTGTTTCCACATACGTATGCAGTAAGTACGCTTATTCATACATTTTCCTGAATGTTTTATATCCCAAATCTGCCTTTTTGCATGTACATCACAGTTTTGACATTCACATTTTCACCGTTGTTATGTTAACAAAACACAAAATAAATGCTTATAAATAGCCATTTTTGGACGTTAAATGAAAAGATTAAATGTGTATGAGTTGGCGAAATTTCATGGTAAGTATAGAACATAGGAAAAATAAAATAATGTTACTTTTTGATATTTTTTTTATTATTTCATGTTTATTTACACTTCTTATGTTTCTCACTTGCAGCTTTTTATGACGATGTTTCCAAAATGTACATTTACCTTTGTAACAGAAATAGGTGTGAACATACACAAAGCGAAATGTTTACATGAAGTTTCCTGAGAACTTCGGAAAAAATAAGAGCACAAAAGATAACAATATGAACATGAAAATGATCATACGAGAATTTCCGCGAATTTGAAAATTGAACGACCGCTAGACATTTGCATACAGGTTATATGTAAACGTGACAAAAAGCAGAGAGAATAAACTTTACACACAAAAAGAAATACCAAAGGTTGCCGCCTTGGAATGGTACGTCAGCAAAAAGACCGACTGGCGAGCTTAAAACGTGATTATGGAACGTTCAAAACTCAGATCGACTGAAGGTTTTTATAACAGACAAACGATGTTAATGAACACATCCCATCAAAGTAAAAAAAAAACTAATGCAGGCACCTGCATCGGCAGTTAAAATTGTTAAAAGAACATTATTAACGATCAAAATGACTATAATTAAAATGAACCGTCAACATATTTACAATATCTACAGAAGATAAAAGCCCCGGAAACCTAACGAGAGAGTTGTTTAAAATAAAACAGTCCAATCCCCTGGAAAACTATCTCTTTTTACTGGAAAGAACTTTTATCGCTTATCTAAAGAGGAAACCAATTTGAAGACATGAAACTTGATTGTACATGATAAAAACAAATTTATTCCGGAAAATAGTCAATAGAACAGGACGCCAAGTATTTACCTTTTTCTTTAGCGTTAGTACGTTAGCGACGAAACGTGCCTTATATATCAACCTATCATCAGTCTTGAGGCGATAGCCTATCTGAAGTCAATCTAAGAACCAATTTAGCAACTACTTGAACATGAATCAGGGCCTGGAATTGTACTAAGATGCCGAGTTTGGCTTAGTAGTGATGGGATGGGATTTGCCGACATTTTTGCCGATACTGTGCAGCGACATTTCTATCATTATAACACAGGGGCACTTACATGTATGAGGTGCCCAGGGACTGAACCCGGCCGATCCATTATACTGACACCGACGAGCCAGGCGTAATGCTGTTCCCTAAGCCCTGAGCGTTAGGAGGGAAGCCACTACTACCAACTTTAAAGTATTTGGTTTGACCCAGCCTAGGTTTGGACCAGCGACCTTCCAAACCGCAAGCCGACGCTCTACCAATTGAGCTATTGCGAGAATTAGTTGCTTCGTCAAACGTTTAATGGTGTCATGCAGTGAACATCTATTAAAACATATGAATATTTGTATTGTAATATGGTAAGAAATAAAGTAATATATTGAATACTATTTTAATTAGGTATAGATATTAAGTCTAACTGCGACGTGTATACTCACCATAAAATAATTGTCGCATCGAACACATGTATTTACAAACAAAATTATAGTATAACTTATTATTGCCTCTTATAGCTGTTTTTCTTTATGAAGCAAACTGGAAAATGTTGATTGTGTGAAAAAAAAACTATCCGAATTTAATGTTATTTTTCTATACGAAACCTGGTCGAATGCCATTTATGTATACAAACTTCAATGTTTTCAATGTTATAATGTTTATTTAAGATACCAAAAATAAGCGAGCGTGCCGATGTAGTGGTGGTCTTACACGGTTCATTAGGGAGGCTTTTTTGCCTGGAATTAAGTAAAGGAAAGTGGATATCAACTAGTAACCTTAATACAAATTATTATGAATATTTTTCGAATGTTTCAAATGAAATAGGGGAATTTAATAATAGTAAAGCCGATCTTTTTGTGATGGTTATGATTTTAATATTGCTGATGATCGTAGTTTTAGGAATTTGATAAACAAATTACTCTCAATTAACTTACTTTTGTAGTTAAAAGTCTAAAAAGAGGAAACATCTTCCCCAATGATATTTTTACTGTTTATCAACGGCCTTGGCTCGTATTTTTGACGATATTATTTCCACTCTTACTGTAGATGACATCAGTGTAATATTTATGCTTTTTGCAGATAGTCACTGTAGCTCATAGTAATGATCAGCTCTAGAATAATATACATTTGCTCGCAATGTATTGTGATAGATGGAGACTGCAAGTAAATACATCAAAAACAAAAATACTTGTATTTCGGAAAGGTGGCCATCTAGTGCCTAATAATAATTGGACATATAAAGGAAAAATAGTAGATGTTGTCAAAGAGTTTAATTACTTAAGAACAGTTTTAAATTAAACTGGGAATTTTAATAATCATTTTAATTTAATTAATTTAATTATTTTTTTGTCGGAAAGGGGTTGAAGACTTTAAATGCGCTGACTTTAAATTTAAAGAAATATTGCCTTCAACCAAAGACAATGTGTCAGCTGCTTGATGCTTTTGTTGGCGCAAGTTTGAATTATGGTTGCGAAGTATGGGGTTTTGCCAACTCTTAATCAAAAGAACGTGTTAAAGATTTGCAAGAATATTTTCAAAGTGAAACAGTTTACACGCACCACCGGTATCTATGCTGAATTAGGTGGATACTTTTTATATTAATCGACATTGCCTTATCCTAAAGTTTTGGTGCAAATTATTAAAATCGAAAAATGGTATTGTTACATCATTGTACCATACCTTATTGAAAGATTGTAATAGAAGTGTAATTCCTTGGGCACCAAATGTGATGTCTTTATTGAATATTTGCGGTTTCACTAACGTTTGAAGCGATCCCTCTCAAATATCCGTATCTTTTTCCACGCACATTCAAGCGCCGTTTAACAGACATGTTTTACAAAACGTATAAAAATATAAAGAATGTACATGGTAAGGTACTTAGAAATCTTACCTTAAAAATAGTATATCCCCTAAACCAGACTAAAAAGTATGTCACACCATTTACGCACTGAGCAAGCGAGTTACGTAGGCCAATATGCTGAGTGTAATGATATGTTCTGTATTGTATGCAATTCAAGAGACTTGGAAGATGAGTATCATTTTGTTGTGATTTGTCCATGCTATAGTGACATCCGTAAAAAGTACATTTATAAGTATTATTTTTCCAGCCCAAGTGTCTTTAAGTTTATAGAACTAATGAAATGTGCCAATTATCAAAAAATGTACAATTTAGGAAAATACGTATTTGAAATATTCGAACTTAGAAATAAATTTGTCCAGTAAGATGACCTATAAACATATGTACAATAAATTACTATGTATCCTGTACGTGTTTACTTGACTGAAATGTTTACTTTTAACCATAATTAATGTACTTCTAACAAGGGTCTACTTATTTCAATTTTCCTTTTGTAAGGACAATATACACCTATTATCAAGAAGTAGGCCAACCTGAATATGTTTAACATTTTAACATCTTAATATTGCTTTGATTAAAAGATGGAATTCAAGTATTGCCTGACATGTTTTGTGCCTTCATTGCCTTCACAGTACCGGTAAACACAAAATTTTAAGTTACGTAACTGTAGTTTATTTTGTAAACTGTAACCAATATACTTTTGATATTTAGGATATACACCTTAAACTGATTTCATATGTCTTTTACCTTTTCGGCTGGTACATGCTATATCGCAGTATACTTTGACTTGTACAATTTCATTTTGCCCTATTAAGTGTACTCAGTATATGACGTTGCTTTATAAATGCATGTCCTTTTATAAAGATATTTTAATGCATTGCTTGCTCTTCACAGTGTACGCTAGAATTGTGAATTTGATAGCCGCTTATGGTCTAAAACTGTTACCCAAGAATAACATAAACACTAACTAATACTTATTATGTGTGTGTTATCGATAGTTATTCTATATGCATAAACTTAACATGTTTATCCTCTTATAGAAACTCAATATTTACTGAGGACTCATGTCGCCATGAGTTTTGTGAGAACTGTTTCTATTTGAATTTGAATGTATTTGTATGTGACCAGACACGGTGTAGTTTACGTCATTAAACTGTCTGTCTGTCTGTCTGTCTGTCTGTCGGCCTGCCTATCTACCTCTCTGGCTGTCTGTCTGTCTATCTGTTTGTCTGTCTGTCTGGCTGTCTGTCTGGTTGGCTGTCTGTCTGTCTGTCTGTCTGTCTGTCTGTCTGTCTGTCTGTATGTCTGCCTGCCTATCTGTCTCTCTGGCAGGCTTGCTGGCTGGCTGTCTATCTGCCTGTCTGTCTGTCTATCTATCTATCTGTCTGTCTGACTGCCTATCTGCCTCTCTGGCTGGCTGGCTGGCTGTCTATCTGTCCCTGTGTCTGTCTTCTAAAAGCAATTTATCATGTTTTGTGACATAGAAGTATAAACCTACTTAAAATAATGTTTCATACAAAGTATCATTTTTAGCCCGGCGACGATTGAAAATATTCTTCTTTTTTATGCGTTTACATACACATATATTTGAAAATGATGGATAGATTTTAAGTATTTTCCAAGTCCACGTATAGTCCTAGCACACTCATTCCAATAATACGCGTTGTTGAACATCGCGATGAATTAATTACCTTTACAATAATAATGTCAATGTTGCACCCTTTCTTTCATCTGTAAACGAACATTGAAGAAACTCCCTTTAATCAAAAGTGGAAATGATACATTTAAAATAAATTTTCAGGTAAAACAATTTCGTATACTTATTTTAATTAACTCAGAACCTGATAGTTTGTGACATTTAGTCATTATATTATATAAACTTTCCCTGCGAAATGATTTAAAAAATATTTTGTTTCATGCGAAATGCCCTGATTAAAAAGAAATTTTAAAATAACGAACTGATCTTAAGGCGAACTCGACCAAACGTTTATTGCATCACTTTCAGCATGTGTATCTAAATTAATTTTTAAAGTGTATCCTACTCTCTTCAACTGAAGTAAATGAATCTTAAAAGTTAAAGGAATTGTGTTTTATTATAGCTGTAAAAGTAAGTACACAGTTATCTACGTAAATAGCCAAATAACGAGTATAAATAAAAACCAAACATAATGTTGAGTATGCCTTTACGACGCTTCACATTTAAAAATACATATTCATGTTATGGTCAATATTTTATATGGTCCCTTTTTCTGTTCTTAAGCCTTTTTATTTTGTTCCAACGTTATAGCCATTGGCGCAATATGCAACTTCCAAGATAGGAAAGAATAAATTACCCGATTGTCACCTTGATTGTATGAATTTAAAATATCACATTATTTGGTGGACTGAAAATCATACGTTAAAAATAGGTAAAATGCGCTTAAATAATATAGAATCTATAACAATTTATTGATATTATCAATTATTTTGCTATATTAATCAATAGTGAGTGACTGTCCCTGTGAAAGCTAGCATTGTCAGATTATCTAACGACAGGATAACGATATCAGATTTGTTTGTGAAACCTATATGTTGGTATATATATATATATATATATATATATATATATATATATATATATATATATATATATATATATATATATATATATATATATATATTACCTGTAAAATTCAATTATTACCTGTATTCAATTAGCATATTATAACATATTCAAATGAGTGAGTATATATATATATATATATATATATATATATATATATATATATATATATATATATATATATATATATATATATATATATATATATATAAACGGCTTCAGGTACGGGAGGCCCCGGCTTCGATCCCGGGCCGTGACATACCAAAGTCGTTAAAAATGGTAGTGGTATAGCTCCTTTGCTAACGCTCAAGCAAAATATAAGGGTAGTTCCACGACTGGTTGGCCCGGTGTCAGGATAATGTGACTGGGTGTGGTATCATGCCAGGTGTTCACGGCATGCTTTACACAGAGAAGGCAGCACTATATTTGCTTCAAGTGGACACCGTCTCCAGATAACTGAAATACTGTTGGTGGGATATATATATATATATATATATATATATATATATATATATATATATATATATATATATATATATATCTATATATATATATATATATATATATATATATATATATATATATATATATATATATATATATATATATTTAATAGCTCTATTAAAAGTCTGATTCCTTTACATGTCATAGTGGCGTTCGCCAAGGAGGAAACCTCTCACCTCGGCACAGTGTTTTCAGAAGCTTTTTTTTGCACTATGAGGTAACACGTAACGTCGCAAGAACTAAAGCTACACATCTTCTGAACAAACATATATATACATGTAGTGTTTATTTACATTTTGATCTTTGGTATTGATTTATTTGATCATACTTTAGTCCACATAACCACATATACCTGCGAAATCTTGGGATATGAAGACTTGTCTATTATGTATTATTATTATGCCTATTTAAACTAAGGAATAACACGCTAGATTATATGTCATATGCAGGAACAGGAAGATACCCATTGGACATAATTATTAAAACAAGAATAAGCAGCTTCTGTGTAACACGTGTAACTGGTTGTAAAAACATAATATCGTTTAAGCTATAGAACTATATGAGAAGTACTAAAAATCTTAATTCAACTGGTCATACAACTAATATTAATTGATGCTGGAGTACCTTTTCTCTGGAAAAATGAGTTTATTAAAACCGAATTCATACCAAAATCCCTGAAACCTGAGACCCTTATAGACTGAATATACAAAAATGGCATTCTTCGCTGTTGGAATCAAACAAAGCAATCAACTTCTTTATTTTCAAAGAATGTACTGACAATAAAATTTATTTTGCATGCCTAAATAAATATAAAGCAAAAATAATGGGCAACTTTAGAAACGGATACCAATTTATGCCAATAGAAACAGTGAGGTAGGGAAATAGTAATCGATCACATAGAAAATGTTTGCTGTGTCACGACCAAAATGAGATCGCTGATGAAATGCAAAACCTATTAAAGTGTCACTTCTTTGACGATGCTTTGATACAGAACTTTAAACAATTATTACTATATAAGACTGAACACTCTTAAATTTAAACAATTACTGTCATTTTCAACAATAACAGAACTAACACATTGCTGCAATAGTTATTCATGCAGTTAAAAGATTGTAAAAGGATTATCAACTACTTTTTGCTTATTACAGTCAATCGACACGTAAATACATGTTACTTGAATGTTCATAAATATGTGCTAATATAATACTATTTATATTGTACAAATCATTTCATCACACCCCTTGCTTACGAAAAGTGCTATTTATGCAATGCTAAGTGTGTGTGTGTGGGGGGGGGGGGGGGGGGGGGGGCGGGGGGGGGGCGAATTTGTACGTACATTTCGTTTTGGTAAATGGGTGCGCCATGGGCAGTGTGGAACTAAATTACTCGTTACCATACCCTCACTATCTTATTTTATGTTTTGCTTTCATTGTTTCTCATTAATTACTCACGTAATATGTCATCGTCTTTTTATTTATTTTTTTATTATATGCAAATAAGCTGATGCGTAACACGCTGCCTTAAAATTTCTGTGTATCCTATATTTATTACCTCCAATTATAATACCTGTAAGAATAACTGTTAACTGAATCGTGTATCCTGTAAAACTATCTCATAATAACAATATGTGTATTTCTAGGTAATATGTGAGACGGTAAATATTATGTTTCTTTTAACAGACTGTTAATTATCCAGCGCAACTCTGTATGCCCCATTCGTCTGAGAAGCAGTAGTTTCGTATTGTGTTACAATTACGTATTCAAAGACGAGATATTATTCCTATGAAACCTGATTTTATGTCAGTCGAATATTGTAAAAAACAAAACAGTACTAACCTGTGATATTCATTTTCTAAGCAAAGACACAATCTTTGATGAATAATATAATTCTCCTTATTTTGTTCATTTGAGCGCGAGTCATTTTGTTATTCGAAGACACAAAAGTGCTCTGTAAATTATTAAACTCGTACTCGTCGATGGAGTAAAACATTAAAAAATAAAGACTTGTGTTGACGTCAATATATAGTTTTAAGGACCTGGGTAATGCGATATAACCGAGGACGCAGTCTTTACTTGTTATATCACACACTTATTAAACTACGCTTTGGTTGTTGTGTTTGTACAACGAGCCACGCGAGCTTCACATTTAATATAAAACTTTTAAAAAGATATCGATCCACTTCGCCAGCGTTCATTTTCTAGACAGATAATCACAAAAAAACGTTTACTGCTTCCGAGGTTGTAGTTTTTGTTGTTTTCTTGATTACATTTTCACTAAATATTACCAATAAGAATATATAAGACAAAGTCCTATGAGCATTGCAACATATACAAAAATTAAAAAGACACAGGACCAAGGTATCCACATGCACGCCAAATGTAATTGTGAGAAAAAATCTATGACGAGTCATTTAACAATAGGAGCAAACCCGACAGATACCGCTGATATTTTTTTTTAATAAGTTATGACGAAATTAATGACGTCATTGAAAAAATAATGTCCACATAGTGTTTAGAAAAGAATATGGTATTATTTCGATTTAAAAAAACTACACAAAAATGGCTGACTTTAAAAGAAATTAACTTTCTGAATCATGAACAAACATGACCAGAGACGAAAAAATGGTTGTAGCATCCTTTTCATGTGAAGATGAAATTGAAGAACAAAAGTCCAATGTCCATCAAAGGAAATGCACGTAACAATCCTTATAGAATTAACTAAATGACAACATAGATAACATGCACGGGGAGATTTTTCACGACCGCCACACTGCACAAGTAACATTGTTGTGATCATTAATAAGAAAATATGACAAAGTCCTTTGAGCATTGCAACATATACCAAACTCCGAAAAGGCAAAGAACAAAGGTATTTCACATGCAAGCCAAGCGAAAAGTAAGAACAAATGTGTGATGAGTTATTAAAGGAAAAGAGCAAACCCGACAGTTACCGCCTTGGAACGGTCAGTCGGCAATATGGACCGACTGGGGTGCTTCAACTGGTTTTACAGAGCTCTAACCTCGCACTTCCTGATGGGTTTCTCGAATGCAAGCAATAATAAGAAAAGCGATCCATTTGAATAAGTTTCCAAGCTCTGACGTTTTGTTTGACAAGTTTTGACGAAAGCGGTGACTTCATTGAAAAATAATGTCCACATAGTGTTTAGAAGAGAGATAGTTATTATTTCGATAAGAAAACCTACAGAAAACGTTAATAGTAAATGAAATTAACTTTTCGAATCAAGAAAAAAATGATTAATTTAATAATCAGATTATATGAAATTGTTAGTTGTAGCATCCTGTTCATGTGGAGATGGAATTGAGGAACCAAATTCAATGTCCATCAAAGGAAATACACGCAACAATCCTTATAGGATAAATCAAATGAATAAAAACATAGATTACAGACACGGGGAGATTTTTTTACGAACGCCACACTGCACAAAAAACATTGTTGTGATCATGAAAAAGAATGTATAAGACAAAGTCCTATGAGCAATGCAACAAACATTACGGACACACTGAAAAACTGTCGATTTCTTTTATCAGACGCCATGTTGTTGTAGCAAAAATGCGCGTCAAAAGAACACGACCGTCAGTATTATATTCTCGGTGCTTACGTAAATACATTCTCGAGTCATTATCACTTTATATTGACTCACACATGACCAGGGCTCGACCAATCAAAACGCTTAAATTCGAAGGGTATGTGGTAATATTTCTCAATATTGATTGCTTCACTTGTTTATGTAGACGTACGTTCCTGTGGGTATGTGTTACAAAACGTTTAATCCCGCGACCTTCCGATCCGCAAGTCATAGGAAAGGAAAATATTACAAGGTCATATGAACTTTACCTCTTATAACTAAATGTAAACTTTCTTTTATCATTTTTGTATGACCTGTAGAAACGTTAAACATACTTTAAGCTATATTTAGAATTAATAAGCACGTGTTTAGTTACGGAAATTACTTTCAGGTCACTATTATTTCCAACAGCACATTATATTTTGGATTTAAAAGAAAAGAAATGACCTGTTTATATGCTTGTGACTGGTCCTGAACAGTAGTTTAGAAATAGAGGCAATAGAGCAATTGCTATTCTTCTTGTTGTATGAGTTTGCCTAAGGCAGACAAAACAAAAACAGCACAAAGACAATACCAAGTCGAAATCTATCACCTATATGTAACTCATTGTTGCGTTATTCGTTTTGAATTTAAAAAACGCAAGGAGTTTGCTTAGCTGCGGAGATATGACAATAATTATAAACATTTTTTTCTTTTGGATTTCATATTATCCCACCATCTCTGCAAATATCGGTTGATATAACCCGTGTGATAAAGATGAGCTATATCAGCCGATATTCGCGCACCTGCTCTAAGCCGGACTACTTTGGGTTTTTTTTTTTTTTTGACGAAACGATCAGTCCTAATGTTTACGTGAACGCAAGTTATCTATCGCGTAATTATGCTTGTAATCATCCCAAAAATGTCCATAATATAAAGATTGGTCAAGTAGAGCAAATGAGGTCATTAAAAAAACAAACAGGAGTGAGCGCGGTTTCGATCTCTGTCCTGCAGAGTAGCGGCGCCTTAACCGACTGAGCTAACTGAGCTAACCGGACAGCTCATCTTAAACTTCCGAAGTTGTATTTAACAATAATATAGACAATTTGTAAATAATAAAGAAATATGTAGAAGCTTTGTTAATCAAAATGTACACATTTACAATACAGGCACATGATGAAAACTGTTTAGGAATAGTAATAAAATCAATAAAAGTACGAACGTGAAGTCTGCAAAAATAAAAACAACTGTCGAAATGTCGGATTATGTGAGTCCGTGTTGTTTTGAAATTATTTGGTTTAAATTGAAAGAATGTGATGAAGAATCGTGTGAAAAGCCAAGCAGTGTTGCAGAGATGAGCTACGAGGATTTCGAGGCAAAATTTGGCCTTAATCCGAACATTTTTGAGATGGAAATTGATCTTGAATTTGTAACTGTCTCAGGTTCAATTATCTGCCTAATCTCAGGACAGACCTCGATGATCACATGTCGTTACATGATGAACATTTAATGGTTTAGGTAGAGTTCGTTCTTTAGTCGAATCAAATACAGCTGACTGCACAGATCTGGAGAAACGTGCTAATAAATCACAGTTTCCAGACGTAAACATGAACAACAAGTTAACATCACACCACATCCAATCCCAACATTTCTTTAAATTTCGCAAGTCACCCTGTCAAAAACACAACTATCTTCGCATTTTTTGTAAAACCGGTTTAAGCACCCCAGTCGGTCCATAATGCTGACTGACCGTTCCAAGGCGGTAACTGTCGGGTTTGCTCTTTTCCTTAAATGACGAATCACAAATTTGTTCGTACTTTTCGCTTGGCTTGCATGTGAAATACCTTTGTTCTGTGCCTTTTCGGAGTTTGGTATATGTTCCGATACTCATAGGACTTTGTCATATATTCTTATTGCGCTATATTCAATGTTCAGAATTTCAATGTCATCAACAATTAAAATCCACGAGCTATCTGTTTGTTACATCCACAAACACACACAAACCTCGAGTGTAATTCGCGTTTCTTAATGCCAAGTGCGTAGCAACTTTAATGTAACACGGCCTTGACATTACACAGTACGTGTATAACTTTACACGAGGGTGTGACTTTTGTTGTTATTTCTTTCTAACCATTATTTTTAATTATCGTAATCAATAAAATTACAACCTAATGTATAGCGCAAATAAAATAAAAGAAATAACATGTTTATTGTCTTATTATTTTAATGTAAAATAGAACTATTTCTTATGGCCGAATTACTCAATGAACGCGCGTGAATTTCGGGTATTGCACTGGAATGTCAGATCATGTAGGGGAGGAGCCGTAAATTCAAATGTTTCCCTTTGAAAAAAAACTGTTGATGGTGGCGACGCGTATCTGGGCCGTTTTTTAAATTACGCACAATTACAAGAAAAATAACCTTTGTAGTAATACTTTTGAATATATTCGGTTTGTTTTTTTAATGAATGAAAGGTAAAATGCGGACATGTAAGGAACTTAACGCAAAATATAAACTACTGAAAACCTGAAGTGTTTAAGTTAAATCATTTTAAACCTTTGTGGTAATAAGATTTTATAACATAGAAACTACGGAAATAAAATATATCATTCCTAACGCGGGTTAGGCATCGACTTTCTGAGTGTTTCTGGTACTTTTAGATTTTCGAATTTTCGAACGGAGGTTAGGCACGTGCGTAAAGTGCGTAATGGCAGAAACGCGCCTGGATGGTGGGATAAAAAGAATACCAGGTTAGTGTTGATATAGATAAATGTTATCATGCTCGGCCCGAAAATCAGAAAGCACTCGACAGAGCCTCGTGATTTCTGATTTTCTTAGCCTCGCATGATAACATTTATCTATATCAACACTAACCTGGTATTCTCTATATATTACATTAATAATAATGAAAATCTGTAAGGCTGTTTAAAGCGCTTATGCCTTTTATCACATGGTACATGATACCGTTTTTGTTTTGTTTCATAAATGGCGCTGATATATTATATTTCATTTACAACAAGAATATTTCTTGTGAAAAAGAGCGTGGTTGTTTCGTTAATATCACTTATACACAAAACGATTATATCTTAATTCGTAAAACATTATAGAAAGAAATAAGCAATGCGCCGGGTTGCAATCAAGAAAATGAAAATAATTATGGGACCATTATTTTGCGCCAGTTTTTCATGGCGATTATTTAACCTTGATTTGCTTTGACTTGCATAATAAGTAAGTTTGATAACTGTAGGGTATCACATTTTTTATGTGTTTATATTTAATCAAGCTTTATATGTTGTTATCCATTAGAAGAAGTGTCAAATCGCAAACGTATAAACTAATTTACGAACCTTTCTAAATATCTTGGCGAAAACAATTTGTTTAGCAAATGAGCTGGCAGGAGAAATCAATACTTTTTTCCTAGCTATATTCGACTTCCAAGTCGGAACATTACTAAATAAGCTCGCATAATATATCAAATGCGAGTTGTTTCAGGCTGTCTTTCTTTACACTGTTAAGAAATTCCCAATAGCTGTTACAACATCTCGACGTGATGATAAACTTTCCTTTGCAGACATACTGGTGTAATAGTTTAATTTAACACTTAGTATAGTTCAGGGTAAATGTGGGTCGAAAGATCCCGGTACATGCATGGTACGGACAAATTATAGCTATGGTGGCAATGTATTTTCCAAGAAGATCTATTCCTGAACATGGTTAGAAGTACGAAGGCACCGCTGTTTAGTTGAAACATGATGTATATGTTTTTCTCTTTGACCGATCTAAAATGTATTGGTAAACCACCTCTCTGTACTAAATTATGGGATTGTTAATTCCCGTATTGTCGCTTCCCAAATATGTAAATACGTTCTCACAGTGGTTTGCATTTATTGTCCTTATCTTGTTTTCTCAGACCAGTTTGCTTATAATACGACTGCACATAAAAGTTCCCGTGACGTTATCGAATTATTCTTCTATGGCGGCTTAAGTGTTTCACGCTCCGATAATCTTCTTGATTGTATTGTACAAGAGGAGAGAGAAATATGTCGACTGTTCAAGAACATGTATTTATGTTGGTGTCGTTAAGTGATCGGGATGTCTGTAATAAAACTTTTTTTCGTATACATACATACATACCACATACATGCAAACATTAACCAAATAATGATAAATGTAAATACCGCGTGGGTTCGAGTCCCTTTCGAGAACTTTCATGTGTGGAGCTTTTCCGGATATCCTGCGATGCGCCAGTGGTTCTACCCAGTTATAACTCTGGGTTCTTTTTACATCAATAATTAGCAAGACGTCGGCAATATGACCATAACTGTGTCGGTACAATGTAACAAAAAAAAACAAAACAAACAAAATATAAATATGGTTAATGTAAGAACGACAAGATTATTTCTTTTTGTTTTTATAAGAGATGTTTAAATTACTATTTCAACTTTCAAATCACAAGCTTAATATTGAACAAGGGCGAAATTATGGACTAATGAAAGATGCTCGAGTTTGCTTATATTGTCAACAATATAATCAGATATATGTTATTGACTGTGAGTTTCATGCATTCTTTCACTGTTCTAGATACAATGATTTAAGACGTTCCTTCTTATTTAATTGGTATGTAAATGGAACTGATATACAAGATTTCTACAATCTATTATCATCACAAGATACGAATGTGGCTGACGTCACAGTCTTATCCGCTGGTCATTGGGTATATTCGTAAATAGTTAAATACAATATCTGCAACCGAACATATAGCGCAAGGAAGTCATGTGCCTGATCCGAATAACCCTAGCAGGTATCAATGTATACACCTTCGTAGAGTGGAACAATTCTAGGTAAATTAGCGGCGACCCAACCGAGATTCGAACCACGGACCCCGTGATCCGGAGTTCTGCGTTCTATCACTGGACTGCACAAAGGATAACATTCTCGTACAGAATTCTTATTCCACTGGGCGTTTTACAATTATCGATGTTCTTAAGTACAGACCAGTTTTAAGTCGAGAGCTGTTCAATGTCCATAATAAAACACTTTGTGCCTAAAGTAGACAAGTGGTTTAAGACTCTAATAGCTAACCCAGCTATCTTTCTTCAGATTTAGTAAGAAAGTGAAAAAGACACGCATCGCATACATCAGCTACCCTAATGTCGTTTGATGCGATCTGACAGCTGAAACCAACCGATGAAATTTTAAGCAACTTTTTGAACATCTATTCCAGACAGGAAGACATGCCTTTGAATACTTAAAAGTTAAACTTCCCAAGAATGTTTTGATACATTCCATTAAAAATACAAAATAACATTAGTCAACTTGCTACATTTTATACATTTAATATATGCGCTGAGAAAATAGGAGTTTTATATAATATTATCTTTATTTAAACATAGCATTTGAATTTAACTGTTTTATGTTAAATGCCTTTTTTCTGCATGAACTTCATTTTGTAAATGCATGCCTTGCTTACGGTGTTACATTTTATATATGTATTTCTTGCCTTTGCTTTTAAGGTTATATGTCTTGTCTGCACAAAAAAATCAAATGCTGTCTCATTTCATTTACTCGTCTAGCGAAGTTCGGGATAAACAAAGCAACTGATCAGTATCTTTTACAAATGGTAAATGTATAAACGTTCCCAGAAGTATTGAATTGTTAATGAGTTTCACTGGCAGAACCATACCCTTCTAGAGGGTTATGCTTTTTGTAGAACAGATAAATGCTGTATATCCTCACTTAAAATATGTCAGAGATTTTGCAGACAACAAAAACATGGTTTTATGTTTCCCTAGGTGTTTTGACGCGTAGGTTTGTAAAGATTTTAAATTACCTGTCGTACTGTAAGAGAACTACTTCAGTATATGGATGTAATCTAAAACCTTTATTTTTGTTTCTTTTTCACTTGCATCGTAGCTACTTGTTTTATGTTCTAAGTACCAGAAATGATGCCGCTACACACGTCATTGTGTAACACGATTGTAATACAGTGTGTTGTGTTATCATCATGTATTATGCGGTTGTATTAAACAAGTAAGTAAATAAATAATAAGAGTAAATCAATATTTTTCTCTTTTTGTTTTACATACATTCTAAACACACCTCTTCTCCTGCGTGTGTGTTTGACGACTGAAAAGAACGACATGGCAATATCGTGTGGTACGTGTATAAGTTTGAAGTCACACTGTCTTGTTGTCGGTTTTATTAATTAAACACAGCCCAAGAAATTATTGTAATTTATGAATCTTTCGTAACGGTATAGTCGGAATAATGTTTTCAAGTCTCGCATTCCATTTTACGTGCGATGGCGGGGAACGTATAAATAACTTCATCATTTCATATTTTATTATCAAAACAATGTTTTATGGGGTTTTACTACCCGTTGGTGAAGGTTAGCAGTCTTGAAAAGTTTCTATTTTTATCGTGCGCCATTTCTTTGTATTACCCGGCGCACTACTTAAAGGATAGAGTCTATTAAGACGTTTTTTTAGAAATCGGAAGCCGAAACGAGAGCAACGAGTGTAGGCTTCTATTTTCTATGGAAACAAATTTATAGTTTCTATCCGACTTAGAAGTCCCCGCATCACTTCTACCGGTTCTACCAAAATGATATGTTATCCGCGCACATAAAACTGTCAATCAAACTGTTACTCGTCTTAGCGTGTTCGAACCTGTCGCTGAGGAATTCTAATTTTCAAAGCTTCTGATTGGTTACAAATGTATGGCGACTTCTAAAGTTACGAAACCACCGTATAGTCGATGGAGCGGCACATTGATCTGTATTCCCTTGTTAACTAGTTCCACTAAACGTATGACCCTTGTAACTTGGTGTCACGAGAAAGTAATTAATCAACAAGGGAGTGTAAACTGGCACTTTGAGAATTGATATAACTCGAGTTAGATTCATCAGGTCCATCCAGTACGGCGTAAAAAAGGTGGGATGAGAGCATTAAATCACCTCGTAAATAATGAGGAAATGGCGTGCTGGGAAACATTTCCTGCCGGTTTCGGATCACGGCGGAACATTCCTAGTGTTCCTGATTGTAGAAAATCTTTGATGACAGGAGAGCAAGTTGATATGCTTTTTAGAGTAAGGCTGATACTTACGATGTGGCATGCAGGTGAACCCCATGCTGCTATCTGTACGCTAGCTTCATAAGCATAAGTCATTCAGTATTTTATTATGACACAATGTATGCATTGAAATAGCAGATTTGGACAAAATCCAGAGTTGATTTAAAGATGCTGAGAAATGTGGCTACTTTTGTAGATTAAGACCACATACCAATGTGTGTGTAGAAGCTCAGGCGCTCCATAGATCAGTTGTAGGACGTTCCTACATTAAGTTATTCGCCCCAATCGAGACTCGTAACCATGCGGCGAGAGGCTTTGCAATCAAAGGAATTACAAGTTGGTGACTCTTCCACCATGTCCGCTGTATTGTAGTTTACCTTTTCCATTTTAAGCATATCTTTTGCAATTGCTTGCCGGCTAATCTTGCCATCTATACTTAAACGTGTATATTCAGGAAACCTCATTTTTTGAAATACTATGACACGTTTCGGCTTAAGCGAGAGATTGTCTGGACGTATTGTGTACACACAAGTGACTTTTACACACGCGTACTTTTCCCCTGAGTCAGTATGAGTGAATGACTACTTGTGTAGACAAAAAACAACAAAAAAAACAAAAAAAAAACAAAAACAAAAAAACAACAACAACAGAAAGTAGGTCGATTAATAAAGAAGATTTGCGTTAATGAGTATCATAGGCCATTTAAAATGCACAATATAGCAGGATCAATGTGCGCATGTTAAGTAACGTCACTGGAAGAAATTGTTACTCCATGTACGTTTCTGTGAAATTATTTGTTTTTAACATTTTATTACATCGACACGTATTGAGAACGCATTATTAAAGGCATATAAAATTGGAATGTGGCCTTATCTGGCTTCGCACTGGGTTCACAGTGGGTGGTTAATGAATAAGGAGAAGGAAGTAAGTCGGCGTGGGGTATGTCTAGCCGACTGGACACAGTCTTGGGCTTCAGTGGTATCATGAAAGAGGTGGCAGATAGAGCGTAACTGACCAATGGCAGCACCGTTGGTCCGTGTGCATCATATGTGCCTGATTGTTTTATGACCTCTTCCCCTATGACACATCTGTTTATGATAAACTAATCACGTGTCCAGCTGTGATCTCAGGGGGTGGGGTGGGGTGGGGTGGTGGTGCAGGGATCATTTTCAATGCCTTTAAAAGCCACACAAACACACACAAAAATCTGGATTTTCACCCACCACCCCCTCCCCCAATTGCTGTCCGTCAAATATAAACTAGTGACACTGCGTGTTTATCTTGTCCTTATCTTGTTTTCTCGACTTCTCTTGTTTTCTCGAAACAGTATGGTTTCTTGGATGACTACTATTAAATGTTCCAGGGCAATAGTGGACTGCAAAGCCCTCCTTCTCTCATCTAAGTGTTTCACGTGTCTTCATTGTCTTGTCCATGACCAGAGACAGCCTATCTGCACAGAGCAATAAATGTTACCAACCAATATGACCAATATGTAATTGTAATTCAGTGAAATCCTCAAAATGAGAACAGAGCTTACACTGTTGACGATAACAATTTCTCGTGCTTTCTTTCATGGACTGGTTCCTAGAATATGCTGTAAAACCTTCATAATAATAAAAAACTAAAGTAATCTGTGTTGTCATTTATTAATTTTATCAGTATTGTAAACTGTATTTTCCTTTGACATACATCAAATTTTGGTTCTTCAATTCCAGCTTCACACGAATATGATACTGCAACCATATACATATCTACTTCGGTCATTTTGTCCGTAGACATTTAATAACTCTTCATCGAAATACAATGTGGATATTATTTTAGTAACGTCACTATTTTCTTTAAATGACTTTATAACTTAGCTTTTAAAATATGCCATCACTTGAATAGTTTTGTTTAAAATAGATCTGATTTTTTTCACTGCTTGCAGTTTAGAAAATCCCCAGGAAGTGCGAATTTAAGCTCCCCAGTCGGCCCGTTTACCGACTGACCGTTCCAAGGCGGTAACTGCTGGGTTTGTTCTGTTTTGTATAATATCTCGTCACAGTTTTGTTCTACCTTTTACAATTGAATGGCATGTGAATACCTTTGTTCCGTGCTTTTTTTCAAATTTTAATATGTAATACTCATGACACTTTGTCATGTTTTCCTATTCAGTACATGTATTTTTACATTAAAATGTTTATTAACGGAGAATGTAATAAATTATATAGACTATCAAAGGGAAAACTTACCTCTCTAATATTTAATAAGTTCTAAAAGGCAAACTGGTTTCTAAAACCATGGCCTGTACTTGTCTCCCACCAGTGGCATTGCCAATATCTGATATATTCAAGTCAATATATATTTAGTATTTTAATAGTAAATTAACCAGCTTCCAATGGACCTCATTCTTCCAAAATTAAAAAAAAATAATAATTATGTATAACAATTCAATGTATTGTTAATGCCACTTTTTTGTTGGTTTATTACGAGTTTTATTTCATTCTTATCATATCAACGACGAAAACCTACATTCCTACAAATGGAGTTTAAAGAATAATATAAGATATAAGAATTAATACCATTAAAATTTTCGTAACACAATCGCAATTTTTGTAGTTCTCAGGAATCGGGATGGGATTGGGATGAGATAGGCGTAATGATGTCCCCTTAGCCCCAAGCGTAAGGAGGGAAGCCACTACTACCAACTTTAAATCTTCAGTTTGACCCGGCCGGAGTTTGAACCCGCGACCTCCCGATCCGCAAGCCGACGCTCTACCAACTGATCTATTGAGGCCAGCCTTAGGAATCATACCAGCTTGAAAATATTTTTTCTAACTTATTTAGTTAAAATGTCTTGTTTTATTATACAAAACAACGACAACAACTACAAAACTAACACTAAGAAAGTCAATTAAACTAGACAACACCGTCACAGATAACTGGAATTCAACAAATTTAAGCACGGAAAACAGTCTGGTGAAGAAATTGTTGGCTTCTACTAGAGGGATTTTCAGGTATCGATTATTTACGAACCAAGTCGTGAGACTTGATTGTGCATGGTAAAGCAATGTGTCAAACAATAACAAAATAGTCAAATGGATGCCAACAGTCAACTTTGTTAGATGTATCCATTAGTTACTTTGTCACTGAAATACTATCGTCTTATGTATCACATTATCCCATCTTCAGAAGATCTTTGTTCTGAAAAACCAAAGCAACAACTTCAAACATAGCATATGAAGATACGCATAAAAAGACTGAATTAATAGTTATATTAACAATATGTGATTCCGTTCAGCTTGTTCCTCTTTAGAAAATACATTGAATTCTTAACTTTTAATTCTTCGCAATATTAATACAATAAGAAATTAATGTATGAAGCCAACCCTTAAACTAGGAAACTTCTCTTCTTTATTATAATACTTTGTAGCCATAGTAAAAGTGTAAAAGTGCTGTATTATATGCAACTGTTTTCAACTCTTAAGCGGCTTATTTGATATAATTCTTTACTGCATCTCACAGTATGTCTTTTTAGGTAAAAAGAGCAAATAAAGTTGTCCAATATACAGATAAAATACTAAACTGTTTTCCACAGATAACTGTTCTCATGGAGAAAATTGACTTGAAAATGGAATAAAAAATTCCCCAATTTCAAAGAGAAATTTCCCAACTTTAAGAACGAAAATGAGAACTTATCGCTGTAATTACCACGCGTGTGGGCTTGAAATTAGCAATTTTTAATGATATAAGGGAGATAATCAATGGCAATGTATCTTTAGACTTGCATACTACTCCGGCGTATTAATTTCTGTAGCATATTCTGCTACTCAGTACAGGCCTGTATATCAGCGTATTGGGATTTGGGATTTGCCGGCATTTTCTGCCGATACTGTGCAGCGACATTCCTATCATTATAGCACAGGAGCACTTATGAGGTGCCCAGGGACTGAACCCGGCCGGTACATTATACTGACACCGACAAGTCAGGCGTAATGCTGTCTCCTTAGCCCCAAGCGTTAGGAGGGAAGCCACTACTACCATCTTTAAAGTCTTTTGTTTGACCCGGCCGGGGTTTGAACCAACGACCCCCCTATCCGCAAGTCGACGCTCTACCACCTGAGCTATTGCGGCCGGTCCGCGTATATTATTATTATTATTATTATTATTATTATTATAATTATTATTATACGGCAAAACTAATAGGCTACCGGATAGTGTGCGTTTGGTTATTGAAACATTTTGTTCCATAAAATGAACAAGCAGGACAAAAATTCGCCGACACATGTTAGCTTTATAGGAGGCCAACTTGTCAGCAATTAAGAACTGCCAATAAATCACATTTACATGTATAGCTCGAGGCTACTGCCCGTCGGCGAATGACGAGAGGTTGAAAACTAATCGCCTGTATGTGAAAATATTCTAGAGAATAATTTCGAGCTTTTTAGGTGTGGTGTCTTTTGCGTCCGGCTGATAAAAGCAGGTAGACACTTAGACACGATGGGTATAAAATCAAACGTCGTGTTTGCTGGTAATGTCGACGAATGTCCCATGGTTCCATGCCCACTGCATAATCATGTACACAAATGCCTCTCGCAAAAAAAAGTCAACAACCGCAACAAATCAAATCGAAAAACTAAAAGCAAAAACAAAATTCAAATAAAAAACACAAAAAACAAACACAAAAAACACACACTAATAACAAGACCAAACAAACAAAACAAAAACAACACTAAAACAACAACAACATCAAACGCTAAAAGCTGACGTTGTGTGTGTTCCAAGCGTGTGTCTATCAACACGTCGAACGCACGAAGTTCATAGCGAACACACCGTGATCACTATATTCACCAGGAAGTAATGTGTTATGCGACTTTGTCAGTCAATATATGACTGAATTTGAAAGAAGTAAGCACAGTAGTCAAATGACATAAATGATGGTATTATCATCTTTCTTCTTAATTAGCCGATGTATGTATATTCAGATTTAAAATCACTGACGGGCAAAAAATGAATGTACAATATTTTGCGTTGAAAGATTTCACAATACTTATTTACTATTATATACCGTTACTCTAAAGCCGTTGACTGCTTCTCGCGTTTTATGTTAATCATTAACTGTGATTCAATTTTGTATTTGTCTAATACAATTATGGTCAAATTAATTTACTTTGTGTTAATGAATTGAGACACACCATGTCTCAGTATTGTTTTCCTTATCCCCATATACATCAGTTAATTTATAAAAGTATTTCAATAAATGAGGATAGCAACACATGACGTCACCCATATATATTCGTATATTATATATGGCTTTGTAAAAGTGTGCTCTTTCAAAATGAAAATATAATACAATTAGTGTAGTGATTAAAGTACACGTAGATATTGGCGATGAATTAAGCTGCCGAAATGTGCTATAAACATGTTAAAAATCGTTACGCATGTGAACATTTACACGAACTTACACTTAAACCAACGGCATGTATGACAACTTTGTCGGCTAGAAATATAATGTTCAAAAGCTTTTTATTGATCTTTAAAGAAACAAAAAAAATGTTAGAAGATCAGAAAAAAATAATAAAAGGAAAATGGTGTTTTATTTTGGTAAGTAACAAAACTTTATTAACACATCTCTACTGATGTGGGTTATCTGACACGTTTCGTTATTTCAAAATACATACTAACGCTTTCATTTTTGCCTCTTAAACTGAGAAGCAGATGTGGTAAAATTAGATAACAGATGTTACGTTTGCATAATGTAATGCTCAATATATCACGGTTTCGAGTTCAGATGCGTCATAATTTAATCACGTAAGCCGCAGTCCTGCGTGATTTTATGTGCAACTGTCTAAATGAGAACCTATAAGCTATTTCCATTCTAACACAATTTGGAAACAAAGAAAACTACCAACCGAAATCAAAGTAAATCTCCTACGTGCGATCGTAAACAGCACAATACGGATGTGAAACATGGACTCTTAACAAAAAGTTAGAAAAACGAATTGACGCATTTGATATCAAATGTTTCCGAAGAATTCTTGGAATATCTTGGAAGGATAGAAAATCAAACGAATTTGTTAGAGGTGAAATCCAACGACAATGTGGCAAAATTGAAAACCTTTTGGATATTGTAAAAACGCGGAAGCTAAAATGGTTTGGGCACGTAACTAGGAAACAAGAAGCCATCTGTAAGTCCATTATGCACGGGCAAGTAGAAGGAAGCAGAAAAGTTGGAAGACCCAAGAGAATGTGGGGTGACGATATTAGACAATGGACAGGTCTGGGCTTAACGGGAGCATCAAGTTTACAGTTTATTTGTACTCTCAACACATACATATACACAATACATGATATGATAAATGTGACATGAGGTATTAAATATATAATCAGTACATACGGTTGGGAAAACCAGGCTGTAGTAAACATGTATACAATACATATTTTAAAATAAAATACAGTAATGTCAATGGTTGTAGATATTACAATTGTAGCTAGGATATAGTGAGCTATATTAACAACGAATAATGACTAGCCAGGTGGACGGCGGAAGTGTTGCATAACAATATTAACAAATATACCGAGTTTTGTGAGGATATTAGTATCTTGCTCGCACATTATCTTAGCGAAATCTAAAGTGTTAGCATTCATGAGGTTTAAGAAGCCAATATAGCGTTTACGTTTATCGGAGAAATATGAACATCTAAATATGTAGTGGAATTCATCTCCAATATCACCGTTATTACAGAGGTTGCACACACGTTGGTTTCTCTCTAGACCAAACCATCTACCTGTTTCAACTGGCAGGCGATTGTTACACATCCGGTAATTAACTATATAATTTACATATTTTTCTGGCAAAGTACAGAGATAATTTTCAAGTACGGGTTGTGTTTTAAATATTCTATAGTAAACACATTTTGGTGCATTATGTACATCGTTTTTCCAGATTTCAGTATATTTAGATTTTAGCATGCATTCAACAAAGGATAGCAATGTGGATCTAGATCCAATAAAATGTTGTGATTCCCAAACATGTCCAAGATTGCATTCATACAATGTATTTTTAACAGTTTCAAACCAATTGTATGTTTTACCATTATTTGTTATATCATTTATGAGAAATTTGTACAACAATGATGACAAGGTACCATGATTATGGCAAAGTTTGTACCAAAATCCGATAATTCTTTTCTTAATATAAATACTCATTGGAAAACGACCAAGATCACCATATAACATTACATGGGGGGTGGTCTTTTTAACATTAAGTATATGCTTCATAAAATCGGTATGGACCTTTTCAATAAGGCTTAGGTCTCCGTATCCCCAAACCTCACTAGCATACAGTAAGACAGGGACAATAGTGTTATCGAAAAGTTTAAGTTGGCAATCGACAGGTAGGCAAAGATTTCTTATTTTTGTATATAAACTAAACAATGCTTTCCTTGCTTGTTCTATAGAATGTAGTTTGGCAGCAAGAAAACGTCTGTTTATAGTAAATACTACACCTAGGTATTTAAATGAATTTACGACTTCAAAATGCATATTTTGTACAACATTTTTTCTTTTCTGTCTAATGCTATCACCAAACACCATTACTTTTGTTTTCTCAGAGTTTATCTTAAGCTTCCATGTATTGCAGTATTCTACAAACAGGGATAATGTTGAATCAAGAAGAACCGAAGACAGAATGAGATGGAAGACGGATGTTAATACATGGGTGCACCAACGTCCTCTTCTAGGGCTACGGTTATGATGATGATAATGATGATTCTAACACATACATTGTAAAATAGCAATAGGAAATGGGCACTACTCGAATTGTACTATTTGCTCCTATTTCATGTGGCTGATGAATTGTTCTCGTTCGCTTCCTGGGCCTAATCTTATGTATGTGGAAACATATTTTGATAAAATGTGTCAGTAAATTTACAATGACTGTTTTCCAGTTGTTTTATTGTATAGCAAAACATTATAAAGCAATTTTCAACGTAAGAAAATAATGATAGAAAATAGAAAACATCAACGTCAACCAACATTACCGGCTTTTACAAATAAATTAAATTCCATATAAGGGTTCTGAAGGTATATTTGCATATGTAGTTTGTCTTGGTAGTTCCATTTCATCAAATTGTATATTTTCAAAGAAACTGTGACACAACAAACAAATCAAGACAAGGGTTTAAAATTGAGTGAACGATTCGCATAATTTGTGGCTCTTCACTTTACATGTTCATGAAAGTAAAATAGCCGAGGTGTTCCGAATGCTGTATAAACATGTTTTTATTTATTATTTTTTTTACGTTTTATAGAAGGAAATCATAACATCGTCAAAGGTGCGACATCACACTTTACAAGGGAGACAAACTTGTGACTCTTTTCCCGTTATTTACAAGGTTGCTCCCCTTCATAAGTTTTCGGTCCGTGTATATACCGTCTTTTCTTTTTTCATTATTTCTGTGTTTTTTGTTTTTTTTGTTTTTTAAATTCGATCTCGAAAAAAAAAGAGAACAAACTGTACCTTTACCGTTTCTCTTACTAGAAAAACAAAAATGAAAAAAGAAAAGACGGTATATACACGGACCGTTTTCCTATAATCCTGCAAAACATTGTTTTCGAGCATGCGGTATTTACTGAATAGATCTGGTTAACTTGAGGATATATGAAATTACACATTGTCGTTTGAAGCATATTGCCATTCGTGTTCTGAAAAAATATAGGTACATCTTATGTTTGTATTGTATGTTTGTATTATCTTATGTACTATTGTTTGTCACAAGCACATCAGTACGATTGATAATCGATCTACTTATTTAAAAATCTTTCAACGGAAAGGATCCATAGAAGAAAAAAAGTAAAATTTATCTAAGAAAATGGAGAGTAAAACAAGGAAGAACATCTTGATATGTCGTAGATTCTATGATGGTATAATGATTCTTGTTTTATAGATGTGATAGTGTTATAAATTACAACATTATGGTGGCATATTATCGTCACCACTTTAATTATCCGTTTTTTATGTAAAAGGTATACGACTTTTGCGTTAGTTCTCTAGTAACGGGAACGTACGTGCAGTTTTTTTTTTTATAGAACCTGATAATAATAACTTAACAGGATTTTGGCGTGCTGTTTCTTTATGTCGTCACCACAAATGGTTTATTGACTTTCTGATATCTCAATTCTTTCCCGAAAGCAGTTATTATCGAGAAAATGTTATGTTTTTATGAAAATTATAAGGTTTTTATGATACCACTCATCTTTAATTAGATTTTATATTTGGATGCGGGCATGTTTGTTTTGCGGTCTTTCTAATCCCGATAAAGTACGGGTCCTAATTCGGTAAGTTCTATTGTATTTATTTATTTTGATATTTATTTTTGTGTGCCTGTAACTTTCATGCAAACATGGCAGAAAACGAAAGATTTATTTCTTTTCGTTATTAAAATTTATAAACCTTTACATGGAGACTATATACGCCCTTACTTACGAAAGAATGCCTTTTCAGTACGTCCTTTAGTATCGAACAAATTCATAGCCAGAAATTTGTATGCACGGTAAAATAAGACTTGCAATGTATATTCAACATTTAAAGATACTCGCAGTATACATAAACGATTTATGAAAGGTTCGCGCAAATAAAGAAAAGCATTTCCAGTGTTGTCAGCGTGCATGAATGCTTTTATAGCATCTGTGAAGCGGTTGTGGTCAAGAGATTATGTTTTGGATTCTGGATCGGAGGGTTTTTAAATTCAAATCCTAGCCATGTCAAGTTTTCCAGTGGATCTTATTGAAAATTCGGATGATTAATTCACCTGCATAAGAGAAACGTGCAACACACCAAGAAAGCATTTATAATATGCTTGAATTGTTCTTGGTAAAGAGGATAAAGTTATGAACTAAGGATCGGATGTTTCCAGAAGATCTTATTAACGATTTGGATGATCATTAAAGAAACGTTTGAAACACACTATGACTTAGGATGCAATTTTCTGCATCATTTAAAAATACTCTTAATATACATAACCGATTTCTGCAAGGTCAACGCGAGTATAAACATGCAACACACTATGAAGCATTTATAACTTGGTGAAGTGTTCTTGGTCAAAAGACTAAGGTTATGGGCTCGGGATCTGATGGTTCTAGGTTCAGACCCCAGACCTGACATAAAGGCGCTTTTGAACACGGTCTCATTATATGAAAAATCGCGAAGAAATCGTTTGAAATGTTAAGTTGTTCAAACTTTATTAATTAGCTCGATAGGAATTTCTGCAAATGTACATACCGAAGTCAAAATAGATTACCCTGGTGATGATATAAGACTCCGCACTAAATTGATTTAATTTAAATAAATAAATAACTGCATGGCGTGGCTCAGACATGAAAGGAAGCATGTTTGTTATGACGAGTAGGGTATGATTTGCTTTTCACATAGAAGTAGGACTTCTATAAACAAAATTTCGCGGGACCTTTGCAGATAACAAACATTTATTTGATTACTTGAAATAAAAGTTAACCCTAATTGTTTACCGATTCGGCCTCTTAATTGCGATAAAAAGCACCATACGCCTATTTCATACTCTTCAAAATATATAAGTTTACAGACAACAAACCTTTCTGTGGTAGTAACTTCTCTATCCGTAATAAAAATGTCAGTCATCGAACAGATATTCAAAGAAATGGTGCCCTGTTCTCTGTACCCAATCGGAACTCCTCAGGTAATTTCGTCCTCGGGACAATCATCCCTCGGATGTATCTGGTGCAATGATACTTATTGAAAACACGATCGCTTTGTTCGCCGGACGAAGAATATGCCT
This sequence comes from Sinonovacula constricta, assembly GCA_007844125.1. Taxonomy (NCBI): domain Eukaryota; kingdom Metazoa; phylum Mollusca; class Bivalvia; order Cardiida; family Solecurtidae; genus Sinonovacula; species Sinonovacula constricta. The sequence goes on along the minus strand of CM017559.1, from coordinate 61,134,436 downwards.
AAAATGTAGTTCGCAGAAAACATAAACAATGCTATCCTTTGGCAGCTGTGTGTCTGCTACGTTAGGTAAATTAAAATTGGATGGCATAAATATGAAAGCGCCACAAATTGAAGTTTTACAGGCATCATACTGTAGTGAGCTGTCATCCAACTGCCAGCTTTGATTTGCCGTCTGTCACAAAACTAGTCCCATTTAGGGAAATGGCCGAGGTGGTCCGACTACCTACAAACATCCGAGGGTTGATTTGTGAATTATCCAAGGTGTTCCGATTGCTCTGTTCCGTGCACTGAGTTGGTCGTCTTACTCACAACAATGAAGGCAAGAAATGGTAATCCTGCCCAGTTTGCCTCGTTTACTGAAAAAATTGTTTGCATCGTTCTCAGTCGTATAGACAGACCCTTAGATAGATTGGTCCGTGATTGAATCGGCTATAGCAAAATGTCAAAGCGACGTGAACGTACATTCAAGACAACTGTTCAACAAAAAATAGAGAACGTTGCATTATATATGTATCTTATATTTGTTTTCCTTTATAGAGTCGGATGTTAACTAAGGTCAAATCGACCTTACAATACAGCCAATGTCAATGGTAATTTATAAACAATCATGATGTTGTTTCTTGAACTAATAAGTCTATTTATAGTAACATAGAGCTGAATATTTGTTCGAATATGTTTATAAATTATACTGTAAACAACGTAATTAATTTTTGTTCTTTCTCATAATTATATAGTTTTTTATTATTAAGATTAAAGTTAAAAATTGATAAAAAAACCCTTTAACATAAAGGACGACAATACAAATGTACTGGAATTAAATTTAACGATGGTATCCGACAGTTTGAACCTTGTCTTTCCTCATGCAATCAGCAAAATAATGTTGGACTTAAGAAAATTGCGCAAAATACTACAAACATGTGAAAGTAAAGCATAACTTGTTATTACTAAAATATATTTCCTATTCAAGTCACGCTGTACTTTTAAACTGAGAAGCTCTCGTAACCGATTACTTTTCAGATTTTTTTTTTTTTGGGGGGGTGGGGGGGGGGGGTGGACATTAAACCGATATATTTCAAGACTTGTACTGTCTAAAAGTAAGGTACTGCTAACAGTATTAACTCAAATTTACACGTAAAAGTGTATACAGAATCATGCACAAATCCCCAAGAACAGGTGTAGAATGATGTTGTTACATGTAGATATATGCAAAGTGTCAGATACCACCTTAAAATAGAATTGTTGAAAATTAACTTTTACAGTAAGAAATAATAATTTAAATTAGAAGTCTCTTTATGAAGATTAGAATGACATTTAAATAAATACAATAATGTTGGACTTATCCGCTGCTTTTGATACGATCGACCATAGTACCCTCCTTTGCCGACTTGAACAACACTTCGGCATAGTAGGCAAACCTTTACAATGGATGAAATCGTATCTATGTGAGCGCCATCAAACTGTCTGCGTCAATGGAGAACTGTCAAAACCTGTACGTATGACATTTTCTGTGCCACAAGGGTCTGTTCTTGGCCCGAAAAACTACATCATGTACACTAAACCTGTGGGCGCGATCTGTCGGAAGCATAATCTTCAACATCATTTCTACGCTGACGACTCGCAATTGTACATGGCGTTTAAACCAAAAGAAACCATTTCACGCAATGAGACCTTGCGAAGGATTGAGGCATGCCTGAATGACATCATACTATGGATGAATAATAACTTTCTCAAACTAAATGCGGACAAAACAGAGGTGATTGTCTTTGTACCAAAACGAAGTAACGTTGAAGATCTTACTGTAAGGGTAGGCGATTCTGTAATAAAACCATCAACAACAGTTAGAAACCTTGGTGCCATACTGGATTCTCATTTAGACATGGAACAACATGTGAACTCAGTTTCTCGTTCATGTTTCATGCAAATTCGACAAATAGGTCAAATTCGTAAATACCTGACCGTAGATTCAACCAGAACCCTGATAAACTCGTTAGTGACATCAAGACTAGATTACTGTAATTCGCTGCTATATGGATCTCCTAAGTACGTTCTCAACAAGCTCCAAAATGTTCAAAATACGGCTGCTCGCGTGGTAACCAGGACACCACGTAACTGCCACATAACCCCTGTATTAAAGGAACTACATTGGCTTCCTGTACACATCAGAGTCGAGTACAAACTCCTCACATATGTGTTTAAGGCGCTGCACGGACAGACACCTACCTACATACAAAACATGCTAGACATTTATATCCCATCCAGACAACTTAGGTCCCAGAATGATTGTTTAACGCTGGTTGTACCGCGTAGTAGGACTGTGACTTACGGTGATCGCGCGTTTATGACGGCAGCCCCTAAACTCTGGAATGCCCTACCTAAATCACTTAAAAGCTGTGAAACTCTAACAGTGTTTAAGGGAGCACTTAAAACTCACTTATTTAAGAGGTTTTATCTGGACTGATTATTTTTGAACCAGAGTCGCTTTCTAACAAATTCTTAAGTCTTACCTGTATTTTTTTTATCTTTTTTATTTTTATGTATGACTTGAGCAATATCTATGTTTTAATCTGTTTTTAAATATTGTATTTTCTATGTGGTTACACTGTACAGTACTTTTGAACGTGTTAATTGTACATGAAAAAAGTGCTTAAGAAGTTTGGTATATAATAATAATAATAATAATAATAATAATAATAATAATAATAATAATATGACCGTATTTATTTAAAACATTATTTAAAACAACAGCCAAAGACAGGAAAAAATGGAGAGCAGCAGTGGCTGCCCTATGTCCCCCATGGGACGAAGTGGATTAAGATGAGAAGAAGAATATGACCGTAAAATCGCTTTATAAGGGGGCCCATTTAATAAGAGTATTTGCTTCCTACGATGGTCGGCCCCTTTTGCTTTTTGCGGCATTGGCACGTCCATAAGAACACAGTAGTGATTTTAACTGTCGTTTTTTAAAAAACGATACCAAGAGCATTGGTTTTGCAGTGATTCTTTAATTAAGTGAAAGCTCTTGTGCTGCTTTCTTTCAAACGTCAATCACATGTCGGGTTAATACGAATAGATTAAAACAGAATATAAGTGTAAAATTTCTAGAAGGTGATTAAGCAAACGGTCTTGTCGCATTGTATTTCCTCGAATTATGCATTATTGTCTCAAGATATATAAAACTAAGGGTTCGGTCAGACTTCCGGATACGATAAACGGAAAATTAACGGCAAGTAAATACACCGACTTCCAGTTATCCGGAGGCAATATCGACGCGCCAAGGTCTCCGAAGCAGTTTCTATCGTTGTAAGCGCCATATAAAATGAAGTTACTGAATGATTAACGGATATATAACGGAAGATAAATAGACTGCCGAATGTATGACAGGCACTACCGTAGGCTCAAGATATACTATCGAATGCTAAAAGGATAGTAGCTAAAAAAACGAACAAAGGTCAGTCAATGAACGTTCATGTCCAGCAATGTGACTAAAACAAGGGTTTAAGGAAATCTTTGCCTGCAACACATTTTGGTATTGAAAACTGTGCAAGAAATGCGCGAAAAAATACGCTGTTGAACCAGTGCGCACAAGCCAATAATCAAAAGCTTTAAAAGCGTTGTTTAATCGGTGTAAGTTTAAGCATGAAAGCTATCAAAATACACTGACTTAAAAATCATAAATTTAGTCTGCACCAATCTGCTGCACCATTCTATTCCGAACGACATCTGAACTAGATGACCTCTACCATAACCTGGTATACAAGTGCTGAAGGCAGTGAAGGCATGAAGACAGGCTGCAAGTAGTAAAGATCATGCGGGGTCAATCCTTCGTGCCCCCGAAATTCAGCTTTCTTATCACTTTGCTTGCTGTCGCAATAAAATATTTGTTGCAATAACGACGTCACATACAAAACGTTTGTGCAGATCACGTTGAGATACGAGTAGTGCTAGGAAAAAACGGGAGAACTGTCCTCATGGCGAGTTTCCTAAAGCTCAAATGGGTCAAATCCCTTTTAATTTCAAACTAATCCCAGAGGCTTTTACTCGGCTAATGAGGGTCGCTCGAAGACTGGCTGTCATAATATTGTTAGTTTAAACAATATTTATTCAAGATAATGCCATATGATATTTATGTAACGAACATTCAACATGTAAAGATAGAATTGGGAAAAAAGTTGGGATAACAACTTATGTAAATCCCTTTTCTAGATGGGTATAACAGTACAATAAATTATTTTAGGACGTATAGTTATAGCGATTTTACAACAGAATATGTACAGAACTCACAAATTACTAAAGTACAAGTTAAGAATTGACAACATTTAGACACTAGGTGGCGGTACCACATAAATATAGACGACACTAAGCTAAAAAATAGAACGGAATGTCATAAGTTAAAAATAGAACGGAATCGTAACTGATTCTTCAAAGGAGATACAATAGAAAGCAACCAAAGCTTTTTGGTGTCAAATTGAAGGCGTTATCTTTTGCCAAAAGTAGCTATTAATGTATATATTAAACTTCTGCAAGTAATTTTACCACATAAGTCTTTGTTTTCTTAAAACGACATTTAATTCAATTTAATAAACGTATCGGTCGTTTCCAGAAGAACATACTATCTTAGTCGCATTAATATTTGTTTACAATGCATTGGAATGGAACTACATCAACAGGGGTACGTGATGTAGTGAGTATGCTTTCCCCACAGTCATGTGCCCATGTAGCTCAGTTGCTAGAGCACCTACCTCTAGACGGGGGGTCTTGGGTTCGACCCCCGCCCTAGGTAATGGGATTTTTCCAGCTTTTTAGTGGCGTCTGAAGATAACCCTGTAGAGCAGGAACATGCTAGGTACTGGTGGTTCTGCCCAGTTGATGCCTGGTTAGAAATAAGGATGGGTAAAAGCTATCTGCCTAGGTAGACCAGGTGGTAGAACACCTGATTACGGAGGAGGTCTTGGGTTCGAACTCAATATATACAGTAAATCGGTAACGGAATTTTGCCAGCTCGGATCACTCAGGATATATGCAGTTGAATGAAGATGGCCATTCCCGTGTTAGAAGCGCCCCTTGCGTCCTTATGTTGAACTGGTGTTATGCAGTGTACATTTTACATTAGAGATAAGAGCATTCAGATTATTAAATTGTAACTTAGATTTAAGAAATGTAAAATGTTTTCGTGATTTTCGCATCGCGGTTTGTAACTTGAAAATTGTATATGCGGGAAATGTAAAATTGTTCAAATGTAGTGTTGAAATGTGAACATTTTCATGTGATATATAAAAGCTAGGATGTAATTAGATAGCGGTATTTAGCATGCGCGGTGTTGCAATTTAAAAATTAACATTTGAAGTGACAAATCCGTGTATAGAAAGTTAGAAATAGTAATTAGAATATTAGCGCCGTCTTGTAAATCGTTTGATCAGAAAACATTATATAGGCACTTGTACCTTGGTAGTTCCTGTCTATTAGGTGTTTACGCTTTAATCCACTAATACATAAGAGTTAATAAAACACAGAAAAGAAAAAAACAAAACAAAGGCCGTGTAAAGTTATGTCAACTGCGCCAATACGAAATACTAATACATATAAATAGTACAATAACACTTACAATATTTTCTAGATTTATTTGAACTCTATGATATTTAATTAATTGGTTAATTAATTAATTAAATAATTAATTAATAAATGAATAAATAAATAAATAATTATAATAATAATAATTGATACTTATTTTAATGTAAATAATATTATTGATATACATAATACTAATAACGATAGTATTGATAATGATAATGATGATAATAATGAAATATTTTTTAAAAATATTTAAAATGCATTAATTAATTAATCACTTGATTAATGATAATTAATAACATTAATAACATAAATAATATTAGTAATGTAAAATAATATTAATAATGATAATACTGATACTTTAACTTAGTAATAAATAATTTGTACTCTATGATAATAAAACTGTTTCAGCTGGACATCGTGTCCAGATAACTGAATAACAGATTGTGGGATGATCAACCCATTCAACAAATAAGAGAAGTATTTATGTATGTATTCCGTCTTTTTGTAAGTAAAGAGACATTCTTACCTCCCTTGTGGTATGGGACGGGATAAGCCGGCATTTTTGCGGATACTGTGCAGCGACATTTTTATCATTATAGCGCAGGGGCACTTATGAGATGCCCAGTGACTGAACCCGGCCGGTCCATTATATTGACACCGACGAGTCAGGCGTAATGCTGTCCCCTTAGCCCCGAGCGTTAGAAGGGAAGCCAGGACTACCAACTTCAAAGTCGTTGGCTTGATCCGGCCGGGGTTTAAACCCACGACCTCCCTATTCGCAATCCGACGCTCTTCCACCTGCAATATATATATATAAAGTATATGAAAATACCGTACCACAAGGTAGAAAACTAAAACAACTTCATTCATTTCGAAAATAGGAAATTTTCTTCATTTGGTGAGCCCTAACTTTTAATTTCTCAACATAACTTGTAATAGCATTGAATGAGAATAGATCTTCAAGTCATATTTGCAGCGACAAATAAACAAACATGGTATATCTATACGCATTTTGTTCTTGTATTCTCCTCCGCAAAGACAAACCGCGATACACATAATAATTATGCGGACGTTTACAGCTCTTGTACTTTTAGTAAGTTATGAATATGTGATATCTGGATCGGCATGAACTGATCTCGGGGGCATATGATGTCAACAAAGCGTTAAAGTCTGTCATTATGCCATCTGTTACAAACAAAGCTGTGAGCGCAAACCCTTACATAATACTTTGTATTTTATTTTAAACGTGAGGTTTTGCGACATGCAGTTGAATAAACGGATTACTTACCTATAACTGAATGTCGGATTTTAAATAAGGCTACTTTAAGTTTAAATAAGAACACCAGCGATAAAATGTATTTTTAAACTTAAAAACAGGAAATATCCTTCATGTTTTCAAGATCTTTGCGATGTGACGACGTCACGTTTTGTAACGTCAAAACGTTTAAACGTCATATCCAACGACGTAACATTGTGCATTATTCCTGACGTCGCCTAGAAACAACTTGCTTTGTGATGTTGTCCCCTGTTTATAACTAGAGGGTGGGATAGGAAAATGAGGTAAGTAATTACCCATTTATTTATTTATTTTCATATATAAAATTGATTGCATCGTTATCTCTGCGAATCGTTAACGACGCATTATTTGATATATTAATACACTTACGTACTGTACGCAGGACTGTTTCTGCTTTTTGATCTGTTTTTGATCTCCCAAAACTGAACATCATATTTTTTTATTTATTAAACAAAGTTTACATTTATGGTTTCGGCTTCAATTTAAAGTAATAAGACACAACGTCGGCTTGACAAAATTATCAGTAACGACATCGAACGCGCACTCTTGTCCTCTGACTGCGATGCCACTGGATCAAGACCGGTCAGTACAACCAAACCAGTCAACCAGATGAGGTCATAGCTAGTAGCTTTTATACAAACGCATATGGTTTTATAGGATTCGCCAATCCCAATTAGAACAAAAACTGGTCTACATATCAACCTACAATAACAAATATGTTATAAGAACAGAACAGAACATATTTTATTTAGGCTTAGTCTGTGTTCAGTCTCTCGCCATCATAATACAATGTACAGTTATAAAGATGTTAGTCACGTAATCATTGGTTGGTCAGGTACAGATATGTTTACATTGGATAGCATATTTATGGAGGTTGAAACTCCAGGATAATAAATCACATCTTGTACTATAATAGGTATATAACAAAAAGGCCGACATATGAAGAACATATGAAAGAACGTAGAAAATTAACTAAATTAAATTACCACCAAGCAACGACACCCAACAATTACCCGAGTGGAGGTGTTGTAATTGGCTCCAATTTGCTACATTTTATTGTGTCAAAGGACTTACCCTTTTCTTGTGGGACCGTGTTAAACCATTGTCTGGAAGCTGTTGAACGATATGTACAGCCGACAAATTCTTTTAAAAATAATGCTATGCGCAAAATAAGACCATAGTTATTCCACAGTTCCTTGATACGTGGTCCGTAGGTACCGATTCCATATGTCCGTGACAAGATCCATAGTAAGTTCCGAATATAATGCGTGAAATCGATGCCTTGATGTATAGTTGCATTTTTAGAGTGATAAAAATTAACTTCCGCATTCCAAGGCAGTTGATTTTAATCACTTGATTAAACGCTACTGCGAAAAAGAAAATATTAACGAATTATAAATGCAAGGTGTGACTAGACCTACTTAAAAAAGATGAAAAAAGTGTGGACATTATTATACACAATGTGGTTCAGTCACTTTTCATATTTCATCGTACATGTATGAAAAGTAAATTAATAAAAACAAACTCAATAATAAATATCACGTTACCTGGCCTACAATATGTGAGGTTTTAGTAATGCCATCTGTTCCATTATGGCTAACGAACAGTTGTTAATGCCTCATTTCCTTATTTATTTTTAGAGGCAAGCTTTATCTTCTTGACGTAGGTGTTACGTATTGTTCGCCAACGTATTTTGACCACGTCGCCTCAATCGAAACTCCTCGCGTAATACCGTCCTCGGGACAATCATCTCTCGGATGTATTTAATGCAATGATACTTGCTCAAATCACGATCGTTTTGTTCGCCGGAAGTCCCTAAAATGTAGTTCGCACAAAAACACAAGCAATGCCATCGTTTGACAGCTGCGTGTCTGCTGCGCTGGGTAAATTAAAATTGATTTTTTAAAATTTGAAGCCGCCACAAATTGAAGTTTTACAGGCATCGTTCTGTAGTGAGCTGTCTTCTTTGATTTGACGTCTGTCACAAAACAATGTCCTATTTAGGTAAATGGCCGAGGTAATCCGACTACCTACATACATTCGAGAGATGATTCGTGAATTTTCCGATGTGTTCCGATTGCACGTCGCCTTAGGGTAATAAAACGTCATTGGTTTTTTAGTATAAGTATATTCATTTGCAGCCTTTTAATTAACAAAGTAAACAATAAGGAAGTTGTCCAAAACTTGCGATTTAGGCAACAAGCACATTGTTTCAATTATCTGAAAATGAGTATCGTCGGATAATATTCAAATGACATAAAAGAGGATTTGATCTTAAAGGTGTAAAACAATAATAAATACCAGTTACGCCTTGAATTTCTAGTTCTTTTCCCATTGAAATCAGATATTGTTTTTTTTTCTTTCTTTCTAGAGAAGAATATTCGTACTCTGGCAGACGCGTTATACACATGCAGGTTTTCCAGCAACATTTCAATCAGTACTTCTGTCGTTTGTTTTATAATTAACGCGTTGTTTTGGCTTGGGACAATGCATTTTTTTGAAGTCGAGCACGGTCCGGGAAGTGTCCGTACGCGTGAAAAATCGCTCATCGAGCGAAACATCGCGGACTCGGACTCGGATCCAAAGCAGATCGGATGAAAGGAACGTACCCAACGTATTGGAACGTACCTAACGTATTCTTTGTTGCACAAAGCTTCACGGATGCGGACCACGGACCACAGAACTATGGAATACAGGCCTAATACTATTCGTCCTTTGCAGGTCTATAAATATGACTTTTTTTCTTAACCGGGCAGCCAATGGTAATACAAGGGACACAACACTGAGGTAAAACACGCAACAATCGTGATCTATTTTTGTTAACACCCATGCCTGTGTCAGTCGTTGAAACATGGGACTGAAACATCCTTCGTTAATCATTTCAAGCGAAGTTTCTACACAACCTTTTGCTTTGAACAAAAAGCTTTTGACATGTGCCCTATATCGGTCTGATTTAACTTGTCGTCTGCTTTGATATGTTAAAACTGACTTTGTCTCCACAAAACGAAAACAATTTTTATCCCGCTACAGAGAGCTCTTTGTGTAAATGCGAGTATTAATCGAAATGTGAACAATGCATCTTAAGAACAACCAGTGACACCAATATGTTTTATACCATATCTTTATACGTGCAACTGATTTACTGTATACTTGTAGGTTATTCTAATTTAATGCGACTTAGAAAGGTGTGGCTGCGCCACATCAAATAAATTATAAAACCCTAATTTACATCTCGCTTGATCGGAGAAAATATTTTAAATCTGAAAAGCATACTATTATTATTATTATTATTATTATTATTATTATTATTATTATTATTATTATTATTATTATTATTATTATTATTATTATTATTATTTTAATATATAATATTTTTTTATTATTATTATTAAATATTATAATACTTAAAAGTGTTTTCGTGTGACATGTATGTCACAGTGTTTTTTACTACAAGGAATGGAGTCCATGTTAATACGTTAAAACGACTTTTAAAAAAAAGAAGTGGCAGGCATAATTAAACCAAATCTGATCTCATAGTTTCGTATAGAGGAGTGTATTCACGTTGTGCATGTAGCGACAGAGTACAGACTGGCGTCAATCAATCGATTTTTCTCGCATATGTATGATTGTAGGCCAATTTGCGTTAACGTAGAGAGCTTAGAACTAATTGGCGTCCCATTGTCCAATCAAAAGGACACATTTTTTTCTTGTGTCATATTCGCTGTATGATTGTGAAAAAAAGACTGAAATTGTATTTATCCCAGTCTAGATTACCACAAGTCCATTTGCTTTATACATGTAATAGTCGGAATTTCAAATGTCTAAAGCAGAGACGTATCATGCTCAACACTTTTTTAGGGTTTTTTTGTTGTTGTTTTTTTGTGGGTTTTTTTTGTGTGTGTGTTTTTTTTTTTGTCTTGACTGTCAAAATTTGTCCTAATTTTAAGGCCATGCTATGTCTAAGGCGAGGCTGAACAAATTGACGTCGACCCGCAGCCTCGCCCGAACACGGTCACTCGCTGAGTCAGTCTCCCGGCGGTTGTCTACCTCTCACAGCGGGAACCTCCCGGCCCTGCTGGTCAAACAGTCGACCAAATATGTAAGTATGGACCCCGACACTTATAAACGATGTAAATGATAATATATAATATTTATTCATTCAATATGTGATTTACTTTTATATCAGGCGCAGTTACATGGTCTTATATTTATAACAGTTCATATATCGTTTAAATCTCTTTTAGACATGTCTAGATGAAAACTACCGATGCAATGCACGTCAGCTGGAAGTATACACATAAAAGTTTTCGTACCGGTTAGGTCTTGAGTCCACGCGATATCGGCTGAGAGGCTGTAGTTCAGCCACTAGAAATGCTCAGCTACAGGCAACCTAAACGATTATTTGAAACTTGTCGGTGATACACATTCCTTCGAACCTGAACAGAATGTAGCCGGGTGATATGGTGAGAATGTGCAAGCGGTCCGGTAAGCTCAGCCGATAGAGCATTAGCCCTGTTAGAAATGGGTCTCGGGTTCGAATCCCTGACTGGTTAAGCTCAGTCAGTACAGCATTCGCTATTTAGAGAAGGTTTCCGCGGTCGGGTCCAGGACTTGCTGCACATTTTCCCTATGTTACAAAAATATAATCAGCATTATTCATCGTCATAGACATAATTATCACATTTAAATTTAAAAAAAAAACCAAAACCCCAAAAAGTAACAAACTGCGATAATGTTAGTGAAGAAGTCATTGCAAAGCTATAGAGAAGGACATACGTTTATATTGTTACCTTTAATGGCATAAATCTTCTAAAATAGAAACACTTTAACTAACCTCTGCACAACTTAATATTCCATTATACAATTTTTAACAAATAATACCAGAACTTTATTAAGATTTTTACCACTACAGATCAAAGACTATATAGTAACTATTTAGAAATGACAATCTGTATAACTTTCTGTATATCCCAGACCCCAAACTTTCCTGTATATCCACGACTGTAATTGGTTTTGTTTACCCTCGCCTTAAAAATAGTTTATTAGGCGAGCATTACTGTACAGGAGGCTAAAATAAAGTATCGCAGAATAGCAATATTAATGGCGTGAGGGTTGCTCTTGCCATGAAGATTAAGATTATAAAATAAAATAAAAATAATATGGTGATTGCTGTGGAGTGATGAATGGCAAAGAGCATCTAAGTTTAAATTTCTGGGTGATTATGTTTATTCTGATGTTTGGTGATTGCCTGTTATATTTTGTAAAAGTTAATACTATTTATTAGTTATCTCGTTCAAATTTTAGCGTATTGTATTTGCACAATTGATTTTTACATTTAGTTTCAGTCCACTATTAACATATGATATCAACACCTGTCCCCCGGGGCAAATATATACCCGACCCCTACATTCCTTCCTGTCTAGATATGACATCCCCTCTTATCACACACATGTAGTAAATACATGTACCCCATTGTCACCATTCATTCACCGGATGATTTATCAAAGCACGTGAACTTGCCAAATGGCTGTTAACACCAATTAGTGTAATTATGTGCATATAAGATGAAGAAAACAGCTGGTGCACAAAAGGATGCCATAATACTACAAACAAAGGTAATAAGTTATAAAATGTTTCTTTTTCACACACTGCCGCAAGTATTTAACAATTTGCATGGCTATCTTAAACATCCATCTGTCGGGTCAGCAAGAGATTAAAGAATCGTATTTTATATAGTGCCGCATATATGCATTTAGAAACCATTAAATGTACATTTGTATTAAATATGTCAAGACTTAAGAGCGTAATTACATTTTGTTTTCTGGTACACTAACTACACAATCAGCACACAATTTATTCATCTTTTGCTAAAAGCCTCTGTGACGCGCTCTGACACCTCCCCGTATGACGTGTCCAATCTGAGCTGGTTCCCACTTCAGTATTCGCACTTGCAGTTTGTTTTTTTAATTTGTGGATGGTGTCCCTCACTAATAAACATGATTTGGGCTTTTTCTACTGTCTAATTATAGTCAAGTGCTATCAAAAAGCCGGTGAATATTGCATGATATTGACAGGAATTTTCGACACATTAGCCATCCAGAACGCGTCTATTTACAGTTTTCAGAATACTCTTTAAAGAGACAGTATTCTTTAAAAAAGGAAAACATTAAAACAGATCTGTGTAAACAATAGCGGTTTTAAAATCGGGGCGACGCTTCATTGTGTGTGGTTACTGATTATTAATAATTATATGCAGGTACGCATGTATACATACACTGCTTGTGTGTAGATATACATTATCGTATTGAAGAATTGTATATCACATTAAAACGCGCGATAACTAAGTGTAAAGATACTGTGACTAGCTCATGAAAAGTTAGCATCACCGTAGATATATGAGGTGGATAATCTAATCAGTCGTTTTACACTGTGCGTTAAAATGTACGGCTGACTGTCATACAATTTGCGTTAACAGTAAGTACACGAAACATTTACTATAATGAACACATGTTGTCTTAACACTAAGGCTATTATCGGTGAATCATGTACACAATACGGATATAACAGATATCAACTTACAGCCATGTATGAAATAATTAAATGGAACATCAGTCTCTCTATGACTGTAAAAAATAACAACTGTCATTGATCTGAACAGTTTCAATGTCTTGTAAAAGCAACAACAAAAACATGCCTACACGTATTTTCACTTAAGACAAGAAACAGTTTCGAAAATTGTGATTATAAGGAGAACTTAAAAATGCCATGGAAAGAAAAGGCACACCATTGTGATTGAATGGCTTTGCTGTAAAATCCATTAGTAGTAAAACGGTCAGTCAGATATTGTTCTTCTCTTAGCAGATGGAATGCTTCTTAATCTAATATCGAAAAATAACATGGCAGAATCTTTATTTTACTTGATGTAATGCATCATGAGATATTTTTTTTTAAATTCTGTATACACATATTCCTATTATTGATACTGGCAGCTGTTGCATTCTCGCTTTTGATGCAGATAAAATATGCTTGTTTGTAAACAGTGTGCTTGAGTTATATTATCTTATCATCACCTGCCAGGTGTTTTTTAATATTAACATAAAAATCGTACATATGAGGAACACATACATGCAACACAGATTAAATATCACGTTAAGACAAATCAGACGGCATTTAACTAAGACGTGCACTCGTATTTGTCTATGCACGAATTGATCAGACATAGGCCAATAGAGTAGACCTAGATCAGCCAACCCTTGCTGGGAGCTGTCTGACCACGATTTAACCAATTCACTCCAAAGTCTCCGTTACTACAAGTTGATTCCCTATATACAATTTAAGACAATTAAGACAATGGCTAATATGTTAAGATATATAAAGTGATAAAATGCAGCGTGGAAAGAGTCAACAATTGGCTACCGCAACCATATGTCGACACAGTGGAAAGTACATGTACAAGGTAGCTCAGAAAGATCTGGATAGCGGCGGTCATAATTGTGAATGATTGATGATTTGACCAAGATCACGTGGATCATAAATAATAAATACCAAGAAATTGATTGCAAACATCAGCATACCTACCTTTATTGTGTACCTAGAATGTTAGTGTCGTTGTAGTGAGACCTGCGACTTTAAGGGGTACATACTGGCCGGAAGTATTATGCTTCGTGGCGGAATGAGAAAATGTCGTGCAGCTTGTTTTGTTTGTGAATTATTGGAAGATGACGCGCGGTGATGTGGACTAAAAGGTTACAACATGTAAAAGGGTGTGACAAGATATTTAAACGAGAATGTCAAGATATGTTGTTCTTTTGTTGTCTTGAAAATGTTCAAAAACAACTTGTAAATTTAGTAATGTTGATCGATTGGGTGATTTCGTCGCATAGAACACGTGACATTCTGGCATTCTGTTATTTGATATTTGTAAGGTAAATGCCACTTTGTTTATCAAGCTATTATCATACATCTGTATACATATCATCTGCCTCGATATCGTGTGATCTGGCAATTGATGCAATATTTTGTACAACTAATGAATTCAACTAACACATCCGTCAATTGAATGTAGGTGGTTTGGGAATTGTGTATATAAAACTTCTTTTGGTGCGGGATACATCAAATATGGATTTGAAAAGAGCGATACACCGGCGTTTAGTTCGATCTGTTTCTTTTTTGGAAAGGACACCCCAAAACAAACTGGGAAACTTATTCGTAACCCGAACAAATAAAAGAGTTAGTAGTGATGGGATGACCCGGATTAGTATTTCTTATGAAGATATTTTAAGTGAACATGACTTAGCTTTCGAAGATGCTTTAGAGGAGTTGGTTCCACTTCCTGTGGCCGTTCACAGAACCAATGGCATAGATTTTCTGCCAGATGGCGGTGTCCCTGGAACAGTGGTCCGCCGGGGAAGGGCTTGGTCCTGTCACGATGGTCGTAGAAAAACACAGGATCCACCGGCAAATACAGCTAGACGACTGCTGGAAAGAAGCAACAGTATGAAACAGCTAAGAAGTAGTGCTGACTCACGAACGAGAATTCAAACTGCGAATGATACTGTAGACGAAGTTAAAGAATCGGAATCAGAAAGCAGTTCACTAAACAAGAGTTTGCCTGTGGATCCAGAAGATAGCAAACAAAAACAGAAAAATGGACAAGGCAAATGTCTGACATTATACACTCGACACAAAACGCCTCACTATTGTTGTGCAACTAAAAAGTCAGATGAAGGTTCTCTTAGGCCATCGGCTTGGACATTTGGCAAACTAAACAGTTCGAGACAATCGTCACCTAGACAAGATGGCAGAAAAGATCATTCTTTTCGGAAGGACAATGGAAAAAGATCAACTCTAAGCAAAACATCTTCTAATTCCTCGAATTTGAGCTTGAATGACAGCGCTACAAATGCAGTCCCGGCATATGATGCCTCACCAAGCGAGCAACGGCTGAGTACCCAGTGCTCGAACAACGGACAAACCGTGTCTAATAAGCCTAGTGCACTGCCTCGCCCAATCAAATCGCCGAGATTTCGAGTGCCAAGACCAAAGTCTGTTCCTCTTAAATTATCCACAATTTCCAGCTCAGATGCATCATTGAAACATTCAGCATCTGCAATCGAAGGTGATTCACTAACTCTATCTGATATGCGATTAGCCTCTCCGAATGCGTCTACACTTTCACTGGATACCAACACTTCCGTTATATTGACCAGAGAAAATTCTGAAGTAAGAAGTAGTAGTAGAATTTTATTCAATAGTTATTCATAATATCGTTAAAACAACCTTTATTCATTATGTCCGTAAATTTGTCTATCGTTCACATATAAAATTTATGTAATTCATGACTAGACTTTCAGTTTCTTTCGTCTGCTGTGGTGATGAAGTTGTTGAAAATGAAAGCGTGGTGCTAAATTGGACTATATTCTATCTACATGCTCAACGTTTACATCTACTGGTTCTCTCACGAATCAACAATAAAATTAGTAGCAACTCAAAAGACATGGGTCAGTAATGCAAGCCCTTCCTTCTCATCATCACCTTCCATTTCCTTCGCAATCATCTTTTTACCTCTTTTTTTCTACCACAACCCCGGCCCAGAACAGTTTACCAAGCCCACCCCATTCTGAGACCCCTATATTCAAAAGCATACCGGCAGCATTTATATTACTAATACAATATACATATTCCACTATATTACAAACAGGAACGGGATTGTCTATCGCGGTTACATCTATGATAATCATAATACCAATTACTGCTACAAATCCTTATTTGTCTTTTAATAACGTATTTTTGTAAAATCTGTTTACTAGCTTCCAGTTGCCGACGACAGTGACAGTTATCCGGAACCAAACCCGCCAGTAACCAAGAAAGTAAACATCTTTAATCCACGTGATTTTATACAAGTTGACCAGAGAGCTTTGCAGGTACATGTGTTTATTGTTTATTTAAATTGGCTTGCTTTGATAGGTTTTTTAAACAACTACTAATAGCTGGATGTCGCCAAAATGATAATAATCATGTGGGTCCAAATCCAAATCAAGCTTCACCGCTTCATTTCATAATAGTAAGTTAAATCTAGTCTTGGTGTATGATAAATACACAAAATACTTAAGTATTTACCGCAAGTCATCTGAAATACCTAATCAAACGAAATATTTCGCTCTAATTGAGACTAGAACCCAAGCCATGAGATGCATTTGACGTGATATGTTGGTAGAAATAAATTAAATAAATAAAACTGGAAAGTATATCTGTGAGAAGATGTGTATCCGCACTGTAACCTTTAACGATTTTATCAGGCTAGAAAAGAAACGATACAGACGCCTATTTTCGCATAGTCATTGTTATAGATAAATATTTTTTTGAAATGATAAAAAAGAACATAAAACAATGCAGTTAGAACTGATAACTTATTAATACGATCAATAAGATAACAGTATAACATGAAGTGTATGTGTATTACTATATATACTTGTTAGAGCAGTGGTAAAATGTTAGTCTGACAAGGGACATCACTGTGGCAGAATTTGAGTACCAGTAACTGTGCATTTATCTATCTTGACTCACTCTTTTATTTTATTATGCGGATGATGTAAAACAACACACATATTGTCAGACAGGGTCATTAGTAGTTATAGAAATCCCACAACTTCACTCACTTTTTATTTTATTCGGACAATGCACCGTTGGTCTTTTAAGCACAATTATTTAAACAATAGAACAACCCACACGTGTCCAATGGAAAGAGACTTACAAGCAAAACGTTGTTTAACCACAACGAATTTGAGAATAAAATATGACCTTTGTTGATTTTTTGTGAACTTACGTCCTTTCAAAGTATAGTGTTGTTTTTTTTTTAGTTTGGAAGAATCAATTTCTTACCTACGCTTGCCAAATATTTTTTTAGAGTTTTCATATTACTATCAAAGTATATGTCTGTTATGTAGTATCCTTTACCACAGGACCTATTTTCTTACTTTCTTACTTCTTTACACGGTCTTTTTCAGCGTGTTGACTTTCGCTCACTAGGTGTCACGTGAATGCGCAAAGCCACGGGACAAAAGGAGAGTGCTAAACACTGGAGGTAAATCCAGCACCACTCGTCCTGGTATAACACTCTCCTTGTGTCACGTGACTTTGCTGATTCACGTGACACCTAGAAAACGAACGTCAACAAGCAGATAAAGACTCTGTGAAAGTGTCGAAATATACAAAATAAGGAAATATATTTTGTGTTTTTAAGGATATTATATAACAAAATGTACAATGCAGAACCAGAAAACAAACTACACTGTTGCAAAGTTTATTTCATTTACATCATCTCCGGCCTTTTCCGTACTCTTTCGGAAAAGAACATCTACTGTAGTAGAAGACACTGTGATTCATGTAGCACACTTGCAGAAAATTAGACTCTAAATAAGAACTAACGCAGACAAAATAGTTGAAAAGGGTTCTTTTGAACAATGCTTTGAATATACATAGTGGGTTAAAGGCAAGTTTTCAGCTCAAGTCTGAGCTATAAAACATGCATTGGAAATATATGGTCCGTGCAGTCTATAAAATAGTAGCTTTAAATAGCATTGGCTGCCATTAGTTTGCCTATTGTAAAGGTCTATATACCCGGGTAAGGTCTACATACCCTAGTAAAGGTCCATATACGCGAGTAAAGGTCTATATACCCAAGTAAAGGTTCATATACCCGGGCAAAAGTCTATATAGCAAAAAAATGTCTATATACCCGAGTTAGGGTCTTGCACATGTAAATGTTTTTGGTAACATTAACTAGCAAACGATAGACGCACACTTATTACCTGTTACAGTTTGTCTCAGTTTCTTAGATGGACATGTATCTCGAAGCTAATTGAAACCTAAACAACAACTGTCGATTTTTCCAATCCTATTTCGTCATCCTTTTTTCTTCTCCCATAATTTCTTTTTAATTTATAATGCTATATATGAGCCAATTTGTGGATTTGGCTGGCATCTTTACGGGGCTTCTGTTCCCGCATATTAGTTCCGAGATCATTTTATTTGAAAGTAAAATAACCGAAGGGTTCCGAATGAGTATACGGATACGTCAATTATAAAAAAAGAAGCTGATTTGCTAGATAGCGAAGCAATATTGAAAATACGCATGAGGTGCGGATCGTATTATTTTATTTGTAGTGTACCTACGCAAATTTGGTACAAATTCGCTGTAACAGTCATTGAGTAATCTCAAACAACAACAACCACCAACACCACCTGCGCAACAACAACATCAGCACATGCTTCAGTTACTTTCTTTGAATTCTAATGTAGCCTGCTTTACGGTGTATTTATTTCTGCGTAGTACGTACGCCATTACAAAACCATTTCGAAACAGTAAATAAGGTTGCAATTTCTTAATTTTTCCAAGTTGACATAACCTTTCCAGGCACCTGAAGATGTCGCCAATGACCTGGAGGGACTGCTGCTATACCTGCTAGACAGCCTTCACACGGATATAGCCAAGCTTCGCTCCATCTTCCGCTGGTTGGTTTCACAACGACCCGCACCAACGTATGAGCGACCAAGGGATATTACTCCCAATAGTCCTCTGGAACTTCTACACCGAATCTGGGACGGGCGGGGCACATACGCCGATCTCCTTTCCGTTCTGTGCAGGTATATTTTCTAATATATAAATGAATTGTTATTGAAATAACTTTTGCCGTTTCGGACTTCAATCTGTATATGGATTTTTTTATCACGTAGAAGTAGAGATGCATCTTTATTAAGAGTACGGTGATGTTGCTTGTATTAAGATGTAAGCTTATCATGCTTATTTGCTTGTAACTAAAACCATATTTTTTACTTCTTAGCAAACAATATCTTAGATACGCTTCACTTTATATTGGTGAACAATGTAGATTCTGACCAACCAGCTCCCTGCGAAGGTCTGTAAACTGAAGTCACATATGTTGCCTAAGCCTGATCAATACGAGCATAAGGAGCTACCGCCGAGCAAAATTATGATATTGAGAATACCATAGTCACTTTATTGTGGTTTTAGGCAGCTAATATGAATTTTTTTTTTATATTGCAGAAAAGCCGAAATACCTTGTGTTGTTGTACAAGGGGTCGCAAAAGGAGTCGCCTACGATGTTGGAGACAAACTCTCTTTTAAGAAATCTAAGAATTCGTGGAACGCCGTCTACGTTGACAACGCTTGGCGTCTAATCCACCCGTACTGGGCCAGTCATGTTGCTGATGGCTACCAGACAGGTCGATGGGCCATTACAGATTGTGACGATTTCAATACGGACGACGACACCGACCAAAGGCAGGAACCAGCTCATATCGTCAACGACTTCTACTTTCTGACAGATCCTGACCAGTTCATCACCAAATGTTTACCAGACGACCCGTCTTGGCAGCTTCTTGCAAAACCCATCAGCAAAATGGAATTCGAAGAGCTACCCTTCCTACAGCCAGCGTTCTATGATCTGAAACTGCAATTAAAAAGTCACACAAAATGTGTGCTCCACACTGAAGAAGGGACGGTAGAGATTACATTAGAGATGCCGGTAGACAAGGCAAAAAGATACAATTTCAAATACAAATTGTTTATGAAACGCGACAACGAAGCAGAAGGTGAATACAACCATGTAAGACTGAGCGGTTTTCTTCTTCATTACTCAAAGGATACATTGGTAGTTTTTCAGATAAGATTCCCTCTTCCAGGGGTATACAAACTACAGCTATTTTGTACAGATAGCAAGAAAACAATGCAGTCAACTTGGATATGTGACTACAAGATCGTCTGTTCAAAACCCATGCATAATTGTCAACCGCTTCCGATCATTCCCGCCATAGGCTGGGGACCAGGAATCGAGCTAGAGACTTTAGGTCTAGAAGCTCTTACCCATAAGTACGGTATTGTCAGTCTGGACAAAGAGTACACAACATTCATAAGATTTGCAATGCCTAAGGACACAGAAATCAGCATAGAAGCTGAGCTTTTGAAGACTGGGTTAACCCGGGATGAATTGGAGAGTCACGTAACCATTGAGGAAGATGGCGACCACGTTGTGGTTCAGATTACACCACCATGTGAGGGAGAGTTTGCTCTCAGGGTGTTTGTGGTCGATACAGATCAGGAGGGAAAGAAACAGAGGAAAAATGTCTGCAACTATTTGATGCACAGGACACAGATCGTTGAGGTAGGTCGTGTTTGTTTCATAGGAATTATTTCGTTTAATTGTAGCATGTACAATAAATAAGAACTACAGTCCAGCAAAACAAACGTTTTAGTAAAGCAAACCAGCTTGCAGTTTTGTACATGTATGAACATGTTTAGTAAAATGGCATTCTTGTAATTGTTCATTTTTATGTATTTTCAATCTGATGTCAATATGAAAAAAAGTTGAAGAAAAGAAGAAAACAAGTATGGGTTTAAATCACCAAAACACTTCTACGATACAAACATATCTTAAATTTGAATCTATCAGTATCATTTCTAAATTATATCTTTTCTCCCAAAATGTGGCAATTAGGACCCAGCATTGGCCGATATCCGCAACGAGCTAGTTAAGGCAACTGACGAGGGAGATGTAGAATCGTTGGCGTTGTGGATTGAGCGCTTCATTGAGCGGAACATGGAGGACCGTGGAGATCTGACACGCGCCAGAAAACAGCAGTCCCTGGCTAAACTGAACAGGGGTTAGTATCTAATGATACACAACTCACAAAATAACTTTCTTCAACTGTATGTTGTTTCTAGTCCTAAGTTTCATAAGATTTTTTTGTTTGTTTTAATCAACACAGTTATGGTCATATTGTCGACGTCTAATTATTCATCGAGGAAGGCCCCAGAAAATTTCTCTGGGTGGAACAACCGAGTCATTGCAAGTCAGCTTACAGACCTAGCGACATGAGAGAAGATTCTCACCTCGACTTAGATTCGAACACGTGCGGTGGTCTTTGATGATTTTAACTGGATAAGAAGAGCATTGATGCAAGGCGCAAAATGGCAACCACAGTATGTCTTAAACAATAAAATACATTGTCCCACGCACAAAACAACGGACATCTAAGTAATAGACAACATACCTGATGAATACCCTGAGGTATAGTGACCTGCAAATGTATTAGATAATACAAATGTGAGATACAGCGCTATTGCTATTGTACATTGTTTAAATATTGTAAATATTCCATTCGGTTATTTAACCATAATTTTAGGGAAACCAGAAACGTAGAACAAACGCCATTGCTATAACTCAAAGAGAAGTGGTAAAGGAGTGATAATAAGTCTTGCTTATATATTTACCTCATGTGGTTCGAATTTGTTAACACATGTTCGCATGCGATGTTGAAATGGTATGAAGTCTTTTGCTACAACAACAACAACACCCTCACAACTTGCTGATGTATTTTGTAAAGCCAAGACGCAGAGGCCAATAATGCAATTATCATTTGTAATTAAATGTTCATGAACTTGTCGACAAACAGGTGGCCTATTGGTAATGTATATAACAGGCAGTTTGGAAACAGATTAAAGTTTTTATTTAAAAGTTATTAAAATGCACACAAATCAACACACACATAAAAAAGTTTAACATCACAGACAAATCACAGATGTAAACTTAATCGCCACATACATGTATACACATAATCATTAAACCCTCAAACACGAAAGCACGCTTACGCTTGCACTCAATAATACAGAAAACCATAAACATATCGACATATAAACGCACAGTGGCATACAGAGACTTATGCTGCCACATAAATGAAACTAACCACATTTTCTTTGAATCTGCAGACATCCGTGAGGCTATAGACCGGAAGGACCTTGACATGTTAGAGCGGACTATGCAGAGTCTCAGCGACACGTCCATTAAGAACCGGCTTGGTAAACTTGCAAATGAGGCTGAGGCCATGAGGTCAAGGTTACGACGACTGAAGCGCCTGCAACATCAAGTTCTTGCTCTTGACCAGAAAACCATATCCGAGCTAAGGAGCTATCCGAAACCACCGCCGCCCGTGCATGGTGTCATGGCGGCGACATTTATGTTGCTAGGCAACAGTGAGTCAGACGTTAAGGTACGTGCAAGTATAAGTTGATTATTACAGGTTCTTTACATTGGCAACAATATTTGTCACTATAAAATCTAATGACTTTAATATTAAAGACTGAAACATACATTCAATTTTTTTTTAGATTTCTTACCTTTCTATTTCGGTACTCATTTCGACCTAATATTTTGCCGCTTTGCAAGTTGCTCAAAATCAATGAAATGTGGCTTCACCTTTGTCAATATGCTTTGATGACGTTCTTGTAGGAACGCTATCGCCAAAAAGCTGTTTATATATAAGTACACTTTCGACTTGTCATCGATTTTCTGTTATTGAATATTTCCAATTTGCCACACACTAGTTCTTTCCAGTGTTGTTTCATCTTTCATCAACATGTTTTCTGATACTGTTATTCCGTTAGTATCCCGCTGACAACGTAGTAATGACAGTACATTTAGGAGTATTACATCGGTCGTTTTCTAAGACGTTTTCGGGATTTTGTATAGTTATGACAACTTTTGCGTTTCATCAGGTTACGAAAACGACCTTTTGGTTAAAATATTTATGTTAATTGGGCTTATCGTCCCACCAACAGTATTTTAATTATCCGGAGACGGTGTACACCTGAAACAGATTTTGTGCTGCCTTCACTGTGTATAGTATGCATGTAAAGCTGGCATAATACCACACTTAGCTACATCCTGACACCGGGCCAACCATTCGCGGAACTACCCTTATATTTGCTTGTGCGTTAGCAAGGGAGCTATACCACTACCATTTTAACGACTTTAGTATGTCGCGGCCCGGAATCGAACCAGGGCCTCCCGTACCTGGACCTGACGCTCTACCGATTGTGCTACCAGGTCCGGTGATTAAGATGTCGACCTATCCATATTTTTAAACTTGTGTAGAGTATAAATATAACGAAAATAGATCTGTTTTGCAAAGACGTGCACAATTCTAAATAAAAATATTTAACAGAATGTAAATTATTTCATCAGAAGAAAGATGTATGAGGTATTATCATTATTGACGTTTGCTAAGAATTATACACTTAGAAGCTACGTTTATATTTACTTCATGGTAAATGTTTAGCGCATGCAAGACAGATTTATGTTTTTATTTTTAAGATTATTTACCATCGTGAATTTTATGAATACAACATTGCCAATACATGTATTTAACATTTAACTATCGCTGTTGTGTACATAAATGGTGTAATTTAATCTTTGTTGTTATTGATTTTTACGTTACGGTCTAACTTCGCTTTCCCAGAAATGGTCTAAGATACAAGGTCTAATATCAAAGAAGGGTCGAATGGCGTTGAAGCGGCGTGTGGCTGAGTTCAACATAGACACCGTGGAGCCCGTACTGCTGAAACGGGTACAGACCATCTTGTCCAAATATGACCTGGAGTCCGTCCAGATAGCTAGTGTTGGGGCCGCTACCTTCTACGAATGGGTACGTCTTTATTCAGGGCTTTCTTAATTTTTATTTGTAATATACAAAGCCGATTGTATTTATGCCTTTTCTTTTATGGTGGGGTGGGAGCTGGAAATGGTATCTTTCCACCAACATTTTATCAACTATAGATATAATGCTGTTTCCTGAAGCTTCTTTATAGCGTAATGGCGCGCTTAAATCATAGCAACACTCTCGTATAACCCAGGATTGTATTCCTTTATAGAGTAATGGTGCGCTTAAAGCATAGCAACACTCTCGTCATACCCCAGGATTGTATTCCTTTATAGCGTAATGGTGCGCTTAAAGCATAGCAACACTCTCGTATAACCCAGGATTGTATTCCTTTATAGAGTGATGATGCGCTTAAAGCATAGCAACACTCTCGTAATATCCCAGGATTGTATTCCTTTATAGCGTAATGGTGCGCTTAAAGCATAGCAACACCCTCGTAATACCCCAGGATTGTATTCCTTTATAGCGTAATGGTGCGCTTAAAGCATAGCGATACTCTTGTTATACCCCAAGATTGCTCACTCGTGGTTAACTGGTCATGGAACAACCGATTAGAGCTGAATGTACAGGCATGGATACATGTAACTTTAAACACTGTTTTATTGTTATTTCTTAGCTCGCTGATGATACATGCACCACAAATTCCTCATATGGATGCTCTTCCTTCTGGGCCACCAGGGTTTTAGGAATACATTGTTATAATGCCAAAGGATGCTCTTCCTTCTGGGCCACCGGTGTTTTAGAAATACATTGTTATAATGCCAAAGGATGCTCTTCCTTCTGGGCCACCGGTGTTTTAGAAATACATTGTTATAATGCCAAAGGATGCTCTTCCTTCTGGGTCACCAGGGTCTTAGGAATACATTGTTATAATGCCAAAGGATGCTCTTCCTTCTGGGCCACCGGTGTTTTAGAAATACATTGTTATAATGCCAAAGGATGCTCTTCCTTCTGGGTCACCAGGGTTTTAGGAATACATTGTTATAATGCCAAAGGATGCTCTTCCTTCTGGGCCACCGGTGTTTTAGAAATACATTGTTATAATGCCAAAGGATGCTCTTCCTTCTGGGCCACCGGTGTTTTAGAAATACATTGTTATAATGCCAAAGGATGCTCTTCCTTCTGGGTCACCAGGGTCTTAGGAATACATTGTTATAATGCCAAAGGATGTTCTTCCTTCTGGGCTACAGGGATCTTAGGAATACATTGTTATAATGCCAAAGGATGCTCTTCCTTCTGGGCCACCAGGGTCTTAGAAATACATTGTTATAATGCCAAAGGATGCTCTTCCTTCTGGGCCACCGGGGGGTCTTAGGAATACATTGTTATAATGCCAAAGGATGCTCTTCCTTCTGGGCCACCGGGGGGTCTTAGGAATACATTGTTATAATGCAAAAGGATGCTCTTCCTTCTGGGTCACCAGGTCTTAGGAATACATTGTTATAATGCCAAAGGATGCTCTTCCTTCTGGGCCACGGGGATCTTAGGAATACATTGTTATAATGCCAAAGGATGCTCTTCCTTCTGGGTCACCAGGGTCTTAGGAATACATTGTTATAATGCCAAAGGATGCTCTTCCTTCTGGGCCACCGGGGGGTCTTAGGAATACATTGTTATAATGCCAAAGGATGCTCTTCCTTCTGGGCCACCAGGGTTTTAGGAATACATTGTTATAATGCCAAAGGATGCTCTTCCTTCTGGGCCACCAGGGTTTTAGGAATACATTGTTATAATGCCAAAGGATGCTCTTCCTTCTGGGCCACCGGGGGGTCTTAGGAATACATTGTTATAATGCCAAAGGATGCTCTTCCTTCTGGGTCACCAGGTCTTAGGAATACATTGTTATAATGCCAAAGGATGCTCTTCCTTCTGGGCCACGGGGATCTTAGGAATACATTGTTATAATGCCAAAGGATGCTCTTCCTTCTGGGTCACCAGGGTCTTAGGAATACATTGTTATAATGCCAAAGGATGCTCTTCCTTCTGGGCCACCGGGGGGTCTTAGGAATACATTGTTATAATGCCAAAGGATGCTCTTCCTTCTGGGCCACGGGGATCTTAGGAATACATTGTTATAATGCCAAAGGATGCTCTTCCTTCTGGGTCACCAGGGTCTTAGGAATACATTGTTATAATGCCAAAGGATGCTCTTCCTTCTGGGCCACCGGGGGGTCTTAGGAATACATTGTTATAATGCCAAAGGATGCTCTTCCTTCTGGGTCACCAGGGTCTTAGGAATACATTGTTATAATGCCAAAGGATGCTCTTCCTTCTGGGCCACCAGGGTCTTAGGAATACATTGTTATAATGCCAAAGGATGCTCTTCCTTCTGGGCCACCAGGGTCTTAGGAATACATTGTTATAATGCCAAAGGATGCTCTTCCTTCTGGGTCACCAGGGTTTTAGGAATACATTGTTATAATGCCAAAGGATGCTCTTCCTTCTGGGCCACCGGGGGGTCTTAGGAATACATTGTTATAATGTTAGCTCACACAATTAATCACTTGGTCAATAATAAAATAAACACGTAATTAAAAACCCATATAATTAGAAAAATGACCATGCAATCAGGGCAAGCATTAAAGTCTATCAGTAGCAAAAATGGTACATAAACTAGGGTACAATTACTGGACCATTAAATACTTGTTTGTTCTTGACTGCAGCGCTTTATTAAGAGGAACGAAAATACCATCCATTTAATTGGTTCATTAGTCAACTCTTTGAACTTATGATAGCTTTATTGTTTGTACTTTAGGAAAATATTTTAATAATGCTTATATTAATTATTTAAAATTTGGTCATATAAAACAATACATTTTAATGTTACGTGCAACCCTATGTAATTCCTACTTCAATAGTTTTTTCATTCATTCGCATTTGCGTGCACATGCGTGCATATGCATGTCAAATATGCAATAAGAACTGCATTTACATTTACAGCCAAGATAATTTTACAATAGAACAATGAATCAGCTCGAGCTGTGTTATGCAATATTAAGAAATGAAGACGTGATCACCTGTTCTATCAACATAGTTTCATTTGCTTCTTGAATACAAATTCAGGCTTAATTTATATTATACAAAAGTACCACCCGCTTTTATTTTTACTAAACATTAAATTTATCACACAGTCCCAATTTATATTTTGCGTAAATAGCGTGTATTTTTATTCAGATTCAATAACGTGCGTGCCATTCTTGTCATAATTATGAAATAATCGAAAATTGCTAACTTTACGGGTTTTTATCAATTAAAAACCAAAAACAAGAACGTAAAGATCTTCACACGTCTTTAATTAACCGCCGCGACACACAATTATGGTCACTATAGCGACACCCAGATATTTTGATGGAAGAAGACCCCAGACATATACCTGAGTAGAATACCACCGGAACACCGCAGGTCAGCTGGAATACACGACTTAAAACGTGTGTTAGTATATATGTCTGTTTATAGAGTGGCATTTGCATTTTATTTATCATATTTTTTTCAGACTCATTCAATGGCCGGTGAACTGGAAAGCTAGGGTGAGAGATATGTGGACTATCGTTAATCATGCAGTAGTCGGAATACTACTGTTGTTACATACCTAGGACTTTTATTATGTAGGAAGTCTGTTCTACGTTGTGAACCTTTTGTTATTACAAAGCATATTTTTGTTGATCTTTTAATTGTTTAATATTGTTTTTCTTTCATATTGTACTTGTTATTTATCATTTGATGTGGTTGTTTGAAATGATTAAATAAAATATTATTTCATATTATTTCTCTCTCTCTTTTTCTTCATTGTAATATTGCTGTCATAGTATTCCCTCTAAACTGAACGTCTATTAATAATTAAGATAGAACCACTTTATGTACATAATCACAGTCAGTGTTATTTAAATGCTGCACTCTCCAGCGATGATCTCAATTTTAAGGCAGAAATCACGTTAATTTTCTCTTAGACAATGTACAATCTACAATGATTTAGGCATCTCTTCCTACAAACAATCTATTTTATACAACTTTAGATCTAAAATAGTTTTGCCAGATCGTGTATATGACAAAACTCAACGTGCTGTTGACTGTTTTCATGTTGCCGAGACTGTTTAGTAATTCACGTCATGGTGCTTGGAACTAGTTACAAACATTGTCAGATGGATGTTCTGATGTCAACTGGAGATTGTTAAGTTGTCTCTCATCCTTCGCGGTCTAAAGATTCCAATTTCTGAAAGAAAACAGTCTCTGGAAAACAATAACATTTCTTGAAATAAAAATAATAGCAATAAACTGACTTGAGGAGTATCTGGCCTATTTTTATCAGTGCTTTTTATCTGTGTCTCTGTATCTATGTTATATGAGGCGTCTTGGGAACATACATATTGTATACATGTATTCAAGTCATACCATCTCTGATATATTTGTTAACAGAAAGTTTGTTTATTGGTTTTGTCGTCCCACCACAACAGTATTTCAGTTATCTAGAGACGGTGTCCACTTAAAGCAGATATAGTGCTGCCTTAACTCTGTATAGCATGTATAGCATGCCGTGAACACCTAGAATGGTACCAAACCCAGTCACATTATCCTGACACCGGGCTAACCAGTCGTGGAATTACCCTTATGTTTGCTTGAGCGTTAGCAAGGGAGCCATACCGCTACCATTTTTTACGACTTTGGTATGTCGCGGCCTGGGATCAAACCCGTTGCCTCCTGGACCTGGAGCCGACGCTCTACCGATTGCGCTACCAGGTCCGGTTTTAACTGAAAGTAAATAAAAATTGTCTCTTAAATACTGCAAATGATACACAACCACAAATATTTCATCTCTAATATATTTTATATTTGAATCTTTTCTCCTCGATTTGATCAAGTTTGTTTTCATTTGAATAAGGCGTGAGTTTGGTCGTTGTGTTTTATAAACAAAAATTGTGTTCCTCAAATTTCCTTCCATGTAATGTAAATCTTCACTAATATTTATAATTCTTTTAAAGAGGTTGTCTGTTAAAATTGTTATTTAACATTTCGTGTCTTCTTTTGTCGTACACACAATAAAAGAAACTGTCAATAGGGACGCATGATATGCATAAAATCAATTTTATTAAAATCGATTGATTCTATGGGTTCCAAATTAATTCTGATTGTCTGTCCACACTAATACTTATGTCAAAGTCTCGCTCGTAAAATAGTTCCCGCAAGAACTTTACTTTCCAAGCCGCCTCAATTCACACCAAGAACAATCTGTCTGGGAGAGGTAACGATGAACATCATTAACCGATGGACGCGAGACACTCAAACACTTAACACGAGACCTTGCTGTTTATTTTCTTAGACCATGTTTTGTTATAACTCTTGCTTAGGAAAGGCTGAATTATTATGAATAACGACATCTCTGCTAGGACCATGATGCCAACCTTTTTATGTTTTCTTCGTTATTGTCTTTTTTTTAGAATTATCAGTTTATTAAACAAACATTTGCAATAAAAATTCAAACAAGGATTTGATAAGCCAATACAGAAAGAAAAACTAAAACAGTTAAAGCAGCAATTAAGACAAAACGAATGTCAAATGGAGTTTATAGTTTCTTAAATGTACATTCAAGTTAGATATGTACACGTATTGTCTGTAGATTGGTGTATGGAATGGTATATATGCATAAAATGCATTATGCTTTGTAACACTGCCATCATGCTTTGTGACAATGACATTATGTTTTGTGACAGTTGCATCATGCTTTGTGACACTGCCATCATGCTTTGTGACAATGACATCATGCTTTGTGACAATGTTATTATGCTTTGTGACAGTTGCATCATGCTTTGTGACAATTACATTATGCCATGTGGCAGCTGATTCATGCCTAATTGCAATGCCATTATGCCTTGTGGCAATGCTGTTCTCCTTTGTAGCAAGTGGCAATGACATTGTTCTTTTTGCGTTGTCGGTAGATCTTTTCATTTTTATATCCTTGATATTAGTTGAAGGTCACTGTCCAGTTTAGCGAACTTGTAACTAACGCTACTGGCGCCCATAATGCGATGACAAATGTCTGCAAGCAGTAAGGTCACTAGGCACAATGCAATGAAGAAAGTTCCAAGTCAAATTACCCCGCATTACGACAACAGGTGTCGCTGCGACATTCTTCAGAAGAAATACATGTTTCCAGTTCACACGTTTACCTCCCCTTGTGAAATGAGTTCGGCGGGAAAACATCAGAAAAGTAAGTTGAAAAAAAGATGTATGTATTTCAGTATAAAAATACACAGCAACAGCCATTTATTTTATTTATTCTTAAAGGTTTATTTAATTAGTTTTACTTACATTTCTGATCCTTTTGCAGCCGAATAACGGGGAATTACCGTATAAACTGGAAACATGTATCTCTTCTGCTAGCTCTAGCAGCGACACCTGTTGTCATAATGAGGCGTAACATTTGATTTGCAACATTCTACATTGCATTGTGCTTGGCGATTGCCTTACTGCTTGCTTACGCATGTTGAGTTTGAGCAGCGTTCGTATCAGAACTGGGTTGACGCTAAGAACCAGACTCAGAATGAATCCAGAGAAATACAACTATCCCATATGTCAATGCAAAAAGAACAATGTCATTGCAACATGCAACACAGCAAAATGGTATTGTCAAAAGGCATAATAGAATTGCAATCAGGCACGATATAATTGCAACAAAGCATAATGACTGTCACAAAGCGTGGCATCATTGCCATAAAGCATGGTGTCATTGTCATGAAGCCTAATGCATTTTTTTTAAGAAATACCATTCCGTACTGGTGCTATGAATGAATTACTTGTCTTAGTAAGATTGTTATCCTTACGCAGGTTGCAAGAGGTGCTCTGTATTGTTGAATTGTTATCCATTTGTATTATCCAATCGGGGAAAATCATAGGTTAATAATTATTATCAAAGTTAGTTTTTTAATTGTTATCCAGTTGTGTATTAAAGATACTTTTGTATCCCAGCGGGAAAAACACAGGTAACTGTAGTTTGGTATTTATTGCTTGTCTAAACGTAAGTGCCTGTTTTATCCTTGTATAATAAACATAGTTTTCTGTATTAATTGCCTGTCGAGGTACGTTTTGTTATTCTAGCGTGAAATCTGTTTTTGTGTAAATGAGCGTGTGCTTTCGTGCGTGTGTGTGTTTGTGTGTGCGGGTGAGTGTGTGTTTACTTCCAGGTCTTACTCTGTAATGGCTCCCTGTCTTCTACCAAGGCAGCATAAATAATAATTCCCAAGTTACACGTGTTGGTCAAAAATATTAAAAACATGGCATAAACATACATGTAGGTGGCTAATGTTATAGTTGTTGTCGGTAAACGAGGGGAACACACGATTTTAAATGGGAATGTGGTTTTGCCTTTGTGTAGGAAATCGAGAAAGAAATAGGTGTGTGGTTTAAATAACTTTCTTAAGATAAGGCGCGTACACTTGTAGATCTTAAACGTAGAATGGTAAATGATAATAATGTTCTACTAAATGAGAAATGTGGTACATGTAATTGTTATCAGTTGTCCACTGCTATCGATGGTAGACATCAGTTGCAAAATGACGCCCGTCTTCTGTTTCTATTTGACATTGAAAAACAATGAATTGTCTCAATACTTTTGTTACTTTTAGATGGAAACATGGAGCTTTCATCTTACAACCCAATAAGAATATTACAACATAGACGTAGACAAAAAGAATGATTCAATGGAGACTTGCATATGTAATCTGTCACGGAATCTGGAAAACTAATTACATTTTACTCTCAGACAGAATAATAGTTATAAATGGTGCAAGAAAGATCACGGAACTGCGACATCCAAGGTGCCGTAGAGAGTAAAAAGATGGAGACGTTGGGAACCAGTTTATCTGCTTTAATTCCAGGCTGTGTGTAACATCTTTTGTATTGCATGCTGCAGTGTAACCTTTGGCATACTCTTGTATTTGAAATGTAATACTGAGTTAAAGTCTACTTTTAAGCTACTGCTCGTTCAGCCGACTTTACAGTTTAATGAAAGAAGACCCGCAAGAAGATGCGGGAAGTCATGTTATTGCTTGCGTATTGTTGCCATCTATTTGATAATGACAGCTGGACTGTTAACCTCGGCTTACGCGGTTGTTTTCTGCGAAAAATACCGCACATAGCAATTCCGGTAATTACCTGCTGCGTTAAGGTTTTCATTAAATTAGTATTTATTCCATTAAAACCGCTCTAAATAGCGACGAATTCCGGTAATTACCTGCTGCGTTAAGGTTTTCATTAAAATAGTATTTATTCCATTAGAACCGCTCTAAATAGCGACGAATTCCGGTAATAATCTGCTGCGTTAAGGTTTTCATTAAAATAGTATTTATTACAGTAGAACCGCTCTAAATAGTGACGAATTCCGGTAATAACCTGCTGCGTTAAGGTTTTCATTAAAATAGTATTAATTCCATTAGAACCGCTCTAAATAGCGACGAATTCTGGTAATTGCCTACTGCGTTAAAGTCTTCATGAAAAAAGTATTTATTCCAGTAGAACCGCTTTAAATAGCGACGAATTCCGGTAATTACCTGCTGCGTTTTCATTAAACTAGTATTTATTCCAATAGAACCGCTCTTCTGAGTAGCACAAACAAGCACAGTGCAAGCCAGTGTTACTGACCTAAGCTGGTGCCTTGGCAGTTCTGCTTAACATCAGTAATAATTTCAAACGTAAAATCAGTGAAACTTATGCTGTTAAAACTAATGCAGCTAATGTGAATTTTCAAAATGAGGTACATGTGTAGCGAAAATGATGATCGATGAAGTGTCGCCGGTTTGGTAAAGTACAATGACTGGTCTTGTATGGTTGCACATATTTATAGGACATTATACTGCACAGTAGAAAATGGCAAAATAGCAATTCAAGGACTAAGCAAAGCGGAAATTCTATTGAAATTCTAAAATCTAAATCACAAATTGACGCATATTCTTCGCCATCTTTTATGCATGGTCTTATTGTTTTTATTCCACAGGCTCGAAATGCAAATCAAGTTTTACGCGTATAGCCTGACACACTGTTCAACTAAATCGACAATCCACAATATATTTGTTCTCCAGGGAATTCAATTGCATTTCTATGCGCAAAATGAATTACACGCAGAATCAGACGTGCGGGGCTGAATGTATTTAACAGAATTTTAGTTATTCAACAGTTATACTAAATTGCTGGAAGCTTTTGGTTCATGTTATGTACTTTGTATTTAACAACACACATATTAACAAAGCTCATGAAAACATGTGTATTATAACATTCTATTTGGCAGCATTGTAATAAATTCATATTTCATTAACGATGTTTCCACTGTTATGAAAATAAATTACCGTTTAGAGAATGACTTAGATGTTAAAGTTACTGTTTTCTTAGTAATATGCATTTTTTAAGAATCGGTTTTAATATAAACATTCGTATTATCCGCAAAACCAACTTTATGGAATAAAAATATCGAAACAATTTAAATAAAAGATGAGCACAAAGCTACAATATAACAGCATAAAACGCATTTCGCATTCTTGATATTATTGCGAGGCACCCGGGACCAAGTGGCACGATCGCGGATTTCGAAATCCTCTGACAGCTCTCCTCTCACAGCATGGGTTAGGGGCGAAGGACTAAATGTGGAAAAGTATTTCAACGGACA
Source organism: Sinonovacula constricta (assembly GCA_007844125.1). Taxonomy (NCBI): domain Eukaryota; kingdom Metazoa; phylum Mollusca; class Bivalvia; order Cardiida; family Solecurtidae; genus Sinonovacula; species Sinonovacula constricta. The sequence goes on along the minus strand of CM017559.1, from coordinate 61,100,403 downwards.
CAAGGTGTAACGGTGGTTCTACCCAGACATTTAGCCATTTAACGTGTGGGGGTGGGAGGTCTGTCCTTCAACTGCAATGCCATCCTTAAAGTAAATAATTGTTATAATGTTGTGGTTTGTGCAAGTTAATTGAAATACATGTACATTAATAAATGATTATAATGTACCGAACGTAAGTGATAAATTTTCTTTATAAAGCATTAACAATTTCAACACAGAAACTTATGACCATATCATTTCAGAGTTATATCATAAACAATGTAATGAATATGGAACTAGCGTTATGCAGATACATAAAGATGCGAGATAAATATAGAAGATACAAAAGCACCGAGACTTAACATTACATAAACAGAAGATAAAAAAAGAGATTACTGCATTGGAAAGGCCAGTCTGCTTAAAGACTAACTGGGGTAATTAGACCGGTTTACTAATCTTTTACAAACAATGTAGCTACATGTACATGTATTAGCAATGTACAATATCTTTACGCGATAAAATCCTCTGGTGTTACTAAATTTCGCTGGCAGATCATATACATGTAATGACGGATGAATAATTGAAATTAGAATCCAACGTTTATTGGCTGTTCCGGGCACAGATGTGTCTCTGCTTTCTTAGAAAATGCGAAATAAAATATATTAATGCAATCTATTTTTATCTTGATGCCATTGGATAATGATGGCTAGCTGATAATATTGTTTAGGGACCCTACTGTTAGGGACACCTCTGTTTACTGTCTGTAAAACCTACACAGGTAATTGAACAGTGAATATTTGTGATGTAATATTACCATATTAATTAGTTTTCAGTTAAAAAATAATTTGTTATAACTGGTTATTTAAAGACATCGTGTCGTTTTACTAAACTAAGTGCAAGTTAAAATTAAGCAGGACAATGAATGACATGAATAATAACCCAAATGATACAATATACATTTTATGTACCGGAAAACTAGTAATATAGAAGTAAAGAGGCACGATTCAGCACCGTGATTGATTAATACGTCAAAATATAGGCGGGAAGCGTGAGTTGTGCACTTCAGGATTGACACAATCGTCAAAAATATATGTGAACTCTGTTCGGATGAGCATTTTGTTTAGAATATATATAGTAGGAGTTCAGAATGCTAGGGAGAGAACGAACTGAGATGAGCTAGGGAGAGGAGTGTGGATTTGGACGCGTTAAGGAGAGGTATTTACGCATCACTGTTGTTAGATTGTAAAATGTAACTTATTAATAAAATTATACTCATGGGATGATGTTGCGTTCTATTTTGGAGCCCTGTTACGCCACATCTTCGATGTTGTTTAGGGACACCTCAATTTACTGTCTGTACAACTTATACAGATTCTATAACAGTGTATATTCTATCGCTCGATGTTGTTTAGGGACACCTCTGCTAACCATCTGTAAAATTTACACAGGTTATAGAACAGTGCATATTCCATCACTCGATGTTGTTTAGGGACACCTCTATTTACATGAAGAAAGGTTCGAATTCAAAGCTATTGTAAACAATGCAAACTAGACGACACGAGAACTTTATATGTTAAGCTCAAACATATACAAGCACAGTCCCTGAGCAAGTATGTCTGTACTAACAAAACAAATTACAAATAATTATATTAGGTCACATAATGCTAGGATATCACCATGTACATGTGATGATATGGCAAAGTCCATGCCAGACATCTCTTCTTTCGATGATCAATATACTAATATCGTGTCTGTGCCAGCACCTATAATATTTTTAATTTCTAATTGTATTTAAAAGGGGGGTAGAATTTTCATTACTGGAAAAATGGAAAACACACATGTATACATCATCTAGTTACCTCCAAATGTCAACTATATTCTTTGTTTATAACATTCATATGTTCAACTAAATGAAGAACTTGTTTGCCGCACCAAATCATGTGTCGACACAGTTATGAAATATTTTCTATGGCTATTAATTCTGAGACAAATGCAATAACGTCACGAGGATCCTTCTTTAATCTGTTTTATGCAATTACGATTGAGGACACCGATATGACATCCAGACTGGAAAATAGCATGTACTACTTGTATATTGCATTAGACGTGTGTGGTTCTGTTTAAGACAGAATTACTCAGAATAAAAACCAGGAGCTTATTTTCATTTTATAATGCTATAAAAGTACATGCTTTGTCAATTATGTCTTTGTGTTTCTGATCAATCGGATGTTAATGAAGACTTTATTATACCGCCAGTACATGCAGCTGGTTGCTTTGATCGAATTAAAGACACGCTGCACAATTACAAGAAACTTTTTATTGCATGCCATGCTTTGTGCTCTTGGGCATATTCAAGTGGTAATTGCTTTAAGTCGAAACATGTAAATCGTATCAGGCAGGGGCAATCTAAACACAAAAAACACTAGACAATAAAACACTACACTTTTTTTTATAAAGAATTGTAGCCATTGTAGCCTTCAGTCCATGTGACCAAAGTCGAAATAATAAAAAAAAATTCTTGTTCCTTTTTTTAATTCCTTAGAAAAAGTATGACATTTTTTTGTACCTGTGGCTCTCTTATAATCATTTAGTATAACTGATCGACTGCATGGAACGGCATATAATTAGTTATGCACTCCCGGCTTTCAAGTAAATCTTTAACAATCTTGTTTGTTATAGCCTACAAGAGTCAAAACCTTGCTCCTTTGTATATGTTTATTAGATCCACCATTTTCTATATATGTTTAATATGATCTTAGGCACTACCCACTTGAAGTGTTTATGTAAAATAAAGACTATATTATTTGTTGTATAGATTTATAGCATATCTATCGCTTTAATAATAATAATAATAATAATAATAATAATAATAATAATAATAAAAATGATAATAATAATCTTGATTTAAGTAATATGTACCTCGGATATAAAAGGCAAAATAATGAAATCTAGTTAATCTATTAATATGTCAATTCGAGCAAAGAGCACATAAAACAGATATGGACATATCATACACATATTTCCACTAGTAACACATAAACATATTCCTACCTTAGTATACATACACAAAAATAAATCCAATCATAAACATACAGCTTAACATAGTTACCTGCATATATGCGTAAATACTAAAACACCTACAAATATACATGTACACATGCATGCATACACATCTACGCACAAGCACTTATTTACCAAATAGATTTTCCAATAGGTATGTGTGATATTACAGCATATATCCATATAGTTATCATTTAACAATCCACATAAATTGTTAAGGTGTTGATTTAATAAACACATTTGTTTACAGTAGTCAACGTGAACTCTTTCAATATCATCGGAAACCTCATAGCCCCAGATTTCTGCAACAAAAATGGTTGTATCATACTATCAACTAATTTAAATGCTGATTTAATGGCTCTTGTTGCTAGGATGATTCTCGTCTTTGACAAAGATAGTGTACTTGTGAAAAATGTTCTAAGACATTTATAAAAAGGTACAACTTTCATTTAGTTTTCATTAAACGTCCTTCTTTCAGATTCCTTGACCACCATTTCTTTGATTTATCCATATTGGGGCACAGATCCCAGTCAATAATCTTCGATTAAGCAGATCTGATTTTGTAAGTTGCGGACTGTGTCTGCAAAGCATTTAACATCATCCGCAAACATCAATGTATGTAAATATTCTGTATTTTGTGGGATATACAATGTAGAAGCCAGAATGAGACCTTTTGCGAACAAATTTGACCAGATCATTAATAAAAAGGGAGAAAATTATTGGTGAGCTAACACAGCCTTGCCTAGTGCCCATCTTACAATCATGATAACCTCCGTTTACATAGTGACTCCCGGCAGACTTTTCTAGATTCCCATTGACCTTAACACAGCTTGTAAGTGAACTGTACATTGATTTGAATATATCCAAAAAGCGTCCTTGATCCCGTATCTTTGCATACATGGCCAAAGCTTGCTGTGTTTGCAACCATCAAAAGCCCGTTTAAAGTCTTTAAAAAAGACATAGAATAGAACTCTGCGTTTATTATGATAGTTTTGAATGATTGCATTGAGAGTGAAAATATTATCAGCTGTAGAGTATTTTTTACTGAAGCCAGCCTGGAATTCATCAACAGTTTTGATATCATAACACCATTTACGGAGTCGTTTGGTTAAAATATTCATAAATATTTTACTGATTTAGTTAATTAGTGAAATTCTCCTGCAGGTGTTAGGGCAAATTCCACTTGCGTAGATAAGGTAAAAAACACGGATAGTTTTCTTATACATTTCTATACAAATATCATCGTTTCCTGTTGCACGGTTACCATTTAGGTCAGAAACACTGTTTGTTATCTCTTTCAGGGAAATTGATACCATAAAATCAGAATTAGTTTTATTTACAATGTCATCAAACAAACTAGAGTTCTCGTTTTGAGTTTGGTTTCGGTTTTGTCCACCATTCGCAAAAAGATTTTCAAAATAATCAGACCACTGCTCCACTGAAATTGATTGATCGGGTGTTGTCTTATCACGATGACACTGCTTAATCAAATCCCAAAAGTGTTCGGGATTTTTTCAAGCGTCAACAAGTTTTTTTCTACGCTCTTTGTGAAAGAACTATTTATTCCATTTACACATATTTTTAAAGCAACGTTTTTTACTTTGGTATATTTCTAGATGGCTTTGTAAATTTGTCTAAATACTCCAAGTGACTTGATTTTGGAATGTTTAGACGGTTCACACAAATCGTTTACACGTGCATTTAGTTCTACAGCAACAACAAATAGCACGTCATGCAGATCAGAAAGCATAGATGTCATTTTGTTATTTAAGTTTGGATACCGTCTTCACCCTTCGTACAAACAACAGAGCCTTCTAGTGCAACTTAGGTAACCATGCATATAATATCTTTTGTTAGACCTGTAAGAATCTTATCAATCTGAATAACAATACATTAAGAACAATCATTATAGAGTCGTTTAACATATTTTGTGTAAAAAGCCAATCTTTGATAAAAAAAACAGTAATACCACCTGATCCGCATTTCTGTCAGGTTTTTATCTACTGTACATACTGTACATATGTATAGTTTATTTTATTACTAGTTATTATGTTTGTATATAAGTTCATTGTATCTGTTTTAACTCCCGATGCAGGTGCTTACTGTAAGTTGTTTCACTTTGACGGGATGTTGTTATTTACACTGATTGTTTGCTAGAAAAACCTTCAGGAAGTGCGAGGTTGGAGCGCTCCACAAACCAGGTTTAAGCACCCCAGTTGGCCCTTTTGCCGATTGACCGTTCCAAGGCGGTGACTGATGGTTTTTCTTTATGTGTGTTATGTCTCGTCTCTGTGTTTTTGTCACATTTGCATTTACCTTGTTAGCCTTTGTCTACTGGTAGATAGAATTTAAATATCTGTGGAAATTTTGATAGGACCTAGTCTTATTTACCTATTATATAGACAGTCAAAATTAACGAAGCCTGGCAGCAAGTTATCAGTACAATCGTCACGAGTTTGCCATGTTTCACATAATCCTATAATAGCAAACTGAAAACAAAAAGATTTAAGAATAGGGACAGATTTATATTTCCTCAGGCCCTTGTAATTCAATGTAGACATGTTGATAAGCACGAATGAGTCACCATCTTGTGGATAGTCAAAACGTGAGCGTTGGCCGGAGCCCTATTTTTTCAAAGCATTACCCCTTTTGTTAGTGAAATTATAAGCGTATGTACATTTATCGACGACAAGTTTGTCAGGCTTGAAGAGAGCGGTTTTCTCTTGTTCCAGTGCCGTTTGTAAAAGTGGATAAAGCCCTGCACGTGCTTTGGCGGTTTGTTTGGGTATATCCTAAGCAACACGGATTGACAAATGACCTTGTTAACGCAGAGTTCTAAATGCTTATAACACCATGTCTCGCTGTTTGATGAGAAAACTGAGCAATAAAAGGCCCTGAACTATGTTTACCCGTTTGGCGATATACTCGCTTAAAATCAATATTTGAAGCATCTATATCCAGGTTGTTTGAAATTGCTGCGCGTATTTTGTCTTCCGGGTCACCAATGTCCTCCGAATGTTCACCAAAATTGAAGAACCTCAAATTATTTCTACATCTGTAAGTTTCACTTCTTTCTTGCTTAGAAGCTTGTTATATGATATTTTCAGTGTAACATAAACTCTCTGTAAGGGCTTCCACTCTATCGGTTAAAATTTAATGTTTTCGCCTTAAAAGCTTTTCAATTTGTAATTCATTTACAGACAGCCTGTCAAATTTCGAGTTCATGTTTTTGACGTTAGATCGAATCTCAAGCAGCAAAGATGTGATATCAAGTTCGTCAGTACGTGTAGAGTTGTTACCTTTGCGCACCAGTACGCTGGTCTTATGCGTTAAACATCGCACGAATTGTAGTCTGCCTGCTTGTTTGGGGAGGGGGGCGGGGGGTTAGTTGATGGTGCACAAGATAATGGTATGCCACTGGTTTCCGAAGAAGCTGGGTCTAGATCAAGAAGCTTAGAATCTGCGGTAACACGTCGACCACGGCACTGCCCTTGATATTTCGTAGTTGGACCAGGACCGGGATTTGTCTTGAGGTCTTCTAGCTGGCACACATTGAGCGTGTGGTTGTACCCACTACCATACTTGTCTGACTTCAACTAAAATCGATGGATGCTGTGGATATTGACCATATTTTTGAAATAAATAAGGCGATAGGTATATGTAGTTGAAACATTATCCTATCAACTGGTCATGATGGATGATGCACAACCACAATATCTTGTTTCGGCATATTTCCATAAATAACATAAGCAAGGACTTTTGAACAATACATTTTAATCATAATTGTAGTACAGTTGTATTTTTAAGAAAAAGAAAAAAACAACAGACAATACGTTATCAATTTAGTTTTGTCATTTAGTGCAAGTTATAGATCTTTTGTCCACATTCATTCCAGTGTATTTTTAAAAAGTATGCAATTTTCAGAGTCGATTTTAAAATGTTTTATTATTTTCATTGTTGTTTATATTAAGCGGCTCTAGATATACAAACTACGTAATCAAATTTAGTTGAGAAATGAACATGTATACTGTTATTTTAAAATCAGTCAAGATGAAGAATGTAGTGATTAAAAGCTTAAGTAAAAGAAACAAAAAAAATGTTGTACGATCATAAATATCCCATTTGTGGCAGAGGGTGATCTGAAGCAGTAGTAGTAGTACCTAACATTGAAATGGTTTATCATTGTGAATGTCTGATTTCACATGATTGCATTTGTGTGACTGCAAACAATAAAATTAACACTTTTCTACTCTAGGGACATTTTATGATATTCCTAATAGTCGGGCTATATCGACAAAAATAACCAAATGCCTTTCCGCACATTCAGTTATGATATTGCGTCAACCGGCCGCAATAGCTCAATTGGCAGAGCGTCGGCTTGCGGATCGAGAGGTCGCGGGTTCAAACCCCGTCCGGGTCAAACCAAAGACTTTAAAGTTGGTATATGTGGCTTCCCTCCTTACGCTCGGGGCTAAGAGGACAACAATACGCATGACTCGTCGGTGTCAGTATAATGGACCGGTCATAAGTGCCCCTGTGCTGTAATGAAAAAGCCCCTTTAGCCCCAATTACAATTGACACTGAATTTCAAAAACAGCAGCAGCAGCAACAACAACATCAACAACGACAATAACAACAACAAAAAAGTTCCACTAACATTACGCACCAACTTTCAAGCATTGGTCAAACTTCATCCAATTTTGTATAGATACAATTTTGGTCAAATTAAGTTCATGCTCTCACATAAAGATTCAAAATAACTTTGTATTCTTCTTTCAAAAATGTTTTTAACAACACCACCAACAACAACAAAATGACGTCAAACTTTGTCACAATTTGACACGTTAATTACCGTTCTGTAATTTTATTGTCAATTATAATGTTCGAATGAAATAGATTGAATTTTTTTCTTAAATTATACTCCATGGTGTTTTGTTCAGAAGTTTTGTATTTAAGCACTCAGACATGCTTCCTTGGAGATAGGATTCCTGCACGTCTGAACGCAACACTGTGCATTATTCTACGATATATGCCGCAAAAGAAAAAAAGTAACAACAAATTTCTAATTTAATACATGCATCGGGGCGAAATATATAAATGACGAATACTAGTTAACCTTAAATTCGAAAAAATATCTACAATATATACTTGCAATATGTATAAAAAATACAACGGAACGATTCCTATCGATCAGATATATTTAACATGAAATGGTCCGATGGTAACATCATTGTGCGTAGATGCGTTATGTCATCATATGTCAAAGTTGTTATGATGTTATTACATACAAAGACGCAACATCTTAAAACACAAGGGATTAAAATCTTAACAGAAAGTGCAATTAAAAGTATCCTAACCAACGAACCGAGACTACGAAAAGCGTTTATCTTATTGCTGGGCGGCCTTCCTCTTATAATGTACTGTAGAGTCTTAAGAAAATAAAACGCCACTACTGAGAATTAATCTTTCTTTGTTTATAAACATTCGGTTTACGATAGGGCGTTGGGTTATTAGAAGTCTAATCGGACCGGATATTTACGTAACCTGACAGTGTTCTATCGTTGTTAATCTGAATAGAACTAAATGTTCGCCATCTATTGTAGTTGTTAAAATTATTGCCCTCTCGAGTGTGGGTGTTATCACTGCGTACAATGTGAATCAACCTGTTAATTTTTTACACCTGCGGACTAGTATTTGTTGAAACTAAGTTTTAAAATGCTGGTGTAATAGTTTACACCACTCATATGTTTTGAGGATTTGTATCGGGGGCATATTTCCGGAAACTTATATTGTAAGTTTGTAAACTTATTTATTTGAAACAATCTGGGGTATAATACTGCTTTGCTTTTTCACTTGTGAAAGATGTATTTTTAAGATTTCTACTTTATCAAATATTCTTGTCGTTTCTTGCTGCTGTTGAATTGTTGATGACGTGAGACTTACTAATCACAAAACAATGCAACCGGTCCATTTTTTTGCATCTCATAGAGATGCAAACTTACACATCGTATCCATTAATAAAATGTAATAGCGATGTGAAATCAAACTTCACTGGTCTGACATACTTATACCGCCTCAGAATCGCAGTTCCACTTTCGATGTTTTCCACACAAAAAACAGATATGGAATAATTTGTTTAATGCTGTTATATTTATGTTACAGCAGTTTGGTACCGCTGATTCAATCTCGACGTGTTCATGTCATAATCTCTGAATGCAAATCTCACAAAAATGTTATGAGACCACCAAAATGGCAGAAGTAAAATCACATTGTACAGTTAAATTAAAATAACATATTAAATTGCTTGTCTACTCGCCTCATATTTTGCAATCAGATGAATACATTATAATTATTATAATCAGACAATGGTTTAAAAATTAGTATCAGAATTGAAGCAAACGTATATGATGTACTTTTCCAAATCAATGAAATGGCTTTAGTAAAAAATAATGACAAATTGTATTAACATATATAAGTAAATTCGCCCTTGTTATGATCAGTATTTTAAGGTCGCAGTAAATAAAAAAGGACGGACTTCCCCTCAATGCATGCCCATATACACACCACACCACAATTCTAATAGCAATTGCAATCATCACGGATGATACACACTTCTTCCATTAGGCTCCAGGTCACTTATCTCGTCCAGCCTTGCTTGTTTTTCTTTTCACAACTTCACCAGCTTTGAATACAAATCACCCACTTCTGCCACAAGCCGGTGGCATTGATCCTAATTAAGTCTGACGGTACAATTTGTCTTCAAGGCAATGTTTAATTACATTTCAAGGGGAAAATGGACTTGCACGCAAAATGCATTTTATTTAAATGAGAGCTAGCTGCTGAAAAAGCAGTGTTGTATTAGTTATTTAGTTTATCCAAGAAATTACCAACCACATAAAACCTTATTTCAGACCAGGTACTATTTGTTAGTTTTATACTGCCAGAGCATTTCGAATTTAAATCAACAGTAACTTAAAAACATATGATATATACACATTTCCCAAGCTTATAGTCTTTTTAAATATTGCTAATTATACAATTAAGAAGTAAATTGTTTATTTTTTAAATATTATTTAATGTTATGTAAAGTCTTGCAAGTATTTGTAAAAAATGTTTTTTACACTGATATGTGTTATTTTTTGTGAAAATGCAACAAAATATATATGTATTGTTTTGCATGAGATATTCTGCTAAAACGTATTATTCAAGGTGGTTCTTGATAGTAAAGGATGTAATAAAATGAATTCTGCGAATGACTCTAAGACCGATTAGAATTATTCTGATCAGTAGAATAATTATAAATGTAAAGGTCACATCTTAGAAGCTGCACCTTTTAACAACAAGAGAAGACATTATTGTTGAATTTGATGATATTAGGGTCTTTGTGTATTACATTACGAGAAGATACTCATTATCTAGAGCCTTATTGGCCGGCTCAGACTGCCATTGAATCACTATGTGATAGCATGCTGAAGTAAATGCTAAACGAATTGTTAGCCAATAACAGTCGTATGATTTCTGAGGGAAATAAACGTATGACTATTTGGAGTCAGCATTTGGTAAAGGAATTGATAAACGACGACAAAAGGAGATTTTAACACGGATAATCACACACGCGTACATTTGTGATTGACTTAAGCATATACAAATCACTACCAGTTTTCATGTTAGGATAAAATAGACAGGTTTACATCTAGCATAGAGAGTAGACAATATTGGATTTGTGTATGTACTTTTGTGCATTTGATTCAAACATATTTTAATTACAATCCCAGTTCCCCAATTTATATATTTGTGTGATTTTTGATAAAGCCTTTGGGTGAATATTCAGAAATGTCATAAATCTATACTTATAGCATAGCTTCCAGCAAGGGGCTTTGGTACATTGATGTAAAATTTTTGACGACATTTCCGAGTAATGTTTAAGTTAAAATCGAATATCATGCAGAGAACTATAATCTTACAAAGGGAGGAAATTTATAATGTTGTCTTCGATAAAACTAAACAAGAAGATTATTGATTATATTTCATTGCTTTTAAATGCGAAAGCTATTTGTAATTTTAGCGAATATTTAGAGTATTAACGATGTCTCATATGTGGTCTTGTACAGAATTATATGTCGCAATGCACATTTTAGGAGGTAGCAGTGATACATTGCAGGTTTTCGTATTTCTCTAGTACGCGTGCTTTTGTAATATGTTATTTATTAATGTTGCTGCTGCACCATATGTTATGTTTTAAAACTACAAAGTTAGGAAAACATACATTGCTATTAGAGTTAATATTAATTTTGTAGTTCTGAAACCTTCCTTTAGATTTCAATAAAGATGCCTGTATTTTCATTGATTTATTATTAATATATGTTAATAAAAACGATGTATGTACAGTGGATAGGCCAGTGTCCGTATGTTTCTAAAACAAAACAAGATTAACGTCTTGGTAGAAAACTGAAACGTAACAGTCAGATTCCAGGAAGGTATCTTGGCAGAAAAATGAAACGTAACAGTCAGGGTATTTGTAATATTAACTATAGGTTTCCTCCCTAAATCTGAAAGCCAAAATACCATGCCCTTAGAAATGCGCTTTGGTCTTTTTCATTTCCTTTTTTTTTGGCGGAGGGAAATACTGTCATGAATACTTATTCTATAACCCACACCTACCTTGCAGACTCGCATCCTGCAAAGAGAACAATTGCAATGTGCATAGCTAGCGTACCTGTTCACTTCTCTATGCCATCATGTCTATTTTATGAACTCCTGAACTCGACAGTAGGTGTAAAATAATAAGTAATGTGTGTCCATAGAGCGGTTTTTTTGCGGCTTGACAGTAATGGCATAAAATTACATATGACTAAACACATTTTCCGATGATATTTTAATAATAATAATAATAATAATAATAGTAATAGTAATAATAATAATGATAATAATAACAATATCAATAATAATAATAATAATAGTATTTAGAATTGTACATTCAAGCACAATAAACTCATTACAGGAATGTTAATTTAAACTATATATCTAATACATGTACGAAGAACAAGGAAGGTCATTCACATTTATAAATGCTACACTTCTTTCGAAATACACCTGTAAAGGAGTCTTGTCATAGTCTTTGAATGCAAATCTGCTCGTCCTGCCTACCGCCTATAGCACAATTGAGGCACACGATACAATTTTTTTCCTCACCAGCATTTTACTGCATTTCAATGAAACATTGTTTTTGCACAAAATGCATTTTCATTAGGAATGTGATAACATCTAAAATGCGTCCTTTGATTTGTTAACTCAGCTTTGTATAAATTATTAAACCAGACATGAATCTTACTTTCAGATCATTTGCATCTACGTTAGACTAATAAAATACATAACATTTAATATGCAGAAAATAATTACATAAATAAATAAGCGTCTGGAAGGGACGGAAGTGCTTATGAATATTTTGTTAATTTTTTATAAAATCCATATACATATATGACGGTTCTTCACGGAAACATTGAAGCAACCGTTTTTGCAATAATCCCAGGATTTGTAATAAATATTGCAGAAATGTTTTTATATACATTGTTATAACGTCAGCAAAGTGGTCGTAGAATAATAACCACCGTTCTGGTGCAAAGAGTAATGTATAGTCTTGATCTAAATATGATGTCTCTAAAGAGCTTTGACAAACGGGTCCTTTGAAGCCGACTACAATATTGACAGGGAGTGAAAAATAAGAATATTGATTTGATGATATTAGGTCTCAGTTTTTTCCGTCCGCGACGTTATCAGCTTTTACAAAAACACCAAATAGCCATGAAATGATATGATGAAGTCTCACTGGAATATTTCTCAGAAGCAGACAGCAACCATAATATAGATGTTCTTGCGCATTTCGTTAAGGAAACTCATCAACAATGAAGAATGGAGCGCCTGTTCTAAAATTTCCGTCAGCTTAAATTTGTTATTGATATTGGACATTCCATTCCATAGTTGGCTAAAACAAATACATTTGCTACAGTCACAAGTTTCGTGCCTTCATCAAAACATTATTTTCAGATCAGGTAATTAGGAGAATATCACATAGTCATTAATGATTGAACCACTATTTATCGATTCTGCAACGAGATATGCAAACTACGTTAGCATTTCTTCGGGAACAAATTGTAAATAGTATATGTAAAAATTGTCTTAAAATTGGAAGAAACATATATTATTCAATATTCGTGTTTTCCTTCCATAGTCGGCTAGAAGTTGGACTGAAATATTGATTCAATATTTATCAACATAGACTGACAAACATCCGATTATATTCAGGGTGTGAAGTGTTTTAAGAAGAAGACGTTTGTAATTTTCTTGGTTTAGTTTCTAGAGAAGTTTTAGCCCTTCTTTTATCGTCCAGATTCACTTTTTATCACACAGTTTTTTTCAGATTGCTAGATTATATTTTGAATGTTCACAGATATTAAGAATAGACCCATCTTTTTTGCTTCATCAGTCTGTATGCCGAAGACACCTGGTGCTATTTGCTCAAATTCGTCGAAATATATATTACAACGTGAACCTTTTGATAAGTATATTCACCTTAGCCATTTTATGCCTGCCGTGTGGTGAGAAGTTTGAACTCTGTAAACCGTTTTATGTACCACGGTCGGTCATTTTGCCGAAGGATCGTTTCGCGGCGGAAACTGTTTGTTTTTCTCTATTTTAGGGTCTTTTCTCAAATTTTTTGTTACTTCTACATTTAGAATTGGCATCATTTGTCCGAGTCTAGTGTTAATTTATTTTTATTAGATGTTGTTAGACGCGTGCATTATTTATGTACATACAATTACGCCTCGAGAGTTCATTAACGGATAACAAACGGTTTCGAGTAAAATCCACTAGTGAAAGAAATGTTTTGATTTAGACTAGTGCGGCATTGGTGGCGGACCAAACACTTCACAATATTATAATGCTGACATGCTTTTTCCATTATGCCTTATTGTCTTTATTCACCAGCTTTGAATACAAATCCTCGGAAAAGAGCAGACCTAAGTATGTGGTGGTTTTAATAATAATAATAACAATAATAACAACCCACCTGCTCGAAATATGGATAGCTCTTTGGCCATAATCGTCGTCATTATAAATAAATGTTACAAAGCCCTATGATCATTGCAGCATGTACAGAAATTTGAACAGGCACATGACAAAGGTATTCACATGCAAGCCAAAAGTAAATGCAAGGACAAATCTGTAATGGTTTATTTACTAAAATAACAAAACTCGACAGTTACTGCCTTGGGACGGCCACTCGACAATATGGACCGACTGGGGTGCTTAAACCGGTTTTATAGAGCTCTAACCTCACACTTCCTAATGGGTTTCTCAAATGCAAGCTATGAAAAGTAAACTGATCCATTTGAATTAATTTCCAAGCGCTGACGTTTTGTTTGATAAGGTATGACGAATGTAGTGACGTCATTGAAAAATAATGTCCACATAGTATTTAGAAGAGAGATGGGTAGTATTTCGATTAGAATAACTACAAAATTTGTTGATAGTAAATGAAATTAACTTATTGAATCAAGAAAAAAAATGACCAGAAGTGTAAATGGTTGTAGCATCCTGTTCATATGAAGATGGAATTGAGGAACCAAAGTCCAATGGCCACCAAAGGAAATACACGCAACAATCCATATAGGATGAATTAAATGACAACACAGATTACATGCACGGGGAGATTTTTTACGACTGCCGCACTGCCCAAGTAACATTGTTGAGATCATGAATAAAAATATATATGACAAAGTCCTATGAGCATTGCAGCATGTACACGAATTTGAAAAAGGCACATGACAAAGGTATACACATACAAGCCAAATGTAAATGCAAGAACATATCTGTAATGAGTTATTTAATAAAATGAGGAAACCCGAAAATTTCCGTCTTGGAACGGCCAGTCGCCAATATGGACCGTCTGGGGTGCTTAAACCGGTTTTACAGAGCTCTAACCTCGCACTTCTTGGTGGGTGAGACTCCTTACCTGCACTCATCGGATTCGAATCTCAAATGAAGCAAGAAAGTTTTGAGTCTATGTTAAAAAGTATACTATCTGATGAGCGCTGCATGTCTATTCAGACATTTTGTCTGGGATCCTCCTGGAATCCATCTACCCATTATATATATCATGCATCATAATTTTAATGGTGTCCATGCATTTTTCACAAGCAATCCGGAAAATTTTCGTAAGTGTCTACAGTACATATCATCGCAACTGTCGTTTTGAATTATTGTGTTTATGTAAACGATTAATCTGGCAATGTACTGTAACATGCCATAGTTTGTTAAGTTAAAAAGAATATTCACACAAATGCATGGATATTTCAATTGACCGATAAGCTAAATGATTTCTCGCTGTTGACACTTGACACGCTGTGAGACACTGAGCAAAGAAAACCTAAGAACCTTTGCGATAACCCAACGGTCCTAATTCATTCGAACGCAAATTGTTACTAATATTCGAAAGATGTAACGACCTGTATCTACTTGTTTTTAAGAAACTGAGAGGTGGATCTCCGTTTACTTCTAGGCTCTTAGACGATGTGTTTAATCCTAACACTTATATGCTCGGGTTTAAACTTGAATTCATTGATTTTTACATTAACAATAAATAATCAATGTTGGTTTGTAAAATGTCATGATAAAGTACAACATATAGTATCAGACATATGTATACAATCCAACACAGTTAACAAAAACATACGCACATACGAAATGTATTTATCAGAAATATTTGTCATCCTTTTTTTATTAACAGCCATAAAATGTTTGTATTACTTCAACGTTATACAAGCGTTCAATGGAAATAAAAACTAACAAAGACAGTCTTCAACGACTTCAACGACTTTAATATACATTACTTTAACAAATGTAATTTTGCTACGACAGACCGTTAGCTTGTTGCCCCACCAGAATATGCCACATGCTTGCTGAAGGTTTTTCAAATTGACCTTTTGTCATCCTCGATAAAAATACCAAAGTATTTTCATACATTTGATGTGTATTTGGCTGGTGGATTTTCGAAGCGTACAGGCTCTGTCGTGTTTGCCGACGAATTAATGGCATCAGTAACTAAAGCTAGAACCGACAATTTAGATCACTTTAAAGAGGATATAGATACAATAATATGCTGATTTTATTGTATTGGCTATAATTTGGAAAAGGTAAGTCAAGAATTAAAAAGCAGGGGCCCAATTGCAATATGTCAATATGTTAAAATATGTGATATATATAATTAATTTAGCACCATCATCTATTGACCCTTAATTTCTAAAACATCAACAACATCAACAACAACAAAGTTCCATTAACATTTCGCACCAACTGTCAATCTTGAACAGTGCATGTGGCACCAATTTCATCCATTTCAACAGTTCATCCAATTTTGTATAAAATCAATTAGGGTCATATTTATAACTCTCGAATAAATATCTACAATATATTAGCAATATGTATAATAATAACTACAGTTAAAAAATTCCTTTCGAGCAGATATTTTTAACATGAAATGGTCCAATGGTAACATAATTATGCGTAGATGCGTTATGACATCATATGTCAAAGTTGTTATGATGGTATTGGATACAAAGACGCAACATCTTAAATCACAAGGGATTAAAATCTTAACAGAAAGTGCAATTAAAACTATCCTTACCAAAGAACCGAGACTATGAAAAGCGTTTATCTTATTGTTGGGCGGCCTTCCTCTTATAATGTACTGTAGAGTCTTACGAAAATAAAACGCCACTTCTGAGAATTAATCTTTCTTTGTTTATAAACATTCGGTTTACGATAGGGTGTTGGGTTATTAGAAGTCTAATCGGACCGGATATTTACGTAACCTGACAGTGTTCTATCGTTGTTAATCTGAATAGAACTAAATGTTCGCCATCTATTCTAGTTGGTAAGGTTTATTGCCCTCTCGAGTGTGGGTGTTATCACTGCGAACAAGATGAAGCAACCTCATAATGTTGTACACCTGCAGACCAATATTTGATGAAAATATGTTTTAAAGTGCCGGTGTAATATTTTATACCACTCACATTTGGAGAACTTGTGGCACCGGCATATTTTCAGAAAAAACATTGAAACATATATTGTAAGTTTGTAAACTTATTTGAAACAATCTGGGGTATGTTACTGCTTTGCCTTTCACTTGTGAAAGATGTATTTTTAAGATTTCTAGACTATCAAATATTCTTGTCGTTTCTTGCTGCTGTTGAATTCTTGATGACATGAGACTTACTAATCACAAAACAATGCAACCCGTCCAGTTTTTCATCACATAGAGATGCAAATTTACACATCGTTTCAATTAATAAAATATAATAGAGATGTTAAATCAAACTTTACTGGTCTAACATACTTATACCGCTTCAGAATCGCAGTTCAATTTTAGATGTTTTCAAACCTAAAAAAATCTTATGGAATAATTTGTTTAATGCTGTTATATTTATGTTACAGCAGCTTGGTAACGCTGATTTAATCTCGACGTGTTCATGTCATAATCTCTGAATGCAAACCTCACAATAATGTTATGAGACCACCACGCTGATAGAAGTAAAATCACATTGTACAGGTAACTTAAAATAACATATTAAATTGCTTGTCTACTCGCCACATATTTTGCAATCAAATGAATACATTATAAATATTAAAATTGTCTAATGGTTTAACAATTTATTTGCAGAATTGAAAAAAGGTATATGGTGTACTCTTCCAAATCAATGAAATGGCCTTAATAAAAAAATAGTAACAAATTGTGTCAACATACATTAATATATTCGCCCTTGTTATGATCAGTATTTTCAGGTCACAGTAAATAAAAAAGGACGGACTTCCTCTCAATGCATGCCCATATACACACCACACCACAATTCTGATAGCAATTGCAATCATCACGGATGACACACACTTCTTCCATTAGGCGCCAGTTCATTTATCTCGCCCAGCCTTGCTTGTTTTTCTTTTCACAACTTCACCAGCTTTGAATACAAATCATCCACTTCTGCCACAAGCCGGCCGCATTGGTCCTAATTAAGTCTGACGGTACAATTTGTCTTCAAGGCAATGTTTAATTACATTTCAATTAGAAATTGGACTTGCACGCAAAACGCATTTTAATTAAATGAGAGCTCGCTGCTGAATAAGCATTGTTGTATTAGTTATTTAGTTTATCCAAGAAAATAACAGCCACATGATACCTTATATCAGACCAGGTACATGTTTGTTAGTTTCATACTGCCAAATCATTTCGGATGTAAATCAACAAAAACCTGAATATGGTATACAAACATTTCCCAGGCTTATAGTCTTTTTTACATAAAGTAAATAGTTTCATACTGCCAGAGTATTTCAGATTTTAATTAACGGAAACTTATAAACATTTAGTATATATATATATCTTAAGTAAAATCTTGCAAGAAATGTAAAAAATGGATTTGACACTTATATGTGTTATTTTTGTGAAAATGCGATAAAATATATATGTATTGTTTTTCATGAGATATTCTGCTGATACGTTTTATTCAATGTGGTTCTTGATAGTTAAGGACGTAATGAAACTAAGTCTGCGAATGACTTTTAGATCGATTGGAATTATTCTGATCAGAAGAATAATTATGAATAAAAGGTTCAAAGGGCCTTTACAAATAAGTCTTGGAAGCTGCACCTATTAACAACAAGAGAAGACATTATTGTTGAATTTTATCATATCAGGGTCCAATTGAATCGCATTACGGGAAGATACCCATTATTTAGAGCCTTATTGGCCGGTTTATACTGCCATTGAATCACTATGTGGTAGCATGCTGAAGTAAATGTTAAACAAATTGGCAGCCATTAACAGTTGTTTGGTTTCTGAGGGAAATAAACTTATACCTATTTGGTAATGGAATTGATAAACAGCGACAAAAGAAGATTTTAACTTGGATAAACACACACGCTTACATTTGAAACTGATTTAAGCATATCGCTTCACCACCAGTTTTCATGTTAGGATAAAACAGACAGATTTACATCTAGCATACAGAGTAGACAATATTGGATTTATGTATCAAATGTGTGTACTTTTGTGCATTTGATTCAAACATATTTTAATTACAATCCCAGTTCCCCAATTTCCATATTTGTGTGTTTTTTTGATAAAGCCTTTGGGTGAATATTCAGAAATGTCAAAAATCTATACTAATAGCATAGCTTCCACCAAGGGGCTTTGGTACATTGATGTAAAATTGTTGGCGACATTTCCGAGTAATGTTTAAGTTAAAATCGAATATCATACACAGAACTATAATCTTACAGAGGCAGGGAACTTATAATGTTTTCTTCGATAAAACTTAACAAAAAGATTATTGATAATATCTCATTGCTTTTAAATGCGAAATCTATTTGTAATTTTAGCGAATATTTAGAGTATTAACGATGTCTCATATGTGGTCGTGTGCAGGATTGTATGTCGCAATGCACATTGAAGGACGCAGCAGTGATACATTGTACCTTTTTTGTTTTTCTCTACTACGCGTGTTTTTATAATATGTTATTTATAAGTGTTGCTGCTGCACCATGTGTTATGTATTAGAACTACAAAGTTAGGAAAACATACATTGCTATTAGAGTTAATATTAAATTTATAATTCTGAAACCTTCCTTTATATTTCAATAAAGATGTCTATATTTTTCCTTGATTTATTATTGATATATGTTACTAATTACGATGTATGTATACTGGTTGGGCCAGTGGCCTTATGTTTCTAAAACAAAACAAGATTAACGTCTTGGTAGAAAACTGAAACGTAACAGTCAGATTCTGGGAGGTATCTTTGTAGAAAAATGAAACGTAACAGTCAGAGTATTTGTAATAATAACTATAGGTTTTCTCCCTAAATCTGAAAGCAAACATACCATGCCTTTAAAAATGCGCTTTGTTTTTTTTTCATTTCCTTTTTTGGCGGAGGGAAATACCGCCATGAATACTTATTCTATAACCCACACCTACCTTGCAGACTGTCACATCCTGCAAAGAGAACAATTGCAATGTGCATAGCTAGCTTACCTGTTCACGTCCCCATGCCATCATGTCTATTTTATGAACTCCTGACACTCGACAGGAGGTGTGAAATAATTAGAAATGTGTGTCCATATAGCGGATTTCTTGCGGCTTTACAATACTGGCAGAAAATTACATATGACTAAACAGATTTTCCGATGATATTTTAATAATAATAATAATTTCCTTTCTTCGGTAAGACACCTTGTCATAGCCTTTGAGTGCAAACCTGGTCGTCTTGTAGCACAATATAGAGGCACACGATGCAATATATTTCCTCACTAGCATTTTTCTGCATTTTAATGAAACATTGGATTTGCACAAAATGCATTTTTATGAATGTGATAACATCTTAAAGGCGTCCCTTGTTTTGTTAATTCAACTTTGTATAAATTATTAAACCAGACATAAATCTAACTTTCAGATCATTTGCGTCTTTTTAAGACTGATTAAATCCATAATATTTAATAGGCAGAAAATAATTATATGAATAAATAAGCTTCTTGTCTTGTCGTTTACATTCTTATAAAAAAGGTTAACAATGAAATTAAGACAAGAACGGCTTTGATGTAAAACATCGCTCATAATAGTAAACAAGATAAATGAAGTGAAGGAAGTGCTTATGCATATCTTTTTTAAAAAAAAAATAGCCCTGTACGACGCTTCTTCACGGATACAACCGTTTTTGTAAAAAATAATGCAAATGCTGAGATTATTGCAGAAATGTTTTATATACATTGTTATAATGTCAGCAAAGTGGTCGTAGAATAATAACCACCGTTCTGGTGCAAGGAGTAATGTATAGTCTTGATCAAAATATGATGGCTCATAAAAAGCTTTGACAAACAGGTCCTTTGAAGCCGACTACAATATTGACAGAGAGTGAAAAATAAGAATATTGATTCGCTGATATTATGTCTCAGAGTAAATCTTTCGTCCGCGATGATATCAGTTTTTACGAAAACACCAAATGGCCATGTACTGGTATGATGAAGTCTCCCTGGAATATTCCTCAGCAGCAGACAGCAACCATAATATAGAAAGTTGTGTGCATTCAGAAACTCATCAACAATGAAGAATGAATGTTCTAAAATTTTGTGTGCTTAAATTTGTTATTGATGTTGGACATTCCATTCCATGGCCAAAACAAATACATTTGCTACAGTCACAAGTTTCGTGCCTTCATCAAAACAAAATTTTCAGATCAGGTAATTAGGAGAATATCACATAGTCATTAATGATTGAACCACTATTAATCGATTCTGCAACGAGATATGCGAACTACGTTAGCAGTTCTTCGGGAACAAATTGTAAATCATATATGTGAAAGTTGACGTTTTCTACAATTTCATAAAAATAGTTCTTTCTAGATTTTTTTGATTTTTTCACATATTATGTGAAATTTTATGATAATTTTAAAAATGAAAAGAAAAAAGTATGTTATCGTGAAGAGTTGTTTTTCTTTTTTGCAAAATGGCCGTTTCCATGGCAACAGTCAGACCAAAAATGGCTAAAATATCTATAATTAATGAAGGACTTGTAAAATTATCCTGAAGAGCATTGTTTACACACAAAAAAAACATGAAAGCACTTGCCAATTGCATTTTATGTTACTGCTGTATGTTACATATAACAATATAATAATCTTCAATAAAGAAAACTAGCATTTGCATGTTCAAACATTGGCAAAAATGACAAAAAAATAATAATTTCTGCAAATAAATGAAAATTCTGAAAAACTTCTTTTTACATTTTTTAAAAATTTTTTTGCAAGCTAAAAAAGAATTCAATGATGAATTGAATAAGAAAAAGAAACTTTTGGGTCATCGTGCTGTTTTTTATTTCTAAATTGGTCGTTTCCATGGTAACAGTATGAAACAAAAAATATTCAAGAAGTATATTTTTTCTAAAATTATGATAAAATTGCACCAAGCTCTTATATTTGAACAAAAATAACACAAAAACCATTATGTTTAAAACAATACAAATTAAACAATCATTTAACATTATGTAAATATTTATGTTTCACCGGGTTTTATGTCACAAGTAATGAAAATATTGTCCATGGTTATGCTTTTTTTTTTTAGAAATGTCATATATTTGCAGGAACTATGAATATCTGTTGTTGTCATGATTACATATACATGTTTGGAATTAGCTTAGGCATAAAACATTTAATTCATTTTGTACAATTCTGTTTGCAGAAGTGACCCTGACTGTCCCATTTACTTTTTTAGTAAATAAGTGGTATAACACCGGAAGATTCGGATTTTCGTGATAAATCGAACCTCTTAAATCCTTCTTGTAGTCTTTTAACCTTGTCGGCCTTAGATTTTCGCACGAATTGTCCGTTAAGACGACATTGACGACTCATTTCTAAAATTCGTATACGAGTACATGTAGTATCCGAATACTGTGCATCTTTCTCTTTTGTAGAAATTATTCTCGTAAGGGAGACAATCAAGAGGCAATCACCGATGCGCACGAAGAATGCGCCGTAAAAACTCGAGAAAAAGAAACATATTATTCATTATCCTTGTTTTCCTTCCATAGTCGGCTAGAAGTTGTACTGAAATATTGACTCAATATTTCTCAATTTAGACTGGCAAACATACGTTTATATTCACAGTGTGCAGTGTTTTAAGAACAAGGCGTTTGTAATTGTCTTGGTTCAGTTTCTAAAGAAGTTTTAGCCCTCCTTTTATCGTCCAGATTCACATCTTTATCACACTCATTTATTTACTTTTGTTTTAGCCCAACTCACATTCACAATAATTAATTCAGACTAAATAGAAACTACATGAAATTGAGTGAAGTTCTAACTTTTTGGAGTTTGTATCAAATTAAAATCTTTTTTTCAGATTGCTAGATTATATTTTGATTATTCACAGATATTAAGAATAGACCCATCTTTTATTTATAAACGGGGTTTGCTTCATCAGTCTGTATGCCGTAGACATCTGTTGCTATTAGCTCAAATTCGTCGAAATATATCTTACAACGTGAATCGTTTAATCAATATATTCACCTCAGCCCTTTTATGCCTGCCGTGTGGTGAGACGTTTAAACTCTGAAAACCGTTTTATGTACCACGGTCGGTCATTTTGCCGAATGAGCGTTTTGTGGCGGTAACTATTTTTTTCTCTATTTTAGTGTCTTTTCGCAAAGTTTTTGTTACTTCTACATTTTAAATTGGCATCATTTATCCGAATCTAGTATTAATGTTATTTTTATTACATGTTGTTAGACGCATGCATTATTTATTCATATACAACTAGCCCTCAAGAGTTCATTAACGGATAGCAAACGGTATCGAGTAATATCACCTAGTGGAAGAAATGTTTTGGTTTAGACTAGGGTGGCACTGGTTGGGGACCAAACACTCCACAATATTACAATGTTGACATGCTTTCTCCATTATGGCTTATTGTCTGTATTCACCAGCTTTGAATACAAATCTCCGGAAAAGAGCAGTAGCTAGATGCACAAGTTATATTTAACCAACGTTCGGCATTTCTTACTTCCTTTCCAAAGTTGTTTAAGTACACGCCATTTGCACTCCAAATATTTGCATATGTGTTAAATGAGATCCTTAAAGTGTAATATAAAATCTAAATATAAAATCTAAATTGGTAACAAGGCAGAATCTATCAAATTATGATTTAAGGCAATCTGAAACACGAAAATTGGTTATTGGCTGATGCCTTAAAAGAATACGTTAACTCCATTCCAATCCATAACCTTCGGTTTAAGATAGATGAAATTAATGCAATTTGGGCGTTGTATAGCAACAATTAATGAAGGAAGAAAAAATGTCTGGGTAGGACCACATGCAGTTCAGCTGGAAGATAACGACCATTGAAATGTCTCTTCCCGATCAAGACCAAAGCCCACGTTGTTGAACAATCGGCAATTACAAGACGACTCTGACGATTTGGCTAACTCTAGTCTATAGTTGATATATTTAATATGTTTTAATACCTAAGTATGTGCTGGTGTTAATAATAATAATAATAACAATAATAACAACCCACCTGCTCGAAATATGGATAGCTATCTGGCCATAATCGTCGTCATTATAAATATATGTTACAAAGCCCTATGAGCATTGCAACATGTACAGAAATTTGAACAGGCACATGACAAAGGTATTCACATGCAAGCCAAAAGTAAATGCAAGAACAAATCTGTAATGGTTTATTTACCAAAATGACGAAACTCGACAGTTACCGCTTGGAACGGCCAGTCGCCAATATGGACAGACTGAGGTGCTTAAACCGGTTTTACAAAGCTCTAACCTCGCACTTCTTGGTGGGTGAGACTCCTTACCTGCACTTGTCCGATTCAAATCTAAAATGAAGCAAGAAGATTTGAGTCTATGTAAAAAAGTATACCATCTGATGAGCGCTGCATGTCTATTCAGACATTTTGTCTGGGATCCTCCTGGAATCCATCTACCCATTATGTATATCAAGCATCATAATTTGAATGGTGTCCATGCATTTACCACATCAATCCGGAAATGTTTTGTTATTGCTACATATCATCGCAACTGTCGTAATGAATTATTGCGTTTATGTAAACGATTTATCTGGCAATGTCCTGTAACATGCCATAGTTTGTTAAGTTAAAAATCATATTCACACAAATGCATGGATATTTCAATTGACCGATAAGCTAAACGATTTCTCGCTGTTGACACTTGACACTTGGCGAGACACTGAGCAGAGAATACCTTAGAACCCTCGCGATAACCCAATGATCCCTATTCAATCACACACACACACACACACACACACACACACACACACACACACACACACACACACACACACACACACACACACACACACACACACACACACACACACACACACACACACACACACATATATATATATATATATATATATATATATATATATATATATATATATATATATATATATATATAATATCCCACAGATGTAACGACCTGTATCTACTTGTTTTTTAGAAACTGAGAGGTGGATCTCCGTTTACTTCTAGGCTCTTAGACGATGTGTCTAATGCTCGGGTTTAATCTTGAATTCATTGCTTATTAAATTTACAATAAATATTCATCAAGTCGGTTTGTAAAATTTCATTAAAAAGTACAACATACAGATGTTTACAGCCCAACACAATTTACAAAAACATACGCACATACGAAATGTATTTATCAGAAAGATTTGTCATGTTGTTTTTTATAACAGCCATAAAAAGTTTTTATTACTTGCTTGCATTTCAACGTTATGTACGCGTTCAATGGAAATAAAAACTAACAAAGCCAGTATTCAGACTGCGGCACCAACGACTTCAATATACAAAGCTTAAACAAATGTAATTTGCTACGACAGTCTATAATTCCATTTCCAATTTTCTTACCCACAATTAGGACGGTGGATCATCGGGCAAGTTGCGATCCGAAACGATGCACGATTCAGGACTCACAGATCGATCCAAGATGAAATAATTAAAGAGTCTTATGACAAACAGAACTATTATGTTTAGAAATTAAGACAATGGTAATGAAATGAAGAATAATAATCTAGAAGAAGACATAAACATGCAAGCCTCAGTCCAGGTTCAGCTGAAAATTGACAAGATAATCAAGTACTTATCTTACGTTTGATTTAGATAATTTGATAACGACCTGCTAGGGAAACAATACAAATAAATAGCATAAATCATAATTGCATTCATTTAAAGCTAAATTTGCATGACAGTATTTCGCATCCAGGATCATCATTTTAATTTTTATTGCGATACAAATAATAAGCTTATTATTTTGCACACGAAATCCGACGACGTTCATTTTATCAATTTACACAACGTGTTACCTTATTCACTTGGCATAGAAATGATTTCTTTATGTTTTTTTATATAAGTTTGTTGCCCCACCAAAATATGCCACATGCGTGCTGAAGGTTTTTCATATTGCCCTTTTGTCATCCTCAATGAAACTACCAAAGTATTTTCATACATTTGATGTGTATTTGGCGGGCGGATTTTTGAAGCGTACAGGCTCTGTCGTGTTTGCCGACGAATTAATGACACCAGTAACTAAAGCTAGAACCGACAATTTAGATCACTTTAAAGAATAAATCAATGCAATAGTATGCTAATTGTGTTGCTATAATTTGGAAAAGGTAAGTCAACCGTGTGAAAAAGCAGGGACCCAATTGCAATATGTTAATATGCTAAAATATGTGATATATATAATTAATTTAGCACCATCCTTCATTGACCCTTAATTATTAAAACAACAACAACATAATCAACAACAACAACAAAGTTCCACTAACATTTTACACCAACTGTCAAGTTTGAACAGTGCATGGGACACTTTGATTAATACAATTGTAAAAGTTCATCCAATTTTGTAAAAATACAATTATGGTCACATTTAGATTATGATGTCATATAAAGACTTAAAATAACTTTGTTTTCTCCTTTCTAAAATGTTTAGGTAGTTGAATGTCTGTTTTTCACAACAATAATAACAACTTATGACAAAAATTATAAAAAATGTCTTCAAATTTTGTCACAATTCGACAATTATACCATGTATATAATTATACAGTCAATTAAAATGTTTGTATGAAAATAGATTGAATTTCTTTCTAGAATTACACTGCACTGTGTCTTGTTCAGAAGCTTTGTAATAAATCACTCAGGCATGCTTTCTAGGAGATAGGATTACTGCACGTTTGAACGAAACATTGTGCATTTTTCTGCGATATATGACGCAAAACAAAACGTCCGAAGTCAATTCCCATATCGGGAGAAAATATGAACAACGAGTGTGTACAGTGGATACGCCAGTGGCCTTATGTTTCTAAAACAAACCAAGATTAACGTCTTGGTAGAAAACTGAAACGTAACGATCAGATTCCGGGAAGGTATCTTGGTAGAAAAATGAAACGTGAAAGTCAGAGTATTTGTAATATTAACTATAGGTTTCCTCCCTAAATCTGAAAGCCAAAATACCAGGCCCATAGAAATCCGCTTTGGTCTTTTTCATTTCCTTTTTCTGGCGGAGGGAAAATACTGTCATGTTCTTATTCTATAATCCACACCTACCTTGCAGACTGTCACAATCTGCAAACAAAACAAACAAACAATTGCAATGTGCATAGCTAGCTTACCTGTACACTTCTCTTTGCCATCGTGTCTATTTTATGAACTCCTGACACTCGACAGTAGGTGTAAAATAATTAGAAATGTGTGTCTATATAGCGGGTTTCTTGCGGCTATACAACACTGGCATAAAATTACATTTGACTAAACACATTTTCCGATTATATTTTAACAACAACAACAGTGACAACAATAACAATAATATTATTAATAATAATAATAATGATAATAATAATAATTATAATAACAACAATAATAATAACAACAACAATAATTACAATTGTACATTCGTGCCCAAAAACTCATTTTAAGGGATGTTAATTTAAACTTTATATCACATACATGTACTAAGAACAAGGAAGGTCATTCACTTTTTATAAATGCTACACTTCTTTCGAAAGACACCTGTTAAGGTGTCTTGTCATAGTCTTTGAATGCAAATCTGCTCGCCCTGCCTATCGCCTGTAGCACTATAGAGGCACACGATAAATCTTTTTCTTCACCAGCATTTTACTGCATTTCAAAGAAACATTGGATTTGCACAAAATACATTTTCATTAGGAATGTGATAACATCTAAAAGGCGCCTCATGTTTTGTTAATTCAGCTTTGTATAAATTATTATACCAGACATGAATCTAACTATCAGGTCATTTGCATCTACGTTAGACTAATAAAATACATAACATTTAATATGCAGAAAATAATTCCATGAATAAATAAG
Source organism: Sinonovacula constricta (assembly GCA_007844125.1). Taxonomy (NCBI): domain Eukaryota; kingdom Metazoa; phylum Mollusca; class Bivalvia; order Cardiida; family Solecurtidae; genus Sinonovacula; species Sinonovacula constricta. The sequence goes on along the minus strand of CM017559.1, from coordinate 61,072,403 downwards.
CGTCTTGTCTTGGGTTTTTAAGATAAATGAAGTGAAGGAAGTGCTTATGAATATGTTGTTTTTTTTTAAATTTATACTAGCCCTAAACAACGCTTATTCAAGGATACATTGTAGCAACAGTGTTTGTAATAAATACTGCAAATGCTGAAATTATTTATGAAATATTTTTTACAAACATTGTTATAAAGTCAGCAAAGTGGTCTTAGAATAATAACCACTGTTCCGGTGCAAAGAGAAATGTAACGTCTTGATCTAAATGTGATGGCTCTAAAGAGCTTTGACAAACGGGTCCTTTAAAGCCGACTACAATATTGACAGAGAGTGAAAAATAAGAATATTGATTCGGTGAAATTAGGTCTCTGTGCAAATCTTCCGTCCGCGACGGTATCAATTTTTACGAAAAGACCAAATGGCCATGTAATGGCCTTAAGCAGAAAACTTATAAAATCTAAATTTGTAACCAGCCAGAAGCTATCAAATTATGATTTAATGCAATCTGACCCACGAAAATAGGTTGTTGGCTGGTGCCTTAAAAGAATACTTCAACTCCATTCCAATCCATTACCTTCGGTTTTAGATAGATATAATTAATGCAATAGGGGCGGTGTATAGCTACAATTAATGGAGGAAAAAAATGTTTGGGTAGGACCACATGTCGTTCACCTGAAAGATATCGGTCATTGAAATGTCTCTGCCCGAACAGGACCAAAGCCCACGTTGTTGAACAATCGGCAGTTACAAATCGACTCTGACGATTCGGCTAACTCTAGTCTATAGTTGAAAGATTTAACAGGTTTAATACCTAAGTATGTGTTGGTTTTAATACTAATAATAAAAACAATAACAACCCACCTGCTGGAAATATGGGAAGCTGGATTAGCCATCTGGCCATAACCATCGTCAATAGGAATATATGTTTTAAAGAACCATGAGTATTGTACAAAAAACGAATAGGCACAGGACAAAGGTATTCACATGCAAGCCAAATGTAAATGCAAGAGCAAATCTGTAATGAGACACTAATAAAATTAAGAAAACCCGTCAGTTACCTCCTGGGAATGGCCAGCCGGCGATATGGACCGTTTGGGGTGCTTAAACCGGTTTTACAGATCTCTAACCTCGCACTTCCTGGTGACTAAGACTCCTTACAGGCACTCGTCGGATTCGAATCTCAAATAAAGCAAGAAGATTTGAGTCTATGTAAAAAAGTATACCATCTGATGAGCGCTGCATGTCTATTCAGACATTTTGTCTGGGATCCTCCTGGAATCCATCTACCCATTATATATAACATTCATCATAATTTTAATAGTGTCCATGCATTTACCACACCCAATCCGGAAATATTTCGTTAGTGTCTACAGTGTACATATAATCGCACCTGTCGTTTTGAATTATTGCGTTTATGTAAACGATTTATCTGGCAATGTCCTGTAACATGCCATAGTTGTTATGTTAAAAAGCATATTCACACAAATGCATGCATATTTCAATTGACCGAAAAGCTAAATGATTTCTCGCTGTTGACACATGACAAGCTGTTAGACACTGATCAGAGAAAACCTAAGAACCCTCGAGATAACCGAATGATCCTAATTCATTCCGACGCAAATTGTTACTAATATTCCACAGATGTAACGACCACATGTATCTACTTGTTTTTAAGAAACTGAGAGGTGGATCCCCGTTTACTTCTAGGCTCCTAGACGATGTGTCTAATTCTCATACTTATATGCTCGCGTTTAACTTTGAATTTAGTGCTTATTAAATTGACAATAAATATTCTGCGAGTCGGTTTGTAAAATGTCATGATAAAGTACAACGTACGGTATCAGACAGATGTATACAGCCCAACACAATTAACAAAAACGTACGCACATACGAAATGTATTTATCAGAAAGATTTGTCCTAATTTTTTAATAATAACAGCCATAAAATAATTACTTGCTTGAATTTCAACGTTATACAAGCGTTCAATGGAAATAAAAATTAACAAAGCCAACATGCAGACTGCGGCACCAACGACTTTAATATACAGGACTTTAACAAATGTTATTTTGCTACGACAGTCTATAATTCCATTTCCAATTTTCTTACCCACAATTAGGAGAGTGGATAATCGGGCAAGTTGCGATCCGAAACGATGAACGAATCAGGACTCACTGATCGATCCAATAATCATTATATGAAATGATTAAAGAGTCTTATGACAAACAGAACTATAATGTTTAGAAATTAAGACAATGGTAATAAAATAAAGAATTATAATGTAGAAGAAGACATAGACATGAAAGCCTCAGTCAGCTGAAAACTTGACAAGATAATCACGTACTTATCTTACGTTGGATTTAGATAATTAGATTACGGTCTGTTGCATAACAGTAATTCGCATCTAGGATCGCCATTTTAATGTAAATTGCGATACAAATAATAAGCTTATTATTTTGCACATGAAATCCGCCGACTTTTATTTTATCAATTTATACAAAGTGCTACCTTTTGTCACTTGGCATAGAATTGATTTCTTGGTGTCTTTTCATAAAAGTTTTTTGCCCCACCAGAATATGCCACATGCGTGCTGAAGGTTTTTCAAATTGCCCTTTTGTCATCCTCAATTAAACTACCAAAGTATTTTCATACATTTGATGTGTATTTGGCTGGTGGATCTTTGAAGCGTACTGGCCCTGCCTTGTTTGCCGACTAATAAATGGCATCAGTAACTAAAGCTAGAACTGACAATTTAGACCACATTAAAGAAGAAATAGAAACAATAGTATTCTAATTGTAGTGTATTGCTAGAATTTAGAAAAGGTAAGTCAACCGTGTGAAAAAGCAAAGACCTAATTGCAATATGTCAATATGCTAAAATATGTGATATATATAACTAATTAAGCACCATCCTCCATTGACCCGTAATTTCTAAAACAACAACAACATCAACATCATCAACAAAGTTCCACTAACATTTCGCACCAAGTGTCAAGCTTGAACTGTGCATGTGGCACTTTGATTAATACAAATATAAAAGTTCATCAAATTTTGTATAAGTCCAATTTTGGTCACATTTAGTTCATGCTGTCATATAAAGACTTAAAATAACCTTGTTTTCTCCTTTCTAAAAAGTTTAGGCACAGTTGATTGTCTGTTTTTTTTTACAACAATAATAGCAACTAATGACAATTTTACTTCAAATCTTGTCATGATTCGACACGTTTATACCAGGTCTATAATTTTACAGTCAATAAAAATGTTTGCATAGAATTAGACTGAATTTCTTTCTAGAATTGTGTTAACATATATAAGTATATTCGCACTTGTTATGATCTCTATTTTCAGGTCGCAGTAAATAAAAAAGGACGGACTCCCCCTCAATACATGCCCATATACACACCACACCACAATTCTGATAGCAATTGCAATCATCACGGATAATACTCACTTCTTCCATTAGGCTCCAGGTCACTTATCTCGTCCAGCCTTTCTGGTTTTTCTTTTCACAACTTCACCAGCTTTGAATACAAATCACCCACTTCTGCCACAAGCCGGACGCATTGACCCTAATTATGTCTGACGGTACAATTTGTCTTCATGACAATGTATAATAACATTTCAATGGAAAATTCGACTTGCAAAATGTATTTTAATTAAATGAGAGCTAGCTGCTGAAGAAGCAGCGTTGTATTAGTTATTAAGTTTAGCCAAGAAACAGCAACCACATGATATCTTATTTCAGACCAGGTACATGCTTTTTAGTTTCATACTGCAAGACCATTTCAGATTTAAACCAACGGAAACTTACAAACATTTGGTATATACACATTTCCCAAGCTTACAGTCTTTGCACATAAAGCTTATTATACAATTTAGAAGTATATTGTTTAATTTTTTATAATATCATTTAATGTTAAGTCATAAACGTATAACTATTTGGCGTCAGCATTTGGTAATGGAATTGATAAACAACGACAAAAAAGATTTTAACTTGGATAAACACACACGTTTACATTTGAAATTTATTTAAGCATATCGCTTCACCACCAGTTTTCATGTTAGGATAAAACAGACAGTTTTACATCTAGCATAGAGAGTAGAAAAAATTGGATTTATGTATCAAATGTTTGTACTTTTGTGCATTTGGTTCAAACATATTTTAATTACCATCCCAGTTTCCCCAATTTCCATATTTGTGTGGTTTTGATAAAGCCTTTGGGTGAATATTCAGAAATGTCAAAAATCTATAATAGCATAGCTTCCAGCAAGGGGCTTTGGTGCATTGATGTAAAAATTTTGACGACATTTCTGAGTAATGTTTAAGTTAAAATCAAATATCATACAGACAACTATAATCTTACAAAAGAAGGGAACTTATAATGTTTTCTTCGATAAAACTAAACAAGAATATTATTGATTATATCTCATTGCTTTTGAATACGAAATCTATTTGTAATTTTAGCGAATATTTAGAGTATTAACGATGTCTCATATGTGGTCGTGTACAGGATTATATGTGACAATGCACATTGTAGGACGCAGCAGTGAGACATTTTATGTTTCTGTATTTCTCTACTACGCGTGCTTTTGTAATATGTTATTTATTAATGTTGCTGCTGCACCATATGTTATGTTTCAGAACTACAAAGTTAGGAAAACATACATTGCTATTAGGGTTAATATTAAATTTGTAATTATGAAACCTTCCTGTATATTTCAAAAAAGATGCCAGTATTTTCATTGATTTATTATTAATATATGTTAATAATTACGATGTATGTATACTGGATAGACCAGTGGCCTTATGTTTATAAAACAAAACGAGATTAACGTTTTGGTAGAAAACTGAAACGTAACAGTCAGATTCCGGGATTGTATCTTGGTAGAAAAATGAAACGTGAAAAGTCAGAGTATTTGTAATATAACTGTAGGTTTCCTCCCTAAATCTGAAAGCCAAAATGCCATGACTTTAGAAATGCGTTTTGGTTTTTTTAATTTCCTTTTTTGGAGAGAAAATACTGTCACGAATACTTATTCTATAACCCATACTACCTTGCAGACTGTCACATCCTGCAAAAAGAACAACTGAAATGTTCATAACTAGCTTACATGTACACTTCTCCATGCCATCATTTCTATTTTATGAACTCCTGACACTCGACAGGAGGTGTAAAATAATTAGAAATGTGTGTCCATGGCCCGGGTTTCTTGCGGCTTTAAAATACTGGCATAAAATTACATATGACTAAACAAATTTTTGCTATGATATTTTAATGATAATAATAATAATAACAATAATAATAATAATAATAATAATATCAATAATAATAATAATAATAATAGTATTTAGAATTGTACATTCATGCACAATAAACTCATTACAGGAATGTTAAATCGACATATATCACATACATGTACTAAGAACAAGGAAGGCCATTAACTTTTTTATGGATGCTTCACTTTTTTTCGAAAGACACCATAGTCTTTAATGCAAATATGCTCGCCCTGCCTATCGCCTGTAGCACGATAGAGGCACCCGATACAATCTATTTCCTCACCAGCATTTTGCTGCATTTCAATGAAACATTTGAATCGCACAAAATGCATTTTTATTAGGAATGTGATAACATCTTAAAGGCGCCCCTTGTTTTGTTAATTCAGCTTTGTATAAATTATTTAACCAGACATGAATCTTACTTTCAGATCATTTGCATCTACGTAAGACTTATAAAATACATAATATTTAATATGCAGAAATAATTAAATGAATGAATAATTATCTTGTCTTGGGTTTATATTTATATTAAAAAGAATAACTATTCAATTAAGACAAGAACGGCTTTGATGTAAGACACTGCTCAAAGATTGTAAACAAGATAAATGAAGGGACGGAAGTATGTATGACGGGTTTTCACGGAAACATTGAAGCAACCGTTTTTGCCATAATCCCAGGATTTGTAAACAAATATTGCATAAATGTTTTACATACATTGTTATAACGTCAGCAAAGTGGTCTTAGAATAATAACCACCATTCCGGTGCAAAGAGAAATGTAGAGTCTTGATCTAAATATGATGTCTCGGAAGAGCTTTGACAAACGGGTCCTTTGAAGCCGACTACAATATTGACAGAGAGTGAAAAATAAGACTATTGATTCGCTGATATTAGGTCTCAGTGCAAATCCTCCCTCCTCGACGGTACCATCTTTTACGAAAACATCAAATGGCCATGTAATGATATGATGAAGTCTCGCTGGAATATTCCTCAGAAGCAGACAGCAACAATATTAAAAATGTTGGTGTGCATTTTGTTAAGGAAACTCATCAACAATGAAGAATGAAGCGCCTGTTCTAAAATTTCCGTCTGCTTAAATTTGTTATTGATATTGGACATTCCATTCCATAGTTGGCTAAAACAAATACATTTGCTACAGTCACAAGTTTCGTGCCTTCATCTAATCATTATTTTCAGATCAGGTAATTAGGAGAATATCACATAGTCATTAATGATTGAACCACTATTTATCGATTCTGCAACGAGAAATGCGAACTACGTTAGCAGTTCTTCGGGAACAAATTGTAAATCATATACCTGAAAGTCTTAAAATTAGAATAACATATTATTTATTGTCCTCGATTTCCTTCAATAGTCGGCTAGAAGTTGGACTAAAATATTGACTCAATATTTATCAACATAGACTGGCAAACATCCGATTATATTCACGGTGTGCAGTGTTGTAAGAACAAGCCGTTTGTAATTTTCTTGGTTTAGTTTCTAGAGAAGTTTTAGCCCTTCTTTTATCGTCTAGATTCACTTTTTATCACACTCATTTATTTACTATCGTTTTAGCCCAACTCACATTCACAATTAATAATTCAAAAAGACTAAATGATACTACATGAAATTGAGTGAAGTCCTAACTACTTGGAGTTTGTATCAATTTAAAAGCTTTTTTTCAGATTGCTAGATTATATTTTGATTGTTCACAGATATTAAGAATAATCTTTTATTTAAAAACGGGTTTTGCTTCACCAGTCTGTATGCCATCGACATCGGGTGCTATTTGCTCCAATTCGTTGAAATATATATTACAACGTGAATCGTTTAATAAGTATACTCACCGAAGCCTATGTTTACCGTGTGGTGTGAAGTTTAAACTCTGTAAACCGTTGTATGTACCACGGTCGGTCATTTTGCTGAATGATCGTTTCGTGGCGGTAACTGTTTGTTTTTCTCTATTTTATGGTCTTTTCTTATAGTTTTTGTTACTTCTACATTGAAAGTTGGCATCATTAATTTTTATTAGATCTTGTTAGACGCATGCATTATTTATTTACATACAACTACGCCCCGAGCTTTCATTAACGGATAACAAACGGTATCGAGTAAAATCCACTAGTGGAAGAAATGTTTTGGTTTAGACTATGGCAGCTTTGGTGGGGGGCCAAACACTTCACAATATTACAATACTGACATGCTTTTTCCATTATGCCTTAGTGTTTGTATTCATCAGTTTTGAATACAAACCCCCGGAAAAGAGCAGTAGCTAGATTCACTCGTTATCCTTAACCCACGTTCCGCATTTCTTTCTTCCTTTTTAAATTTGTTTAAGTACAAGTCATTTGCACTCCAAATATTTATATATGTTTTTTTTGAGATCCCTCAAATTTAACATGCCTTAAGCATAAAACCTATAAAATCTAAATTCGTAACAAGGCAGAAGCAATCAATTTATGAATTAATGCAATCTGAAAGGAAATTGGTTGTTGGCTGATGCTTTAAAAGATTACTTCAACTCCATTTCAATCCATAACCTTCGGTTTTAGGTAGATGAAATAAATGCAATATGGGCGGTGTATAGCTACAATTAATGGAGGAAGAAAAAATGTCTGGTTAGGAACACATGCAGTTCAGCTGGAAGAAATCGGCACTTAAAATGTCTCTCCCCGATCAGGACCAAGCCCACGTTGTTGAACAATCGGCTGTTACAAATCGACTCTGACGATTCGGCTAACATTAGTTTATAGTTGATAGATTTAATATGTTTTAATACCTAAGTATGTGCTGGTTTTAATAATAATAATAACAATAATAACAACCCACCTGCTCGAAATATGGAAGACTGGATTAGCCATCTGGCCATAATCATTGTCAATATGAATATATGTTACAAAGTCCTATGAGCATTGCAGCATGTACAAAAAAATGAATAGACACAGGGCAAAGGTATTCACATGCAAGCCAAATGTAAATGCAAGAACGAATCTGTAATGAGTTATTTACTAAAATGAGGAAACCTGACACTTACTGCCTTGGGACGGCCAGTCGGCAATATGGACCAACTGACCAGATAAGGGAAAATTATTGTAGCATCCTGTTCGCGTGAAGACAGAATTGAGGAACCAAAGTCCAATGGCCACCAAAGGAAATACAAGCAACAATCCTTATAGAATGAATTAAAAGACAACATAGATTACATGCACGGGGATATGTTTTACGACCGCCACACTGCACAAGTAACATTGTACTGATCATGAATAAGAATATATATATGACAAAGTCCTATGAGCATTGCAGCATGTACAATAATTCGAAAAGGCACAGGACAAAGGTATTCACATGCAAGCCAAATGTAAATGCAAGAACATATCTGTAGTGAGTGATTTAATAAAATGAGGAAACCCGACATTTACCTCCTGGGAACGGCCAGTCGCCAATATGGACCGACTGGGGTGCTTAAACCGGTTTTACAGAGCTCTAACCTCGCAATTCCTGGTAGGTAAAACTCCTTACCTGCACTCGTCGGATTCGAATCTCAAATGAAGCAAGAAGGTTTGAGTCTATGTTAAAAAGTATACCATCTCATGAGCGCTGCATGTCTATTCAGACATTTTGTCTTGGATCCACCTGGAATCCATCTACCTATTATATATATCATGCATGATGATTTTGATAGTGTCCAGGCATTTACCACACGCAATCTTGAAAATGTTTTTGTTAGTGTCTATAGTACATATCATCGCAACTGACGTTTTGAATTATTGCGTTTATTTAAATGATTTAACTTGCAATGTCCCGTAACATGCCATAGTTTGTTATGTTAAAAAGCATATTCACACAAATGCATGGATATTTCAATTGACCGATAAGCTAAATAATTTCTCTCTGTTGACACTTGACACGCTGTGAGACACTGAGCAGAGAAAGCCTAAGAACCCTCGCGATAACCCAATGATCCTAATTCATTCCGACGCAAATTGTTACTAATATTCCACAGGCGAAACGACCTGTATCTACTTGTTTTTTAAGACACTGAGAGATGGATCTCCATTTACTTCTAGGCTTTCTTATTCTCATACTTATATGCACGGGTTTAACTTTGAATTTATTGCTTATTAAATTTACAATAAATAATCAGCAAGTGGGTTTGTAAATTGTCATGATAAAGTACAACATACAGTATCAGACAGATGTATAAAGCCCAACACAGTTTACAAAAACATACGCACATACGAAATGTATTTATCAGAAAGATGTGTCATGATTTGTTTTTTTAAATAACAGCCATAAACACTTTTTTGAATTTCAACGGTATACAAGGGTTCAATGGAAATAAAAACTAACAAAGCCAATCTTCAGACTGCCGTAACAACGACTTTAATATACAGGACTTTTATGTAATTTTGCTACGACAGTCTATTATTCCATTTCCAATTTTCTTACCCACAATTAGGGCCGTGGATCATCGGGCAAATGGCGATTTGAAACGAAACACGATTCAGGGCTCACAGAATCTTTTATTCTTCTAATTAGATGAAATGATTCAAGAGTCTTATGACAAACAGAACTATAATGTTTAGAAATTAAGACAATGGTAATAAAATGAAGAATAATAATCTAGAAGAAGACATAGACATGCAAGCCTCAGTCCTGGTTCAGCTGAAAACTTGACAAGATAATCACGTACTTATCTTACGTTGGATTTAGATAATTAGATAACGATCTGCTAGGGAAACAATGCAAATTAATAGCATAAATCATAATTGAATTCACTTAAAGCTAATTTTTCATGACAGTATTTCGCATCTAGAATCACCATTTTAATGTATATTGCAATACAAATAATAAGTTTATTATTTTGCACACGAAATCCGACGACGTTCATTTAATCAATTTATACAAAGAGTTACCTTTTTCACTAGGCATAAAGTTGATTTCCTGGTGTCTTTTCATATAAGTTTGTTGCCCCACCAGAATATGCCACATGCGTGCTGAAGATTATTCATATTGCCCTTTGCCATCCTCAATACAAATACCAAAGTATGTTCATACATTTGATGTGTATTTGGCTAGATGATTTTTGAAGAGTTTAGGCTCTGCCGTGTTTGCAGACGACTTGCTATAATTTGGAAAAGATTAGTCAACCGTGTGAAAAAGCTGGGACCCAATTGCAATATGTAGCACCATCCTCCATTGACCCTTCATTTCTAAAGCAACAACAACAACAGCAACAAAATCAACAACAACAAAGATCCACAAACATTTCGCACCAACTGTCAAGCTTGAACAGTGCATGTGGCACTAAGTTTAATACAATTGTAAACGTTCATCCGATTTTGTATACATGCAATTATGGTTACATTTAGTTCATGCTGTGATATAAAGACTTAAAATAACCTTGTTTTCTCCTTTCTAAAATCTTTAGGTAGTTGATTGTCTGCTTTTACAACAATAATAACAACAAATGACAACAACAAAAAATACTTCAAATGTTGTCATAATTCGACACGTTTATACCAGGTCTATAATTATACTGTCAAGTAAAATGTTTGAATTGAAATAGATTGAATTTCTTTCTAGAATTACACTGCACTGTGTCTTGTTCAGAAGCTTTGTAATAAATCACTCAGGCATGCTTTCTAGGAGATAGGATTACTGCACGTCTGAACGCAACACTGTGCATTTTTCAGCGATATATGACGCAAAACAAAAAGTCCGAAGATAATTCCCATATCGGGAGAAAGTATATGAACAAGTAATACTTCTTACAAAGTTATAACCTTAAATTCGAATAAATATCTACAATAAATTAGAAATATTTATAAAAATAAATACAGTTAAATGATTCCTATCGAGCAGATATATTAAACCTAAAATGGTCCGACGGTAACATAATAGTGCGTAGATGCGCTATGTCATCATATGTCAAAGTTGTTATGATGTTATTAGATACAAAGACGCAACATCTAAAATTTCACTGTGGGTCGGCTTTCCTTTTCTGATGAACTGTAAACACCACTACTGAGAATTAATCTTTCTTTGTTTGTAAACATTCAGTTTTACGATCGGGCGTTGGGTTATAAGAAGTCAAATTGGACCGGATATTTACGTAACCTGACAGTGTTCTGTCGTTGTTAATTCGAATAGAACTAAATGTTCGCCATCTATTCTAGTTAGTAAAGTTTATAGCCCTCTCGAGTGTGAGTGTTATCACTGCGGACAAGATGAAGCGACCTGATAATGTTGTACACCTGCAGACCATGATTTGATGAAACTTTGTTTTAAAGTGCCGGTGTAATATTTTATACCACTCATATTTGGAGAACTTGTGGCACCGGCATATTTTCAGAAAAAACTTATAATGTAAGTTTGTAAACTTATTTGAAACACTCTGAGTTATAATACTGCTTTGCTTTTTCACTTGTGAAAGATGTATGTTTCAGATTTCCAATTTATCAAATTTTAAGTCGTTTCTTATTGCTGTTGAATTCTTAATGACGTGAGACTTACTTATCACAAAACAACGTAACCGGTCCGGTTTTGCATCTCATCGAGATGCATACGTACACATCGTTTCCATTAATAAACTAAAATAGCGATGTGAAATCAAACTTTACTGGTCTAACATACTTAAACCGCTTCAGAATCGCAGTTCCATTTTCGATGTTTTCCACACAAAAAATGGAATAATTTGTTAAATGCAGTTATATTTATGTTACAGCAGCTAGGTACCTCTGATCCAATCTCGACGTGTTCATGTCATAATCTCTGAATGCAAACCTCACAATAATGTTACGAGACCACCATGCTGACCGAAGTAAAAGCACATTGTACAGGTAACTTAGAATAACATATCAAATTGCTTGTCTACGCACCATGTATTTTGCAATCAGATGAATACATTATAAATATTATAATTATCTAATGGTTTAACCATAATGACAAACTGTGTTAACATATATTACTATATTTGCCCTTGTTATGGTCAGTAGTTTCAGATCGCAGTAGATAAAAAAGACGGACTTCCCCTCAATGCATGCCCATATACACACCACATCACAATTCTGATAGCAATTGCAATCATCACGGATAATACTCACTTCTTCCATTAGGCTCCAGTTCATTTGTCTCGTCGAACCTTGCTTGTTTTTCTTTTCACAACTTCACCAGCTTTAAATACAAATCACCCACTTCTGCCATAAGCCAGTCGCATTGATCCTAATTAAGTCTGATGGTACAATTTGTCTTCAAGGCAATGTTTAATTACATTTCAAGAGGAAATTGGACTTGCACGCAAAATGCATTTTAATTAAATGAGAGCTAGCTGTTGAAGAAGCAGTGCTGTATTTGTTATTTAGTTTATTCAAGAAAAAAGCAACCACATAATACCATATTTCAGACCAGGTACATGTTTGTTAGTTCCATTCTGCCAGAGCATTTTAAAATTCAAATCAGCGGAAACCTAATTATGGTATATACACATTTTCCAAGCTTATAGTCTTTTTACATAAAGTTAATTTTAAAATTTAGAAATATATTGTTTAATTTATTACTATATCATTTAATGTTAGGTAAAATATTGAAAGGAAACGATTGTTAAAAATGGATTTGACCCTGATATGTGTTATTTTTGTGAAAATGCGAAAGAGTGTATATGTATTGTTTTGCATGAAATATACTGCTTACATGTTTTATTCAAAGTGATTCTTGATAGCGAAGGACGTAATGACATGAAGTCTGCGAATGACCATTAGATCGATTCGAAATATTCTGATCAGTAGAATAATTATGAATGTAAAGGTTCAAAAGAGCCTTCACAAATACGTCTTGGTAGCTACACTGTTTAACAACAAAAGAAGACATATTGTTGACTTTTACGATAATATGATCCTAGTGTATTACATTTCGAGAAAATACTCATTATCTAGAGCCTTTTTGGCCGGTTCAGACTGTCATTGAATCACCATGTGATAGCATGCTGAAGTAAATGCTAGACGAATTGTAAGCCATTAACAGTTGTATGGTTTCTGAGGGAAATAAACGTATAACTATTTGGCGTCAGCATCTGGTAATGGAATTGATAAACAACGACAGAAGAAGATATAACTTGGATAATTACACACGCTTACATTTGTGATTGACTTAGGCATGTACAAACCACTACCAGTTTTCATGCTAGGATAAAACAGACAGATTTACATCTAGCATAGAGAGTAGACAATATTGGATTTATATATCAAATGTTTGTACTTTTGTGCATTTGTTTCAAACATATTTTATTTATAATCCCAGTTCCCTAATTTCCATATTTGTGTGGTTTTTGATAAAGCCTTTGGGTGAATATTCAGAAAATGTCATTTATGTTTACTAAAAACACTGCTTCCAGCAATTGTCTTTGGTATAAAGATGTAAAAGTTTTGACGACCTTTCGGAGTAATGTTAAAATTATGATCGGATATCGTACAGAGATCTATAATCTTACAAAGGGGAAACTTATAATGTTTTCTTCGATAAAGATAAACAAACCGCTTACTGATTATATCTCAATGCTTTTAAATGCGAAATCTATATGTAATTTCAGCGAGTATTTAGAGTATTAACGATGTCATATATGTGGTCGTGTGAAGGATTATATGTGACAATGCACATTGTAGGACGTAGCAGTGATACATTTTACGTTTTCGAATTTCTCTACTACGCGTGCTTTTGTAATATGTTATTTATTGATGTTGCTGCTACACCTTATGTTATGTTTTAGAACTACAAAGTTAGGAAAATATACACTGCTATAAGGGTTAATATTAAATTTGTAATTCTGAAACCTTTCTACGAATTTAACTTCCTCTTCACATTTTTATTTATGTATGAGAGAAAATAATTAGCTAATATTTTATTAAGAAAATCTGATGGTGGAGAAACAGAAATAACATTAATGAGACGAAGATAATACAATGATATCCCTGAATAATTGTATAAGTTTGTAAAGAATAAATGTTCAACTATTTGTGTTACAGTGTAGTTTGTGAAGATTAAATGTTCAACTAGTTGTACTACAGTTTAGTTTGTGAATAATTAATGTTCAACTATTTGTGTTTTACAGTGTAGTTTGTGAAGAATAAATGTTCAACTAGTTTTGTTACAGTGTAGTTTGTGAAGAATTAATGTTCAACTATTTAAGTTACAGTGTAGTTTGTGAAGAATTAATGCTCAACTAGTTGTGTTACAGTGTAGATTGTGAAGAATTGATGTACAACTGGTAGTGTTACAGTGTATTTTGTAAAGAATAACTAGTTGTGTAGTTTGTGAAAAATTGTGTTACAGTGCAATAGGCGCATTTTTTATGTTTCCTTTTTTATGTTCGCATATAAGGTAAACAATTGCCATCAAAAACGTGTATAATCTAGGTACGATATATCTAGATGTATATTGTAATGCAACCTAATGTATCTTTATCAAATTTCCATCTCGAATTGGTTAACTTATACAGTTCAATGAAGATGCCTGTATTTTCATTGATTTATTACAAATATATGTTTATAATTACGATGTATGTATACTGGATAGGTCAGTGGCCTTACGTTTCTAAAAAAAACAAGATTAACGACTTGGTAGAAAACTAAAACGTAACAGTAAGATTCCGGGAATGTTTCTTAGTAGAAAACTGAAACAGTCAGAGTATTTGTAATATTAACTATAGGTTGGATCCCTAATTCTGAAAGCCAAAATGCCATGCCTTTAGAAATGTGCGTTGGTCTTTTTTACTTTCCTGTTTTAGCAGAGAGAAAATACTGTCATGAATACATATTCCATAACAACCACCTACCTTGCAGACTGTCACATTCTGCAAAAAAGAACAATTGCAATGTGCATAGCTAGCTTACAAAATGTACCTGTACACTTCTCTATGCCATCGTGTCTATTTATTGAACTCCTGACACTCGACAGGAGGTGTAAAATAATAAGAAATGTGTGTTCATATAGCGAGTATCTTGCGGCTTTACAACACTGGGATAAAATTACATATGTATACACATTTTTCGATGCTATTTTAATAATAATAATAATAATAATAATAATAATAATAATAATTATTATTATTATTATTATTATTATTATATATTATGTTAATTAAAATTATTAATAAAAATAATAATAATTACAATTGTACATTCATGCACAACAAACTCAATACAGTAATGTTAAATTGACCTATATATCACATACATGTGCTAAAAAACAAGGAAGGTCATTCAATTTTAATGAATGCTTCACTTCTTTCGTAAGACACCTGTTTAGGTGCCTTGTCATAGTCTTTGAGTGTAAATCTGCTCGTCCTGCCTATCGCCTGTAGCACGACAGAGGCACACGATGCAATCTGTTTCCTCACCAGCATTTTGCAGCATTTCGCTGAAACATTGGATTTGCACAAAAATAAACTTTTATTAGGAATATGATAACATCTAAAAGGCGCCCCATGTTTTGTTAATTCAGTTTTGGATAAGTTATTTAACCAGACATGAATCTAACTTTCAGATCATTTGCATCTACGTTAGACTAATAAAATACATAATATTTAATATGCAGAAAAAAGTAACATGAATAAATAAGCGTCTTGTCTTGGTTTTATATTTCATGGAAAAGGATAAATGTTCAATTAAGACAAGAACGGCTTTGATGTAAAAAAAATACTCAAGATAAATGAAGGAAAGAAAGTGCTTATGAATATTTTTTTTATTTTATAATAGCCATATACATGTGTGGCGGTTCTTCACGGATACATTGTAGCAACCGTTTTTGTAATAAATATTGCAAATGCTAAGATTATTGCAGAAATGTTTTTACATACAATGTTATAACGTCAGCAAAATGACCATTCCGGTGCAAAGAGAAATGTATAGTCTTGATCTCAATGAGATGGCTCTAAAGAGCTTTGACAAACGGGTCCTTTGAAGCCGACTACAATATTGACAGAGATGAAAAATAAGAATATTGATTCGGTGATATTAGGTCTCAGTGCAAATCTTCCGTCCGCGACGGTATCAGTTTTTACGAAAACACCAAATGGCAATGTAATGTTTTGATGAAGTCTCAGTGGCATATTCCTCAGAAGCAGACAGCAATCAGATAATTATGTTGGTGTGCATTTTGTTTAGGATATTCATGAACAATGAAGAATGAAGGGCCTGTTCTAAACTTTCCGTCTGCTTAAATCTTTATTGATATTGGACATTCCATTCCATGGCTAAAACAAATACATTTGCTACAGTCACAAGTTTCGTGCCTTCATCAAAACATTATTTTCAGATCAGGTAATTAGGAGAATATCACGTAGTCATTAATGATTAAACCACTATTTATCGATTCTGCAAGGAGATTTGCAAACTACGTAAGCTGTTCTTTGGGAACAAATTGTAAATAATATATGTGAAAGTCGTCTTAGAATGAGGAGAAGCATATTGTTCATTATCGTTATTTAAATTTAATAGTCGGCTAGAAGTTGGACTGAAATATTGACTCAATATTTATGAAAATAGGCTGGCAATCATCCGATTATATTCTCGGTGTGCAGTGTTCTGAGAACAAGACGTTTGTAGTTTTCGTGTTTTAGTTTCTAAACTGAGGAAGCTTTAGTTTTATCGTCCAGATTCACTTTTAATCACACTCATTTATTTACTATTGTTTTTGCCTAATTCAAATTCACGATTAACAATTCAATAGACTAAATGGAACTACGTGAAAATGAGTGAAGTCCTAACTTCTTAGAGTTTGTATCAATTTAAAAGCTTTTTACGGATTGTTGGATTATATTTTGATTGTTCATAGATATTAAGAATAAACCCATCTTTCATTTATAAACGGGGTTTTCCGTATCAGTCAGTATGCCGTTAACATCTGGTGTGATTTGCTGAAATACGAAATATATATTACAACGTGATTCGTTTAATAAGTATGCTCACCTGAGTCCTTTATGCCATGTGGTGCCAAGTATGAGCCCTGTAAACCGATCTATGTACCACGGTCGGTCATCTTGCTAAATGATCTTTTTGTGGCGGTAACTATTTGTTTTTCCCTATTTTGAGTTTTTTTTCTCGATGTTTTTGTTTCTTCTACATTTTTACTGGCATCATTTATAGAGTCTAGTGTTTATTTATTTTTATAAGATGTTGTTAGAGACATGTATTATTTATTTACATACAAGTAGGCCCCGAGAATTCATTAACGGATAACAAACGGTATCGAGTAAAATCCACTAGTGGAAGAAATGTCTTTGTTTAGACTAGGGCGGCATTGGTGGGGGACCAAACACTTCACAATATTACAATGCAGACATACTTTTTCCATTATGCCTTATTGTTTGTATTCACAAACTTTGAGTACAAATCCCCGATAAGAGCAATAGCTAGGTGCATTCGTTATATTTAACCCATGTTGCGCATTTCTGACTTCCTTTCCCAAACAGTTTACTTGCAAATCCATTTGCACGACAAAAATTCACATAGCTATATGAATGTTTATTGAGGTCCCTCAAGTGTTAAAAGTATTTATACATGTAAAATCTAAATTCGTTACGCGGTAGAAACAATCAGATTATGCTTTAATGCAATCTGAAACACGACAACTGGTTGTTGACTGATTATTTACAAGAACGTTAGACCAAAGGGTTAAAAAACCATAATACTTTAAAATATTCCAATCCATAACTTTAGATAGAAAGCAGGCGGTGTATAGCTACATTTAATGAAAGAAGACACCAAGACCAATGTCTGTGAAGGACCACATGCAATTCAGCTGGAAGCTATCGCTACATGAAATGTTTCTCCCCGAACATGACCAAGGCACCCGCTAGTGAACAATGATCAGTTACAAATTGACTCTGACAATGCGGCTAACATTAGCCTATAGTTGATAGCTTTGATATATTTAAAACCTAAGTATGTGCTGGGTTTAATAACAATACTAAAAAAAAATAAGAGTCCACCTGCTCGAAATATGGACAGCTGGATTAGCATCTGGCGAAAATCATCATTAAGACTCCCAACCCGCACTTGTCTTATTCGAAATTCAATTAAGGCAGGAACATTTGAATTGTTAAGAAGTATACCATCTGATGAGCACTGCAATGCCACTGCATGTCTATTCAGACATTTTGTCTGGGAGCCACCTACCCTTATATATATCAGACATCATAATTTTAATGGAGTCCATGCATTTACCACACGCAATCAAGACATCGTTCGTTAATGTCAGCAGTTAACTGTATATGTATCATCGCAACTATCGATATGAATTATGGCGTTGTATGTAAACGATTTTTCTGGCAATATCCTGTAACATGTCATAGCTTGTTAAATTTAGAATCGTATTCACGCAAAGGTATGGATATTAAATTAAGAGCTAATTGATTCTTGCTGTTGACACTTGACACGCTGTGAGCTCCCGCAGAGAGACGCTATGATCCTAATTCAAACAGACCCAAATTTGTTAATAATTTGTCGCAGATGTAACGACCTCTATCTAGTTGATGTTAAGAAATTGAGTGGTGGATTTTCGTTTGTGTCTATGCTCATAAAAGATGCATCTAATACTTATATGCTCTAATTTAAACTTGAATTGCCTTTTGAATTTACAATAAATATTCAGCAAGTCGGTTTGTCATGATAAAGTACGTCATAAAGTGTCATGCCAGGCAGATTTATATAGCCAAACACTGTTTACAAAAACATACGCACATACGAAATACATTTATCAAGTATACCTGACATTTGTGAATAACGATAATTATTTTTCACATTTAAGCTCGTATAGTATTCAAACCTGTATTTACTCTGCCCTAGTAAATAATTTGCACGGAAACATGGCGATGAACGGCTGCAATTTAATCTCTGTTAGACCAATTATAATGGGAATGTGAATAACCATAACATCATACGTTTTAAACGTAACAATACGTGTGGTCCATTTGATTCTGGCAGCACAATCAAAGACAACACTCCATTGGCTCTGTTTGTGTTTCGTTTTCTTTCGTTAACAAGGTCCAGCGCTAGGCGAAAAGTTGGCATAGAGACAACCAATGAAAAGAAAACATAGTAGTTGAAACAAAAGTCCAAGTGATGACGCACTCTTAAAACTAAGTAATGGCACCAAACAATAAAAAGGCAGTGACATCATATTAAGGCATGATGGCCACTTTGTATTCTTGTAAGATCAGCAGTGTTACTGTTTTAAGAAAAGATGAACGGAGTACTAGATTATCGAAGACATAATTTACTTCAGTCGTAAATAAAAGACGAAAGGAAGATGGAATGGAAAATGGTAGCCGTTTATAGAAGTGCAGGTTAAATAGAATGCAGGTAAAACTATCTAATGCAGGTCAAATAATAATATACGTAATATTTTGATTGCATTCGAAAATGGACGGTGTTTTTCTTTCGTTTCCTAAAGTTGTGCTATCTGCGCTAAGCATTCATAAACGTGAAATGATGCCATTATTTATTATGTGTTTTTTAACATTAAAACTCATATTTTATTATAACTTATAACTTTTAAGAAAAATTGGAAATATCTTTAATGATGCAACCTAAAGAGTTGTGTCTGTAAGTAAATATTATTCGAGACTTAACACTTTGGAAGATAAGAATATTCGTAAAGAAGGCTACATTCGCCCTATGTTGAATATTTGATATTCTAAAGATTGGAGATATTATGTCATCAAAATATAAAATTAGTCTGACAGATAACAACTTGTATGCAAATTTAGATATTAAGAACCACCAAATACATTCCAATTAATACCCACGTACAGCATTTTTTCGTAATAAAACTCTAAATCACATCAAAAAAGGAACACATTTAGAGGAAAGGACATACATAGATGTTCTAACTACGCACATATAAAATTAGTGCAATCAGTCAAAGGAAATAGTACTCTATACTTCACATAGTTCATATACATGTATAACAAATTTCTTAGCAATGATAACTTTTAAATCAGCGATAGATGGCATTTGGTACAACGTACGTAATTGCATTGCACAAAGTGTACTTTACATTCCATGCAATCATAAATATGTCAGTTTCTTTTATATGCTTTACAGACGAACGCAAACTGTCATAAACCTAACGTTTGATACCTTAGGGGTCAGACGGTTTTATCTCTGATCCAGATATCATTAAACAGCGTTCGGATTTCTTATGATATGTCAGCAATTTAATATAAAAAAAACAACATGTACCCCAACAGAAATAGCCAATTATCTATAAAACTGAAGCCCTAAAAGTGCCATCCAACTCGTTTCCTGTATTTAATACATATTGTAATACATGATGCATGATGTATTTAATTATGACAATTCTATTACTGTATTCTTCCCATATAATCTTTTATCGGTATGCCTGAGATTTCCACCTTTTAGAGATATCGAATTCGACATAAACACAACTCTTTTCTTTGACAGACTAGTGTCATTTATACATAGCTACATGTATGTCGTATTTCCAATGAAAATGGCGTGAGAAAGAAAATTTTGTCTTTTGATACAAATCATCATTCGATTGGTTAAAACTAGACAACGATGGTGCGTATACAAAGATGTAAATCACTTTTTATGTTTTATAAAAACTCTAAACAGCCACCAAGACATCAACAAGCAGCTTTATATAACAGGTCCGTTCTGTTAGTTGAATTATGTGTTTCGTTCTTTAGTTCTCTATTACAATGATGTGATGCCACCTGATAAATAAATAAAAATCCAGCTTTCGTTCAATTCAAGCTGTGCAGTCGGTTTCTTTGAAGGAGCTTGTACTAGTGTGTTTCTAAGCCTAATTTAAAGTTTGAAAACACCATGGTTTTAATCTAGAATACTGAATAAATGTTTTTGTAGGAAGTGAGTGGCACAAGACAGATTAAGAAAACATGACGTGTGTTGCCAGGCTTTGTGACCATGATGTATAGATTTTAATTATAGTTTCAATGATTAAATGAACAATATGATATGGGACACTTATAACTGAATATTAAACATAAGTCATGGAACCTCCGAAAACCAACATGACAACAACATGACACAATCCATACATGTATTGTATTGTTTTCAATGTCCTGCATAATCGTAAGAGATATTTGACCGGACGTTTGCACTGATGGAGAGAGTGTTTGAAGCTTATCGAGTTACCTGTAATCCTATTGGATATCTAGGCCAACGCGAAAACTAGTTTACAGACGCGTTTTCTAGCCATATCGTACAGTTCCGAAACACGTTTATAAAGCCAATAAAACACCCTTTATGTTGACATCTAAACACTGCATAAATACGCGTGCGCCAAGAAATGCTTGAGTTATGAAGTTCACAAAAACCGAATGCAAGACAAATGGAGTTCACAATGTGGGGATATCTTAATTAATTAAAGTTAAAAAATCACATATTGCACTTGCTAACGGATTAAAAAACTGTAACATTTTTCCGTAAATGCTCTTTTGAAAGGATAATTGATAACGAGAAAATAAAACTGTAAACATAGTATATATTTCATCAAAAATAGAGTAAGAAAATGTGACAAATTCTTTTGAGAGGAACAACAAATGTTAAAAGTGTAAGAAAATATTATGCAAAGTTATTCACAAACCAGCCAAAAGTGATAGAACAGAACATTGAAAACTAAAATTTCGGGACATAGAGCTACTTATATTAGAACATGATTTTTCTTTATTGAGTCATGGTATACATGAAATTATCGATTTGATAATTATAGCGAGAAGTTGTTTATCTGTTTATGTTGTTCATTTCATTTGAATTTCGACATTTTTAATTGTAACTAGGCTTAATGTGGTCTTAGCAGAACCTTTTTTAAACATTTGTTTTTCTCTGTCAATGTTGCCTTACAAAACGTATTCTTGAAACACCAAAAACATGCCTTTGCAAAATAAGCACATGTCATACATTCAGTGTGTTGATAACGATATCGGCATTTTAGAAGATTTTAAGTATGAATTTTCCCCACAGGCATTTACAGGATAAATCACTAGTGGCACGCTGACTATTTTTACAACATTCTTCGGAAGAAATAAAGAAATCTCAAGTGACACTCATGTTCCTGTTAGATAAAATGATTCTGAAAGTGTTTGTTAGTTTGTTAATTGGATATATCGCCCCACCTACAGTAATTTCAGTTATCTGGAGATGGTGTCCAGCAGATATAGTGTCCTCCCTGTGTATAGCATGTCGTGGACACCTAGGATGTACCCACACCCAGTCACATTATCCTGACATTGGGCCTCCCAGTCCAGAGCCTACCCTTATTTTTGCTTGAGCGTTAGAAAGAGAGCTATATCAATACCAGTCTTAACGACTTTGGTATGTAACAGTCCGGGGTCGAATCCGGGGCCTCCCGTACCTGGAACCGGATTCTGATACTATGTATGCCGGTTTTTGTTTGAATGCTTCAAAATATAGGTGTGTCAAAATATACACTGTTAATGGGTTTTATAATCGCTAATATCCATGTCACTCTTATGCAATACTTTTCTAGTTGTGGCTAGATGCATTTTGTTATTAATCACCGGATCACATAACTCGATAAAATATATTCTTTTATTTAGACCGCATGTCTTTTATAAATTGGGTTTTAAATTCTCTCGCCGTCTGTAGTCGACATTAACTTATCGTAAAGAATGTCCTCACGTATCGTAGAAATTTCATTATTACCGTTTAATAAGTTTAAGCATGTCGTTGCTTCTCGCCTAGCAAAAAGTTGGTTTCACATTTCTACAAATTAAAACTCAGTTCATTAACATATCTTTCTCACGTTCACTGCTAGTGACGAGTAAAGGCGAAATTCAGATTGCAAGATGCAATCATACCAATGACATGTCGCCATATTGTCCAGGAAAGGACATGCAAAATCTGTTTACATCTTCATGCTTCTGCACCAAGCAATGTTTTATTTCAAAGTGCTCAAGTCTCAAGTACGACCCCAAGGTCTATGACATGCTGCCGTTCTTTTATTCTTGCTTTCCTGCAAGATTTTAATTTTAAATTGTCAATGACGCCTTATTCTGTTTGTGACATTAAACATTCCTCTGTTCAACTTTAAAATTCAAGATGCAATGCTCATTTGAATTTAGTGGTGTTGACTTTATACAAAGGAAAATACAAGCCTGAGCCGAGAAAAAGTATTACTGCCGCATTTTGAGGGATGTATTTTCCCATTCTGTATTGTCATTTTACAGAATCATTGCCACATTCAGAATTCTCATCTATTGTTTACGAGAAATTGAATCAGCAATGGAATGAGCATATACAGGAATATGTTTGGCTTTAAAGATGATGCCTTGCTACATAGCCAACAGTACACAGTGCCTTACCAATTGCATAAGCCTTTTTGTTTTAGCAAGCTGCTTATTAATGACGGTTACCAGAGCCTCAATGTAAATATAGATTAAAATTGCTTAAGCTTAATTTATGACACCTCAACAACAGTGCAAGCAAAACAGGCGCCATTCCGGGAATGTTATATCCCTCAGAATCTCTCTCTCTCTCTCTCTCTCTCTCTCTCTCTCTCTCTCTCTCTCTCTCTCTCTCTCTCTCTCTCTCTCTCTCTCTCTCTCTCTCTCTCTCTCTATATATATATATATATATATATATATATATATATATATATATATATATATATATCGACATTCAAGTGACGAAACAGGTAATATACGAAAGGCATTCTTATAAGGTCCTGCAAACCTGCCCAAACTTTTTATATTTTTTATTTCAACATTACAGATTTTAAACATCCAATTTCAAAATTCTTGCTACATGACTGCCTTATTTTCTCTCAAATCAAGAGAAAACCATTTGTAAAAACCCCACATAATAAAGCAGCATCCGCTCTATATAGATATAAACCTAAAATGACTTAGAACTTCCATATTGACTGGTGGAACTCCCAAATTTAAGTTAAATTTAGGAATTAGCTCTGGTTCTGGCCCCATGGGCCTTGACATCGGTCTAAAACACCCTCGAACGGAGAAAACATCAGTTCGAGCTGTTCCAGTCCCCATCCTCTCGCCAAACTGGGTCTAAACCACCCTCGGACGGAGGAAACAATAACTCGAGCTGGTTCAGTCTCTCTGCCAAATTAAACCGAATCCCAGCCAAATTGTCCTTAGCCCATGCTTACTTAGCACCGCCTGTAAAGGTAAGCAGCATTACAACAAACATGGTTTAATAGGCGCTGTGGCCTTGCACACGACCTTTTTATTGAAGTCGAAAATCTTTTTAACTGAAAGAGCAAATAATTTACCCGAATATGTAGAGGCCCCAACATAAACCAACCAAAGCTCTTGGTAAATCTGAATAACAGATATGTCCGCTGGATTAGCGGCCACCCCTAATCTAAATTGCTGGTCAAAATGCTCTAGCTGACGATTAGTTGCCAGTCTAATGTTTGTCATGTACTTTAAAATTTCATTAGTTCTATGCGAATGCACGGACAGAAAAACAGAAGCATAAATAAAAAAAAACCTTTCTAAACTTCTATTTTGTGAATAGTTTTTCCATAAGATCGGTAACCAGTGTAACACTTCACCAGAACTGGACAGCTCCTAGCGCCTTCTCTCGTCAAACTACATTTAAAACTTTCCCTGAAGAAAAAAAATTCTCGAAAGCCAAATAATCAAGCTTCTCAATTAACTAATAACACGCATAGATTGAAGCAAAACAACAACAACAAATCAATACTTGACCTCGACTTCATTCACATTAAAATAGAAATAGACCCTCAACAACCTAAAAAGAAAATCGTGTATGCAAACTCTATGTATATATTTAAATTCCCAATCTATTTAAACTAAAGACTTAATAAAATAAGTAGTAACGTAATTAAAAACTAAATAAATGCAATATTTCAGTGACATATTAGCAATTTAATACAACTTTTAATTAAAAAATGTCCAGAACATCTTAAGACCAAATGATTTGCGCTTGTAATCCTAAGAATGCTGGACGGAAAAGGAAGTAGCTAAGACGATGCCAGCCGGTGCTCTTATGAAACTATGCCCTCACAAAAAAATGGCGGTTAGCTTTAGCGCTAACCCTTATTACCAGAAACACCTTCTGATTTACAAGTATATGATGTACTGTTTTAAACAAAAGTACAGCAATTGCTATAAAAAATTATTGTTTTATGGCAGTTTGCTGGCCCGTTCTGATAATGTAATTGTGTGTTAAAACAGAGTTCAGACTTCCCAACTGGCATTGAATAATGGTTAAATAACATGCAGGCGTCTCTTGAGCGTATTGAATTTCATTAGACTCGTTTTCAGTGTCTTTCTTTACATTTTCTAGGCGTTTTTTATTTTTACAGTGTCGTTAATAATGTACATGTGTGGTTTCTATTGTAAATTGATGTATAGCCATTACATTTAATTAACATTACATACGTATTTCGAACATAAAGCATTGACTGTAAAAAGGCCTAAAATAAAGGTTGATATTATACAATGTGTATTGCTTGTGAAAAAGCATCTTCCTTCTTTCTGAACCTGATAAGATGATAATAACGTATTGGCAATACAATCAGAATAAAACTTATTTGGACCATGTACATCTTTAAATTGATTCTGCTGTCATTACAAGGAACAATCCAACTTCATACTTTTAACTAAGGCAATATAAATACATAAAAATATGATCATCATTATCATAAGCAGCACCATACTGCCCCTCCTCCTGGTGCTCTTTGTAGTTCCCCTCTTGCTCATCATTGACTTCGTCGTCGTCGTCCTACTCTTCTTTGTCTTCTGGTCGTCTTCGCAGTCCTACACTTCCTACTCTTCTCGTCGTCAGTCTTCACTTACTAGCCTTATCGTCACCGTCATCCCACTCTTCCCAGTCTTCTGGTCGTCGACATTCTATACTCCCTGGTCTTCCGTCGTCGTCATTCTTTACTTCCTAATCTTCTCGTCTTCGTCGTCCTATTCTTAATAGTCTTCTCGTCGTCGTCATTCTATACTCCCTAGTCTTCTCGTCGTCGTCATTCTATGATGTTTTACGTCGTAAAATGTTCTTGGTGTTCGATGTTTTACGTCATAAATTGTTCTGGTGTTTGATGTTTTACGTCGTAAATTGTTCTTGGTGTTCGATGTTTTACGTCGTAAAGTGTTCTTGGTGTTCGATGTGTTACGTCATAAAATGTTCTTGGTGTTCGATGTTTTACGTCATAAAATGTTCTAGGTGTTCGAGGTTTTACGTCATAAATTGTTCTAGGTGTTCGATGTTTTACGTCATAAATTGTTCTAGGTGTTCGATGTTTTACGTCATAAATTGTTCTTGGTGTTCGATGTTTTACATAGTAGGTTGTTCTTGGAGTTCGGTGTTTTACGCCGTAAATTGTACTTGGTTTTTGGTGTTTTTTTCGGCGTAAATTGTTCTTGGTATTCGCTGTTTTAGGTAGTGGATTGTTCTTGGTGTTCGGTTCTTTACTGCGTAGCAATTTGAACTTACTGTTGACCTATTTACAAATGGTGACGCAAGATAAACTTATAATGTATATCCAAGCAGCTCTTATTAGGAGAACTTCATGATAACAACATCTTTAAATATGTATTAAGATTAAGAATATTGGTAAATTGCAGGCAAAACCATATGAGTGAATATAATGTTATGTCGACAGCGACACGCCAGTGCTGAGACTAAAGCAATTAGGATTTCACACTCCGCAAATTTGTCTGTCTTTAGCTCATACCAGAATCAATCGTTATCGTGTTGAAACAATAAAGCATTACTTTCATGTAGGAGATACCCCGATGCCTCTTGTGTAAGATCTGAACTCAGAGACACTGCTTTAATTAGTAAGGCTGTAATGGGTACTTTAATCTTGCGGAAATGACAAAGTCACTTTTAAAATGTGATTAGTTAAACAATCAAATTTCCGCATTCGACCAGATTAAAAATGACATGTAACACATTTTTTTCAAAAATGCCGCCATCAGTAGTCCTATCGTGCACCTAGGGTTTAATGTCGAGGACAATCCTTACTATTCTCATCTGCTCCGATATTTATCTGCTCCGATGTGCTACATGTATCTGCTCCGATGTGCTACATGTATCTGCTCCGATGTGCTACATGTATCTGCTCCGATATGTATCTGCTCCGATATGCTACATGTATCTGCTCCGACATGTATCTGCTCCGATGTGCTACATGTATCTGCTCCGATGTGCTACATGTATCTGCTCCGATGTGCTACATGTATCTGCTCCGACATGTATCTGCTCCGATGTGCTACATGTATCTGCTCCGATGTGCTACATGTATCTGCTCCGATGTGCTACATGTATCTGCTCCGATATGTATCTGCTCCGATATGCTACATGTATCTGCTCCGATATGTATCTGCTCCGATATGCTACATGTATCTGCTCCGACATGTATCTGCTCCGATGTGCTACATGTATCTGCTCCTATATTTATCTGCTCCGATGTGCTACATGTATCTGCTTCGTCGCCTGCTGGGTGTTGCAGAAACTAAATATTTATTTCTCTCAACTAAATGTATTGTCAACTACTATTGGTAGTTACCTAAGTGCTCGCTTATGTTGGTAAATTCCACTTTTCACACAGATATCTTTATGCTTAAAATACTATTTTATCAAAACCTTCCCGGCCGAACTCTCTGTACGCTATTATTTTGAGAATTATTATCACAAACTTTATTACAGCATATTTTATTATAATCATTAATAAGGGCACATATTACGCATGAAAATCTCCATGATTACAAGATATGTTATTCTGGCTTTGTAACCATTTATTGTGGAATCAATTACATATTCTTGTGTTAATGATAACATAAAATTAGGCGGCAGCATCTATTCACCTAACAACGAGTTTTACTTCGAGAGCCTGACTAACAGTTACACGACAGCTACTTTTGGCATACTCTGCCTTTCAAATAAATTAATTATTCAGCAATTCAAAATGAAAACATTTCTCAAGTTCAAATTTGATTGCATTTGGTATAAGTAACATGAATGAAATAAGTATATGGTTGTAATATATTTAACCTCAATCATATTGCACTATTAGCACCCACCAAGCCTGTTTCTCTATCTACCTATAAGTAATTTTTATGAATACACCTTGATGTGACAAGAAACGTTAAAAGGCGCACATTACTAAGATGGGATTTTTATTTGACGATGATCTGTAACCTGTAAATGAAATGGCAAAGAATAAAATCTTCCAATCAAAAGTACATGTAGGTAAGGCTAAGGTGCGAAGAAATGGTCGAAGTTTAGTTAGGTTTTGAAATACACCACAGCAACATAAGTATAGTCTTTAATCGATCTCTAGCTATTTTAGTAGAGAAGGACGGCATAAAAATGACTCGGTAGAACCGCATGCGCACCTTAGTTCAGCTGAAAAACTAATTATCTCGTAAGTTCTTTCAACAGGACACGCAGCCAGATGGTGAAAGTTTGAAAAGTCAGAATAATTTACAAAATTTACAAGTCGGCTACACTAATACTGAGCCATTAGCACCGCTAAAGAAACGTATACAATTTACCGTGTGCTAGAAAGTCAAACATTTAAAAGAAACTATCAAGAGTATAAGACAAACATTCCGAAATGAGCACTCGATTGTGGTCTGGAAAATTGTCATGAAGAGCCACGAATTGATCAATAATCTTCTTGAACTCCTAAGGAAAGCAAAACTTTGCTGCAATTTAACAATACGTCCTTAGATAAAAAATGGCAATCTGATAATGACTACTTCATTTCACAAGATTGTGACATCACAACGAGAATGAACCAGATAAATCCTGAATGTAAGATCTTTCGGCCATCTTTAACATTAAGCTAGGTGGCAGAAGTGTGTGTATGTTTTATTATTATTATCTTTACAAGAAAAGAAAAAAACTAATGTCTGAATATCGACACTAGCCTCGCTGTTTGCATATTTGTAGCTATAGTATGGTCGTCCATCATATTGCAGTGGTCAGCCATTCCGTATTGGTGGATTCTTTGATTATGTTATATTTAAGTATTGGTATATACTTTAACTTGTTAATTCAATTTTCAAAATTTCAGTACCGATGTATTTTTTGTAATGTAAACCGCAATTTGCACAGCTGATATTGTGTATTTTCTATATTATGATGTTAACATCATGTTTTCTTTGGAGATATTGTAGTATTTTATATTTTTATTTAAGACTTGCCTTGCTTGTAAATGCTTTACACAAGTAAGCACTGTGTTAAATGGCGATTTGTACAGGTTGTTGTTGATAATGTATGAACTTTTTCTAATAACACTGCTAGTCTTCTGAAGTGTAGCTTGTGTATTATGCTGGAATTTGTTTTATAGTTCATATATTATTATTTAAGTATTCTTAGGATTTGGAAAAGAAAATTGATACATATTACATCATAAATAATAATTGCTTGGATTATTAAATGATAGTAATAATTTCCAAATATATTTCCAGTATTTAGTAACCGAATCTCTTATAAAATAATATTTGATAGCAAGCATTTTGATTGGTTTAATAAATTGCTGCATTCAGCATTCCAGCATCCCATGACTTTAAACGCAGGGCAAACTTTCATTTAAGGCCTAAAGCCAGATGTCAAACGCCAGTTTGATGTACACAACACATCACCCTGGCATTTTAGGAAAACTCTTTGAAGAGTTTATACAAAGCCTAAGGGCACCATGATATAACATTACTGTGATACCTTAGTACCTATATCTATAACTGCATGTGTAATTTAACAGGTTTTTAATGAAACAAATAGTTATAATTTACTCTCTTACCAGACTACAAAGTACAAGCTTTATATATTTATAATGGTTTTATAACTGGTCAATTTTATGGTAGCACTGCGTTTAGGTAACTTTGTAAATCCATACGTACATCTACATTTTACTATTAATGCGGACGCAGACTTTTAAGACCTTCACTTATAAATGATTTAAACTTAAACCAACCCTAGCTTATGAATGACAGGATAAATGGAGTAACTGAGTTAGAAAGCAGAGATATTCTTTTTTTCAGCTTATGGAGAAATAATCGTGTTCGACAAAGCTATTTCGCTAGTAAGTCCTCTCGCTGGACTAACTTTTGTCATCCCTGCTAGTACCATCTACAACACAGATGAAGTATGACAATGATAAAAATGTTCTGACATGTGTAATTCGTGTAGTTAACAGTCTACAATACGCAACTGACGAGGTCTCGTGAACATTACACCACAATTGAAACTAGACCAATATAAACATATGCAGGTTTAAATGTAAACGACCAAGTATGCCCCTTTGAAAAAGCATCAACTTAAAGAGTATTGTCTATATCTGCAATAACAATAATTTTTATAATTAGCAAACATTAAAGTGTATTTTTAATATGGAATATTGTATAATATAAGTGAAAATACAGCAAGTGGCATTGTTTCTTCTAAGTGAAATGTTAGGGTTCATTTATTTCATGTTTATTTGATATGCAGAAAGTTGAAAAGATTGACCTGATGGCTACATTGAATCCTATGATATGATTGAAAGGATATTACGTCTAAGGACCAGTTGGTATATAAAAAAAGACAAATAATAATAATATGGTGTTGTTTAATATTGTATTAACTAGTTTAAATGCTGCAAATATGTAAAGAGAAACCATAATATTGATAATATAAAATATGTTCTAGCTAAGGCTTCAAACAAAGAAGGCAGCTTTAATGAAGTTCGATACCGTCGTAGATTGATATGATGATCTATGCTACGGTCTGATGTAGTTGGAATCAGTCACATTCTTCGACGCCTTCTATAAGATGATGTCTGGAAGTCTTATTTTATATGTTCGCTTATTGTTATGTGACGAGATGTCCGTCTGAAATAACTGCAAATTCTAGAAGTCATCAGCCTTTTGTTATAAACAAGGTTTACTCCACTTTGTCGTTAATTGTATTTTTTGTTTTTTGGAAGCTTTATGTGATTGATAGGTGTTTTGGTGTCTGGAAATAAACATCCGAGGGGTGGTATATTTTACACTTGTGTTCTATTCCTGCAGACAAAAGCCTTCTTTGTAATACCTAGTTTATGGCCTAAATGCTGCAAGAACATTTAAAGCTTTTCCGCATCCCATAAATCAAAAGTTTCACGCAATACAATATGAACTCCAGCATTATTTATTGATAGCTACCATCTAGTTAATTTTAGGACACATATTGACGGTGTAACAATATTTTCAAACTTGACAAACTTGGAATCTACAACTTAAATAGACCCTAACGTAAAAAACAACAACTAATAAACGTTTTTTATTTGAACTCCTGTGTATTATAACGGACTTATGTTATTATATTGAATAACATACATGAAAAAGAAACTTGCCATGAAATAGGTATAACATATAGTCTAAACATTCTGGGAAAAAAATTGTTCATAACGATCTCGATATGGGTTTACATTTGCCTCCATATAAAGTGAAACGTCGGCTCAAAAGTGTTTTGATAGAAAATTTCAAAGATGAACAGTTGCATGTTCAAACATATCATCAGTTTATGTCAGAATCAGAATACGACACAAATGCAAATTCTGCAGTAAATCGGTAGTAGCTTATACATATAAATATTAATTCATAAACCTTGGTCTGAGAGCATTTCAAATTGTGACGTGTGATTTGATAAACTAATTTCGCAAGGAAACAAATTTACCGCGGGCCTGTATTCCGATCAGTGCGGCTGGCTATTGGCATAATTGAAAGTTTTGCATGCAAAGCTTGCGGCGGAACTCTCACATCCAGACTGGGACTAGAATATTGAACAGGTGCTTAATGGAAGAAACATGTAACTTTAGTCGAATACATTTCACGTTGTATGTGATCATGTTTTATTCAGTCTGATATAGAGTATAAAATCGTATCTAAGCAATTAAAAACAAAACTTTAGAAAATGGAGAAAGGTTATAAATGCAAGCGCTTTACAGAGTGTTTTACACTGAATCGTATACCATAATAAATAAAAGTATAATTACACAAATCGCGTGACTTTGAACACAAAATTCAAACTGCAAAACAATATATTTAGTACATGACTTTCGTATATCAGTTCCTTTGCGTATATAGTAAGAGGATGATAACATTTTTGTAAAATTGTCCTGCCGGAAAACGTCCAAACACAGGGAAGTTCATAGGATATAAAAGAAATTGGTGGCGAACTTGTCCATGAATTAGTGGCATAAATTTCAATGTGTAGTCAAATGAGTTAAATATGCATGTAAGCAACAGAAATTTTGCAACTTTGCTTTAGCAACTAGTCAGGAAATGTCCGGAATTAACCGTCAAATGCTGAGGTAATGTCTTGTAGGTACGCTATCGCCAAATAGCATTTGTCAAAGAAGTGGACATACGAATTACCATCAACAAAGGCTTGAACCTCAATGATTTTTGTGTAATATTTACGATTTCTCGGGACCAGTTTTTCTCCTTTATGAAGGTTGCAATTTTGTCGACGTTCCAGTTAATTTTCGAACATGTATAATACATGCAACTTCTGTACTGTATCGGATGAAATTAGCGACATTGTCGCCTGGAAATGCACTGGTCATACGGTTCTAACGAAACTTTTGAAGTGATTGGTAGAAGAAAATAGTCCCTATATTTATTAATCGCTCACACGTTCTGGCAAAAAAAAGCTGTGCATTAATCCTGCATTCCTAATTAACATGATATATTTCAGTATGGATAAGACCATAACAATCACGATTCCTAGCACATTGAGAGTTCTATATCAGGAACACTTTTAGTTGCAGTAATAAATGACGCAATACCGAGTTGCTAGAAGTAACCAGGGGCTTTGAATGTGCATTTTACAAAGCAGGGTTATCTTCATTTAAAAATTATCTGAAGCTAAATTTCAAAATTATCTCGGTTTCAATCTCTCTTGCACATGGATATTACCGCCCAGGCACGTTAAAATTTGACTTTCTGAAATGATCTCTAACTAGTTATTCTGTGCGCCAATTATACTATCTTCATTAAACAACATGGAAGCGAAGCCTGCAATTATCTTGCCTCTCGATAAATGACATTGGACTAATAAGCAAGAGAATAATGATTATACTGGATGCAAATTTGGCAGAATTTTAGGCATTATTTATCGTGAAGTCCCATTTTAAAATTAATAATATGTATTTGTATCATTTTCCTGAGGACATTAAATGCTAATAAAATGTCAACTGAATAATTATTTGTTTTCTGAATATGGCCGAGATTTTGTGCTGCTTTTAGGCAAAGCTTGTTTTAACTTTAGCTACAATCTACTCCTTTTTTCTAATAAAAGTTGTACGAATTAAAATGTCGATATTCGAGCCTGTTTATTGCTACTATTTTGCGATCGATTCAAACATCTCTTTAATTGTTAAATAGTTGAAGTTTAAATCCGTTGGCATTATGTCTAGGCTTAAACGTCGTGATTAAAATCTGTATTTTTTCTGTTTGCTGATGCACGTATTCAAGTAACACTTCTTGAGGAACCGTACCATCACACTGAATATAATCAAACTTGATTCAATTTCGGTTCAAGTGTTCTTACTTGCCAACGTGTTGATGGCTAATCACTTGATATATTTATATCATACATATGCCTACAAATACCACTATCTTGACCCACTCATCATGAGGTGAGCAAAACACGACAATATCCTTGCATAGTGTCATTAGCTTTGACAGCTGTCGTAACTGTTCGAATCTGTACTTAGGTGTGATTCTTTTATTCCCGGTCGTTTATTACCACGTACTGACCATGTAATTGCCTCGGGAAGCAGAAACCAGACGCATTTACCGACACTGATTAATTTTCAGAATATTTGGAAAGTACAGCCTAGATTTCGAATGGGCGAAAACACATACCTTTGTGAAGATTATTATTATTGGTAAGACATTAAAATTGTTAATTTGTTTAACTACTACACAGACTGTGTCGTGAATGTCAAGTCATCAATGTAATTTATGAACAATTAATTCTCGGATTAAAGATGATTAATTCTCGGATTAAAGATAATATGTGCTTAACAACATTGTTGACTTGTACTTTTAAATGTGGAAGAGACATTGAAAAGAAAGTAATCAATTCATTATGATTTTTACCGCAGTGTGTTGTACTTAATCAAGCTAATTAACAAGTAATTAACTAAAACGTCAGAAATCGAAATTTTGACGTGCAGTCATGCGTTTGAAAACTGGCTGAAGCTCCCACGTCTGTCAAAACAGTCTTGTGTACAACGGAGCTTAAACAGGTTTTTAAAACTTGCTTTGGCGTATCCATAAAACTTGCTTTGGTGTATCAGCAATGCGTGATCCTGTACTAATAGGAGTAGCATAATAATGACCCTTCTATAAACATTGTTTTATCTGATCGCCGGTTCCTAGTATCTAGAGCATTCTAAGGCCAAGACTTTAGATTTAATAAATAAAAAGGCATGATGTAATTAGTATGCCGCAATGATTTAATTGCATTAACATAGTTTGGCTGTATGAAAGCATTTATGTACCAGTATGCATGTAAAATTCATCCTGAACTTCAAAGAAAGCTATCATATAAACAGGATCAATCGTATCAGATACTGAATTCTTTACAAAACCTACCAAAATTGTTTACAACCAGTAAATTCTTGTGTGAACTGCATTATTTGCAATTGACCCTTTTGTCATCAAAGATCTTTGAATAATAGGATACCAGACAGATATAAGCTATGATCTTCTGACTTTGGTAATCGGATGGAATGCCCTATCTATGACCATTAGGGGTGATACAACTTAAACAAACGGTATATTAAGGTTAGGGGTCTTAAAAGTATTTTCTCTTTTTATGTAATCGCCATATTTGACAAATAATTGAACAATTATGTTATTCTTATAGCGCAAAGTTAATTTTTAACGCTTCACAATATTGAAAAGGTGTTCTGTTGAATGAATCGATAGGTTTTATTGGCATTATTTTTACTAAAATCCGAACATTTCCATCGTGTTTGAAACCGTTAACCGTTCCAAAAATCGTATGGTGTCATTCATTAACTCCTTGTATAGGTCATTGTTTGTGGCTTTTTTTTAATTGGTCTGCTTTTGAATCGTTAGGAGTTTTTGCTAAAACAAAGAGTTACAAAAGCACTTATCATGTGTGTATACAGCTAATAGATAATTTCATGTCCTTTTATATTGTTTGTAAACATGTCTCTTTATAATTTTCCTGTTCTAGAGAGTTTCAAAATGCAGGCGATGCAAACCTATAGAATTTCACTACATTGAAACAAATACATTGACCATTTATATCCTTAAAAGATGACGCCGGAAAACCTATAAATAGACTTATTATTTTCTAATCTAACTCCTTCAACAGTCGAAACCAGAACTTGTGGCAGCACCAGGTATCATCTGCTTGAAAATAACTTTTAGGAGACAGGTTGTCATTACAGATATGTCCGCTTGTAAAAGAGATAAGTAGCTTTGTATTCCCTAACTGAGTTGGATGGGCCGCCAAATTTCTCGAAAAGTACTGACCACGGCAATTTTAGTAAGTACTTTTGTTAAAATATCGATAAATGTTGGTATTTGCTCAAACAATTTAAATAAAGATAAAAGAAAAACGACAAGAAAACAACAACAAAACACAACAACAAACAAACATACAAACAAAAACAAACAACGTTTACACACAGAAAAATATAGCTTTAATTTCACAATGACAGAATAGATTTTTGTTTTTGATGCACGTTTGTTTGTTTTTCAGTTTGTTTTAATGGGGTAGGGTGTTGATCACCAACCAAGAAGGAAATTAGGACATATAGTTTGAGCAACCAGATTTGAACAGGATTTTAATGTTTGTGAAATATTATAACATTATAGTTTTATTCTTATGATAACGTAAGGGAATATTTGCGTTTTTAAATAAATTGTTTGCATTTTTATGATCACAACAGAAGGTTTAAATATATACAATGATATAAAATACAGAATTGAATGCAACCAATAAAAAATCTCTCTTTAGAATAGCCTTTCAATGGTAAGATCACGACATTGAAATGAATCACTCATTTTATGCCCAGACGAATGGACGCCTCTGAATTCTTGCATCATGCTATCCCTTTGGTTTTCCACCTATATTTTTAAATCGAAACTGGAAACCCTATTTACTTAAATGCCTTGCATTAGCAACGGGTCGGGTATATTTTTGACATCGATAATAGAAACTATAAAGGATCCTCTGCCCGCTTTTTGGGTCACATTATCTCAATTTTCAGGGAAAGTAAATTTCCTCAAAGTAATGAAATCAAGACAATTAGCATTTATACAATTGATATCAGGATTTGAAATATCATTAAAGGTCAGGTTCAAGAAAAAGAAACATTACAAGTCAAACATTCTATTAATTCTTACTTAAATTAATTGGGGACTAATCATTATTGGCGAATAAAAGGCAGTCGGCAAGACCTCAAATTTATCAAATTTTCGCATTTTCACGATGATGATTTATTAGAGAACGATTCTTAACCTAATTTGTTATTTAAAAGATCTCTAAAACAGATGCCCCGCTTAAAGTATAAACATTTGTATTGAAATATTTTTACAACTGTAATTTACTCCGTGATCAGAAAGGCGTCGTCAATTTGTAATTTATCTGACTTTTCAACTGAGTGGGCTAGAGTCCCGGCCGGGAAAACTTTCATGTGGAGACATTTGCTGCTGACTTGCAGTAAGCAGGTAGTTCTAAACATTTGTCTGAGGTCTTTATAAATCCATAATAGTAGATGCTAACATTACCTGGCATGTAGGTTAAAATAGCTATTTTACCATTTAGTTTTTAAATAATTTGACATAATGGTGTTGCTAAAAAGTACAGACTAAGTGATGGTTCCTTATCAAGATTTTTTTTCTCTAATCGATACCAAGTAGCCTGTACATTAGATTGGAAGACTGAGCACTGGACTGTTGGAATCAAATCGACATCGTTAACTACGATCTGAAACTGAGTACTTTGCACCATTATATCGACACTAGTTCTATTTATGTTACTAAATTTAGAAAATAACGAATTCTAGATTTATTAAAAACTGGTAGAACCAATAATTCAGTAACTTTAAACATAATCTCAAGCTGAAAACGTATGTGTACTACTTTTTTTAATTCTGGCCAATTAGAGTATCATTATAATAAAATTCATAAGAAAGAAATACTCTGCTAAACTGTACATACACCTTTTATGTTCAACGATATTACACTGACGAGTTTGTTCCTTCCTCCAATACCAGAAAACCTGTACAACACGTCTGACGACTGTCTATTGCACTGGACTTGTAGACTAATTTCGACATCAGCGTGTACGATCTTTAAAGAGAAAGCTTCCCTCGTGGTGAGGCAGTTATTAGTGTGCCATTCTATCGATGTTTCACATAGGTCTGACATCCTCTGGGAATGTGTCATTGGTGAGAACATTTTAACGTGTTGGAGTATGGAGATAATTACATAAAAAGGTTAGTCGAAAAAGAGACATTTGAGTCTTGGTGTAGTTGTTTTATCAGCTTTTTAGCTATAAATAAAACACACGCTTTCTTTTGTGTAAATGTTCACCAAACACTGTAATGGAAGGCATTAACTTCTCGCCTTTTCCTTTGGTTAAAAAAATTCATTAGTCTGTGTCGGTTTATGTGTGTATAATGTTTCTATTTACATTTATTCTACACATCCTTCGTTCTGGTGGATTATACATTTACTTGTCAACAAGTAAAATTGCTAGTAGTTTTGTTGCAGACCTTTTCTCCTTTATTTGGTTCATATTGAGTTAAGAGTAGCAAGGTAATGTGTTTTCCATTATTTTTTATTCGTTGATCATAAAGGAATAATAGCTGAAGATCATGTTATGTGAAATACTTTAAATTGGATTACTCACCGTTGTTGATTGCTGAAATTGACCGCTTTCAAATTATCATTTTAGAACTTTTTAATCTATTTTTTCACTTGAATTCGGTCTTAAAAACTGTCAAAATGTATACAAACACCCAATCTTCATATCTTGCAATACAGCTCTCTTTTTTTATTTATTGTTTTAAATTGCTATTTGATCAAATCGGGCTTAATAAAGATACTCGGAAGATCCATGTTCAGACTTTCGTGGCTTATATTTATCCGAATGGCACTTTAAAAAACAATAGATGTAAATATTTTTATTATATAAGAATATTAAACAGCTAAAGAAATTAGTGCACTTACATAGTAATTCATTATATTTAGTATTGATTAAATTAAATGCATAAAATAAATGCCGGACAATTAACATTTATGACATATGAAGTTGGTTTGAAATACAATATTTTGGTTTCAGATTCCTTGATTTAGGTGAGTAGTTACGCATTTCAGTTATTGTTTATTGGGAAAAAGACTTATATTCAAACTCTGATGTGATAGCATGATTTTATAGAAAATGATTTAGTTTTTCAGTTCTTGGTATTATTTAAGAGATTCTGAAACAGATCATTGAATTTTGTTTTCAACGAATATATACGTGTAATTAAATGTCCGATCTCAGTATAATGTAACCGTGATAGAAAATCTCCAATCAAATTTCCCGTCTTTGGAAAATCTTCAACGTCATTTAAACTTCGAAGAAAGCTATTGAAATGACTCTACTGTCGGCGTCACCGTCGGTGTTGGTAGTTGTTTATATCAAGGTCTAGCACTGAGGATTGGAGCGCGCTGTTTACTGACAGCTCTTGTTGTTCAAGCTATCCCAGGAAGTCCAGAAAACAACAGATATCCGGATAATTACACGGATAATTACACTGGGTTCGATGCACGTGATCTGTATGGAAAACCAATTACTGTCCAGATAACACGGCAATCAATATAGACCAGCTGATACTACATTTGATATGAATCAGGATTACTCTGCCGATTGGTTGCTATTTTTTTTATTATGATATAAGAGTGGGGTGGCAGGGTAAGACTGACTCCTAAACATTCTCTACAAGTTTGATCATTGTGTTGTTGGAACAAATAAATCCTGATAAAACACTACACATTTATCATCCTAGTCACACAGGAATAGAACGTAAGTGCCAGTCTAGGCTACTTCAGAAAATGCAACAAACATGACTTACCACTAACAGTGAACACACGTGTACCTTAATCAATTAACGACATTAGATTCGTTAAACGCAACGTGATCTGTTCGTTTTTAAAAACAAGTAATTTGTATGCGAATATGAAAATGCTAAAAATTCTTACTGTTTTTTTTCTTCAGATGTGTCTTTTTAACATGTTTAATCGACGGGCTAGAAGGCTGGAGTTCTCGTGTCGACTCCCTGGCAGATGAGACATATATGAAATGTGTAGACATATAATTTGGTTTACACAGGGATGGTTTCAAAAGTGTCGCATATTATTTAGAATCAGTTCAACATGCTATGCGGTGGTGAATATATCATGCAAAGCCGGTACCTTTGTCCGGCGTCCGTAAACAATGACGACAGCATATTCAATTATTTAACAAATGTGTTTTAAGGAAGTTGTGTAAGTCTCAAGTATATCGAAGCAAGAGCACGCTAAGAACTATAAAACATTGAAAGAACAATGCATTTTGGTAAAAGTAAGAAGGAAACATCCTTATCTCAAAAAAGTTTATCAAATTTGTGTTTCTTTATATCCCATGTATGATTCGTCACATGCTTTATAAAGCCTGTTTCTATAATGTTGAATGGCCGTGCACACGATATGTCTTATTCACTTATTCTTTGGGTGTACATATGTTTTAAAAAATGCACACATACACTGTATTGAAAACAGTAATAAATAGTGTAAAATCCATACTATGTTTCAATATATAACTTACACCTTTTAAATTGATTCTGCAGCTGTAAGTGTCAAATATATTTGCGCAAACATAACAAATGACTATCGGTAAATGTGTCGCTCTCTTGAGAAATGCATGCGCAAATGAACAGGCTGTATCGCGAAAAATGTGTATGTGCATCGACATAAGCAATAGATAGGATATATACACGTGATCGGTTTTCTTCTGATGTAGACCCTGGAGTCACAAAAATGTGGTCTGCTAAAGAACGCCCCATAAGAAAAATATAAAAACATTAAATTCAGTTGGTGTTTCTAGGGGTTCTATGCGATAGAACAATAATGTGAAAGTAGTGTTTATTTAGTAAGGCACTCACATGCAGAAGAATAACGTTTAACTAAGCAAATAAAAAACACACAAAAAACAAACAAACACCAAAGCATCAGCTTTATCACTTTTTAGCAATGTTTATTAGGCAAATTTGTCTTAAAGTCAGTGTGGTTAATGCGGTAGAACACAATAAAATATGGTTGGATGTACTGATTTTTACTGATCTTTACAAATTGTAGTCGTAGGCTGAACTATCGGTTCTCAAAACACTACAAAGTCTTTATGCACGGTATATTGTATCTCCTTCAAAACGCTTGGTTTTCACTGATTTCAATCATCATAATCATGAACAGTATAATATAATATGTTAAGATACTACCAGAGATTAGATATACCGTGTTCAATGACTTTGTAATGATTACGACTACAATAACAAGTTGCACACGTCACATATGTAGCAAAGACGACTTAAAGCCGGACCTACAGTGTACTTATAAGTTGAACAAAGACAACATTGCTTATTGCAAATTGGATTCATTTATGAAGTTCTTTGCATATCGCACATTTGGAAACAAATATAGACAACATTCCTTGCTCAAAGGCGGCGTACACTATGCTTATCGCAATTATAGTTTCTCTTCTCAGAAAATGCGCACGTCCATGTTTGTTTATAAATCTCTCAGTCTGTATCCTATAATCCCGGATAATTACCCGTGATATGGTACACGTGACCTGGCCGATAGGCCAATTACTGCACAACAAACCGATGTAAAGCAGCTGATGCTACAGGGAATGATCAGATCTGTACTCAGACAACGTTCTAAATATTTTGGCCAGGAATATGCTGTTTCAGCGATTTTTAACAAAAATATGATTGTTTTTGTCTTAGCCCCCACACCACAAAAACAACAACAACAACAACACAACAAACAAACTGCCTATATTTACTAGCAGTTTATATAAATCAAATCATAGTACAGATAAAATCCAATGTATTTCATCTTTCTTCAATGTACACAATATGTTTTATGACGAATAAAGGTCTGGCAGGATACATAAAATGTATTCACGCGCTAGCTGTTACACGTTACCAAAACAATACATTGTTTTCTCAGTACACATAGCTGCCTTTCTAAATGAAGCTTGTTGTTGAAATTTTACCACTTATTTTATCTTATTAATATTGTAATGTTCATTTTTCTTTGATATACATTGGATTTTGGTAGTTCAATTTAGTCTAAACATAATCAGGCTACACCATTCATTTACACGTCTCTTCTGGTCTTTTTACTCCAAATGTAAAGGTCTGGTTTACCTATACAGCCAACTTCATAGTTTTAACCCCTGATCGTTGAGTATATTCGTAAATCCCGTACAGGCAGCCGAGGCATATGGCGTTAGGAAGTCATTTGCATGAACCGAGTACCCTCGCAGGTACCCTTTTATATACTAAGAGGAGTTGAACAATTTAACGTTAATTTCTTGCTAAATGAAATAAGCGGCGACCCAACCTAGGTTCGAACCACGGACCCCGGGATTCGGTGCCGTGTGTCCTACCACTGGTTTTTCCCATTCCTCTACTCTGATACAAATGAACGATTTTTTTGTCAGTCTATTATTTTGCTTAGCTGTTTTAATATCAGTAATACATCTCCTTCTAACCTATACATTTGGACATTATTGCCTCGGTCTATGAATACGTACTCACTGAACTGTTTTGTTTTAAAATGTTATTTTTTCTATTCACTGTTTGCCTTTAAGTGCAAGATTTGAGCTCTGTAAATCGGTTTAAGCGCCTCACTCAGCCATTTTGTTGACCGACCGTTCCAAGACCGCAACTATTGGATTTCCTCTATTTTACATAATGTCTTTTCTGAGTTTTGTTGCAAGTTTAACAATTTACTGCAACAAAAATAGCTTTGAAATTTGCTTTTTTCAATTAAAAATTGTTGCAAAGCCCCTTGTCCTATTTTCCTTCTGTTAGCTTTAATTTGACCTATCTACCTTTTTTCAATTTAACACGTATGATATCGAGTGATTTTGCTGATGTTAAATCTGCTAGACATTGTAAGTTCATAATGGAAATGGCGACAGAATAATAATATCAGTTTCTTGGAGGCTGACCAATTCCTTGACATTCAGCTCAAAATATAAAAAAGAGTACAAATCTAACATTTTTTTTTAATTTACTGACAACATGCACGGGCTTCGACAATAATACAAAATAACAAGTGACACTATTCAATTAATGTGCATAATGTGCTATATTAAAAATACTGTGCATTCAAAATTATTGTTCGTATTTCTTCATAAAAAATATAAAATATATTATGATGCAAGTAGGTATTAAGAAATAGAGAATAATCAATATAATACAGAGAAAAAAATTAAGTACAAAGTTGTATTTATTTTTTTATCCAGCGAAAAAAAAATAATGTAGTAAATTAATAGGAAAACTGCTTTTGCTTTTACCAATACGTGCATATGATACTTTGTACCATTAAAGGTGGTATTTCTGTTGATTGGCATAAAATGCAAGAGTCATAGTGCATATGTCGCATGGTTGTTTTGATTCGTATTTGTACTTAATTGGCATAATATAATTTTCACCTGTCGAATTACCTTTTGATATGGGTTGCTTTCTGTGCTTTCGCTTTTGTTAAATCACGCAAACAGTATTTTAGTAATAATGGCCATGCTAAGTCGGTTATTTGCTGAGAACTCAAGACAATTACTTTTTTCTGCTTAGAAACACCGGTCAACCGTTGGTCAGCTGATAGACCCGCCCATGTGTAAGTCCATATACTTGAGTATACTAAAGTTGAAACAAGAACTTGTTAAAATATTGTCGGTCTGTTTTCCATTCATACTAAACGTGTTTTCTGTTTTAATCTCTCGTTTAAGTGTGCTTTCCACTTTAACCTTTAATGTTCACGTGTTTACCTTTGTCATGGGTTATTTTAAATGTTAACAAATGTTACAATATTCCTTGGTCTTGGTAATAGTTTCGTATTTAATCCATATCTTCTGTAATCAATTCAAAAAATGTTTGATTTAAAAGTGTTGTGATTATATTCTCATGACACATTTTTATCAAGTTTTGATATTATTGACTTTAAAGAAAGCCGTTAATACTTTTTCAATATTGTATCTCATCCCCATATATTTTCCCGAGCACGGTTACCTAACGCAATCCTTGAAAATCGTATTAAAGCGCTAATTACGTTTATCCGGATAATTGCCAGGAATTACTGTTCTGATAAAGCTAGAACTAAATATTAGCCAGCTGATACTACAGGGACAAAATTCAGATCGATCCACATTCGTGATGTTGAACAGTATCCTTAATTAACATACCAGGCGGGGATTATAGACTGTTGTCGTTTTTACTAACACATTTGTTTCATTTAAACGGAGCAAAACCGAAAAACTTACATCACGACTATTTTTTCTAAGCTAACAAAACCAATAGCTTAATCGCAACTTGTAAACTAACATTTAAAATGCATCCCATTTTATGGATCAGTTTCAAAAAAAAAATCCGCTTTGCCGATCAATAACATAATTGATGTTCTCATACGATTTATTCCATCTTAAAATGATTAATAAACTTTGTTTTAGTAAGAAGTGCGTCATTTTGTTTATTTGGCGATGCTTGTTAGACCGTTGCATGTACATATACCAACAGGAATGACAATTTAGTAGCATACTTGACATTTTCACCGCAATAGCTCAGATGGTAGAGCGTCGGCTTGCGGATCGGGAGGTCGTGGGTTCGAACCCCGGCCGGGTCATACCAAAGACTTTAAAGTTGGTAGTAGTGGCTTCCCTCCTAACGCTCGGGGCTACGGGGACAGCATTACGCCTGACTCGTCGGTGTCAGTATAATGAACCGGCCGGGTTCAGTCCCTGGGCACCTCATGAGTGCCCCTGTGCTGTAATGATAGAAATGTCGCTGCGCAGTATCGGCAAAAATGCCGGCTAATCCCAATCCCAATCTCACACTGAGGATTATTTTAACTCTAAGCCTTCTACGTGTTTAATAATCTATCAAATTCTTGGTAATTATGAGAGGGACTGGGCA
This sequence comes from Sinonovacula constricta, assembly GCA_007844125.1. Taxonomy (NCBI): domain Eukaryota; kingdom Metazoa; phylum Mollusca; class Bivalvia; order Cardiida; family Solecurtidae; genus Sinonovacula; species Sinonovacula constricta. The sequence goes on along the minus strand of CM017559.1, from coordinate 61,027,888 downwards.
GCAAAAAGTGCAATTCTGATCAGACAACTCCAAGCAAGGAGCTGGCTAATGCGGATCCATTTGCCCAAATCGTAATAATAAGTGCTAGCTAACAAGGTAATGGTAAAAGTAAGAAATGTCAAAAACATACTTGGCTTCACACCGCGAAGGTCTCAAAAGTGGCATACATCATTCAGCACTGAGTTGTACTATTTTCATGCGGATTTGATGGGGGCGACGAGGGGCGATGTCATTGTGTTTTATGCTTGTTTTATTTTTAAAATACATCGCAGCGACCAGTTATGACCATTGTAGTGATGTCCAGCTATTTTGGCGGAGGAAGACCCCAATTAAATGTCTAGGGTAGAATCACCGTCGCTCCGCAAGTCATCTAGAAGGCCTTCCTACATTTAGTTTAATTCACGAATCATCTCTTGGATGTATTTAGATAGTCATTTCTTAAATAAGTCTACTTTTGTGACATAATTCAAAAGAACGATGGCAGCTCGGATGACAGCTTACTACAGTACGATGCCTGTTAAACTTCAATTTGTGGTGGCTTCAAATTTAAATCATCCACTTTTAATTTACCTAGCCCAGCAGACATACAGCTGTCAAAAGATGCTATTGTTGATGTTTTGAGCGAACTACTTTTAGACATATCCTTCTTCCAACTTCCGGCGAACAAAAAGATCGTGATTTCTGTAAGTATCATTGCACCAGATACATCAGATGGATGAGGACGGAATTCCCCGAGGAGTTCCGATTGTAAGTATTTCGCCCCGAACATGACTCGAACAAACCCGGTGAGAGGCTAAGCGGGCGGAGAGTTGCGAGCCGGCGACTCTACCACCACGCCTCGAGCGCCCATAATGATTGAACTTTTAGACAGAGGCATATGATATTCGACCTTCGATGAGGTTATACTTGACGCTAACTGGAAAAGGCAAATAAAAGTAATATTCCAACATGGTAAAGTTATTTAGCTGATTAAAACAAATATTTCTTACTTGTTGATTAACTGCAAAACCTTGCATAGTTTTCTTGAACAAAAATGTATTGACGGAAGTTGTTGGTGATAATGTTGCATAAAAGCTATATCAGTCTGTTGAATATCTAATTTTCAAATAAGGACAATATAGTAAATTCAATACTGAAAGAATCCTCTAAAAGAACACATGCTCAGTTCAATGATTTTAGAGAAAAAAAACAATTATCGGAGTCATCTTTAAGGAAATAATTTGCTGATTGCGTTTTAACGATGATATGGGCTGAGTTAGGACAATTAATCATTTATTTCTTCATTAGTCCATATACACAAGAATACATAGTTGACGCTTTATGAATTTTGTATGGGTCAATATTTGTCAGTTAGAAAATAACATTGGTTTTTAATGAAAAATGTTTTGTGAACATTTTTCCTCATATGTTTCATAAGAAAAAAACCAACAAATTCTCTATAATAAATACGTAAAATATATTTTCAGGGTCACAGTTTGCCTTCTCGCAAAATAAGCACCATCATGTTGTTTATCAATCGAGAATTCTGCATTACTTCGCGATTTACATATGTCCGAATAATTACGACGAATCCCATGCTCTTGACCTGTCCGAAACACAATTTACTGCCCGAAAACACGCCAATCAATATACAACAGCTAATTCTTTAGGAGAAATATATTAGATCTTCTACCGTGATGGTGTACAAGATGTTCACTTACGATAGCGAGGAGAGAATAGCATGTCATTCTCTCCAGAAGATGATGTACAAACTATTTGGGATGGCAGCACGTAATAAATCATAGAAAAATAAATCTGCGCATTTGCAAACATATAAACAAAGCATCGTGATAGGTATTGTTCTAGAATAAAATGACAAAACCGATCCAATTTATCACTTATGGAACTAAACTTTGCATTATAATTTAAAAAATACTATCATTGTTCATGTATTAACATACTTTATTTGATGTCATTTCCTTAACGTATTTCGTATAATTAAAACAACTTGGTAGCGAAATCGGAAGAGCGTCGGCTCAAGGTACGGGAGGCCCCAGGTTCGATCCTAGGCCGCGACACACTAACGTCGTTAAAATGGTAGTGGTATAATTCCCTTGCTAACGCTCTAGCAAATATAAGGGCAGTCCCACGACTAGTTGGCCCAGTGTGAGAATAATGTGACTGGGTGTAGTATCATGCCGGGTGTTTACGGCATGCTATACACAGTGAAGGCAGCATTATATCTGCTTCAATGAGACACCATGTCCAGATAACTAAAATACCGTGGGTGGGATGCTAAACCCAATAAACGAACATAAAACGACTTGGTCACAGATTGTCAAATTTACAAACTTGTAATTTCTGTTTAAAACAAAACATTATGAACCACAATGAATACTGAAATAGAATATTTCCTCTGATCACTAGATCATATATCCACATGTTGTCATTCAAATCATAGCGATTTTTGATTGGGAGAATCAACAACGTTGAGTTGGTTTACATTTTTCTATTTAATGACGTCATTTCTTTGATCTTGGTTTACGTCATCACTCGGACTGTTTTGCTTTTAAATAATTTTTCATTCTACTGTTTGCCTTTGAGAAAACCACTAGAATTGCAAGGCCTGAGCTTGGTAAACTGGTTTAAGCAAACTTGTCAGTCTTTATATCTACTGGCGGTAAAGCGGTGGTTGTTTGGTTTTCTCTGAGTATAGGACAGAGTCTATTAAGACGTTTCTATAGAAAACAGAAGCCGAAATTAGCGCAACGAGTGCATCCCCGCATCACTTATATGCTCAAATGTTCAACCAAACTGACATGTAATCTGCTCCATAAAACTGTCAATCAAACTGTCAATTGTCTGAATGTGTTCAGATACGTTTTCACAAGGGGAGGAGTCAAGCCAGAATGCGTGGTTTGTTTTAGATGCGCAGTTTAAAATAAAACCATTTAGTAAAATAGATCGTTCTATTGTGTTCATTTTAAAATAGAAATTAGAAAGGAGTTTTGCTGAAATAAATCGCTGAGGTATTTGAATTTTCATAGCTTCTGATTGGCTACAAATGTAGGGCGACTTCTAATACTCTGTCATTGTAACTTTCACTTTTGGTATATGTGTATGTGTATGTGTCTACTTTCGTATAGTGCTGTTTCAAATGTTGATTTTTACTCTCTACTAAGAGAACATTGACATTTGTTGTTATGTTTCGTAAGATATTGACGCAACAGTTCAAATACGGATGAATTGTGTTTCATATGGTTTAATGTGCTATGTACCTTCGCAAACTGTGATAAAACCGTTCTACAATAAATACTTCGCATATTTGAGAATTCACTGTTTAAGTTGGTGGAATTCTTTGACAAACAATTAACCCTACACGTATTGTATTGCTTTTGTGATGGTTATAACAGATTTGTAAATGTATATTTTATCTTCTGCGAGGCTCTGCTGTTACAACATATTTCTCTGCTTAAACGGTAGTTTAACTGTTTTCAAACCTAAGCGATAAAACTGAAGTTGGCACGGCAATGTCTTAGAACATAAATTATAAATATAGTTAGTGGGCGCCCGTGGCTTGTAAACCCTCAGCCCCTCAACGCGTGGGTTCGAGTCCTGGTGAGGGCGATACCTTTCATATGGGGAAGTTATCCAGCTAATCTGCGTTGTACCATTGGTTCCACACAGTCATTAGTCTGGGGTCCTCCTCCACAAATAATTAGTGAACCTCTCCAATATGACTATACCTAATGTAACAAAACTAAACAAAACAAACATTAAAATAGTTAAACTTAATGCAGAGGGGTTATACTTATGACGTAAATGAAGAAAGAAATTCATATTGTTGTAAGTACTAGGGTCAACGGACAATTGCTGAGCACACAATGTTATACAACCTGGACAGATAGTATGAACTATAAAAAAAATGAAAATTCTAATCCTGAGTATTTAAATAAATAAATACCCATTATCTGACACACTATAAGGAATGATATACAAAAAATAGAAACTCTCACGATTATTATTTTGACTTAAAAGTCTTCTAAATTTTTATTCGAGCTGTTCAAATATGCTGCAACATTCGTACGGCACATTTGTTACGTGTTGCCGACATTTCGTTTAACATTTATCTAAATGAGTACGGTAAAAACCCTCGTACAACACTACTTACAGTTGAGAATGAATCCTATGTAGCCCACAATTGGCCCATATATCGGTACACACACACACACACACGCACGCACGCACGCACGCACGCACGCACACACACACACACACAAACCAGAGCAAAGTAAGTTAAAATAATTAAAAACCTGTTACTTCGACAATCCTAGCTTCTCTTCTATCTAGGCTAAAATTATTGTTATTATAAGAGTAATTATCATTTAAGGAAAGAAATTAAAATATTTAATTACCGCCAGTTTGTTAACTCGGTTTCTTTATGGAGAACATTTTTTAAGTAATTATTTAATGTACCCGTGCTGTTCAAGACTTACAATTTAGCTAACTTATGATAAATGAATTAAATTTGTGAATAATCGGATTAATATTGAAGTAATCTTTGTGGATCAGAAACGTTATGGAATCGGGGGTGATAAGAAGATGTTAGAGTAAAAACGGAAAGGTTTTTTTTAATTTGGTTATTTAACATCATACTGGCTTTAAAAGTGTGTGCTCAATTTCCCACGTTCAGAAGTGACCTTTAAAGAGTCTTTTTTACTTAACTTGTTAAGAAGATCAGAGTTTGAATATAATTATCAATAATGGGCTAGTTTCCCTTATCATTTGAACTGTGGACTTGGACAAAAAATCTCTGTCATAATACATTTATATATTTTTCGATTGATATGTGATCTAATATAAGTGCTTATTTGATGTTGTTTTTATGATACGAATCTACTGTAATAATATAACAAGATTGTATTAATCCGATGTGAAAAGTAGTTCCTTGCAAAAAAATAATAATGATTTTTATATAAAGGTAACAACTTGGCAACAACAACACTTCATTCATCGAAATTTATTTTTTAACAGCAACATTTTTACATAAATATTAAAATTAAAATTGGTTGTTAACAAAACGCTGTCAAGATCAGATGTTTCTTGCAGATTCAAGTGATCTCACACTGGCGGACTCAAACATGTACATACACGTGTTGTGTCTAACTGGGCTCACGCTGTTTTCCAAGATAATGTCTGATTCTCTAATTCTCATTCTTTTTCTTGATCGTTAGGTGTTTAGGAACACAGGAGAGGTTCCAGTTTTGTGCATGTGTATTTGGAAATGTTCACCGTGGATTTGTGAAGCAAAAATACTGTCACCATGTATCTGCATATGGAATATTGTTGACATAGATAGATAGATAGATTTATTTCGGTTTGGAATGAATAAGCATGGACATTTAAAACAACATGTACGGTACAAATATAACATACATGATAATAAATAAGTCATGATATGCACACCAACACCAGGGATAACGCAAAAAAGAGAGATTCTTATTTCCATTGTGGTCCCCTTAATTATGGCATAGTGTTCATACTGTGTAGAAAAATGTGTTGAATTGTTAGCAGTTGTCGAAGATTACTGCAGGATGGAGGAAATGTTCATATGTTGTTGTTTGTTTTTCATTAAAGTGGCTGTAATGTATTATATTTTTAAGGCCCGATATCTGCATAGTTTGCTTAGCGGGAATGTTGTTATCGGATTGCTGTTAAGTGAGATACTTTACTGCGTTATGGAATGATAGACTCTTGTCGGCAGAGATTCCATCATCTTTTACAATTCGTGACATCATGGTAGATGGTTTGTTCAAACCAAATGGATTTCTATTGAACCAGACATTTGTATCTGAAGGTAGGTGCTTTGTTGAAGATGCTATGTAAATTGTGGACTCTGATAATGAATAACCACGCGGACGTTTACCTTTGTACTGTTTGTGTATAGGATATATAGTGACGCTATTTTTTTCTGGATTTTCAACATTGGCCCGTAACTGGAATCGGCCATTGTTGTTGTTGAATACAAAAATTACACGCGCGTTCACTCCTGGAGAGCAAGTTATGTGATAATGTATGTTAATTAATTATGCACTTAAATTGTGTGTATCTTTCATAGAGAATAAATGATAAACGTACAACGTACGTGCAACGTACACCTTCGACACTTCAAACTGATAAAGTCATGCAAAACAAGTTTAGCCAATAGACCATTTAAAAATGTCTACTTCTACAAATACACAGTGCAAAATATCTAGGCGGAGAAAATTAAAACGACAACTCTCAATTGCTGTTTAACACAGTTGAGTTGTTGAGGATAATTGGCAGAGTCAGGCAGATAATTGGGTTTCACAATCTCTCAAAATAACATCTTCATCATCAAAGAAACCCTTGGAACACACGGCATGCATATCTGACAGTGTATTGACGTCTGCACCATTGTCTGTAACGCAAGAAATTGATTTACAATTAAATACCGATTACCAACTTTCTGCAAGATTATCTCTAACCCATAATAGGCCCCAAGTTAAAGCATATCCCAAACTGATTATACAATCCATGTTAACATCAGGCCTGTTGTCAAATATTCTTTTCGTATTTGTAAGTATGTGTAAAATAGTTTATTTTTGATGAACTTCATTTTAGAACGAAAGGCAATGTTTTGCCCTTGTAATTGGGATTTCCGACCAAATGTTTACAGACCTTACATTTAAAGAATGTGTCATTAAATAAAACTTATTCTGGATTTTTTATCGACAATCCTTACTTGTATTTATTATTGGAAATGTAACTATAGCATGCTGATATAGTTGTTAGTAACATCCAACGAGGACAGGAATTGTTTTGGATTTAAGTATTGATAAAATTAAAGCGCTTAGAAACCCGACATAATTCATTTTAGCAAACAATCAATACCTTATTTTTGATTTTGCATTGTAATTTAAGTTGGGTCTAAAATAAATACTCACACATGCAATCGGACTCGATCAAAATAAACTTAGTTTGAAATAAACTACTACCAACTACAACGCTGTGATCCGAAGCCCGGGTGCAACTCTCCTCGTCGAACGCGTGGGGAAAGTTTTAGACTGAGATACTGAGATGATACAAATAGTCGCTGTCAAGAGACTATCTGGTTCAGAGCCGCAGAGGACAGTGCGGCCCCGCGCGGGATATCGCACATATCTCGGCATGTAGATTATGTTTAATTAGTAAAACACTCATTCTAATAACATTCGCTCCTCGTTTCTCTAGACACTGTGTGATATTCCTCGCGCCGTGATATAAGTACGCCGCATTGTTCATTAATAAACCTGCATTGTCATGTATATCTGAATTACACAATATAAAGCCTCCAATTTAAACAGATAACACTAATAATGTGAACATATGAAGCATGCCTGGACAGCACTGACGCGTATAGTCTCATTAGACGTACAAATGAGTTCTGTACAGGCACTACTTATTCGCAGGCATGAATAATTACCGCAAGTAGTCAAGGTAATGCAAGGCCAATCCGATGCTTCCTAAAGCAGACTTTTACATAACTCTGGACGGGGTCGCAAAGGACACCGTCTAATTATAATAGTTTTACCATATTTTAAGACTCAAATCAAAATCTGCATTTATTTACATTTGCACAAAACTTTCGTCAGAGGAATCGTTTGATGTTGGTTTGTAAACATTTTTATTTACATTATAGTTAATTTTCAACTTTAACTTGTGGAAGGTTTTCTTGTTGACAGCTGGGGCAGCTGTACTTGTCGTTTTTCTTTAAATGCCATTTCTCAGAGCGCTAATTGAAGTGCTAATATAATTATGTTGATTCATTTAAGAAATTTAAGATTTAAGAAAATTACATTTTTTACAAGATTGCCGGGCGAAAGCGTACACGATCGAAGTGCGCATAGAATTATTTTTGTAATACATGTGCAATGATTTCCATCCCTTAAAAGATCACGTCAGATAACATATAGTAAAAGTATTTAAAACTATTTCGAGAGCGGATAGATAATAATGATGAAACCATTACTACATTACCATATTGGGTTGTTTCTGTAGATATTTTTAAACCGATGTTTAAGTTCTAAAATTATTACTTTTACGTCTTCTTTGGAGCTGATAGAATACAAATGCAACAATTGCTGACAAGAGACGATTTAATGCTTTCCCCCAAAATACCGGTTAAGTGCTCCTCGTGAAATTACTGTAGTAATCTAAAGCAGATGTTTGACATGTTTCCCAACCAACACGCTGTAATGCTTCAGGGAAATACCGGAGTAATGACACATGATATAATACACAACTTCAAGCATTTTTATCTCCTAGCATTGTTCATTTACTGACTACAATGGTATGCAGATATTACTAGATTAACAATACCCTGTGCTACTTCATAAAACATACATCACACACTTTCTGTTGAAACAAACGAATTCTAACAGATTCAAATCTATGCTTTAAAAGATTACAATGCATTTTTAAATATATATATATTTATTTATTCGCTTGCTTCACGTAGGCGAGTTATTTTTTTATCATGAGCAGATATTCTTTCTTTAAACAATAACGATGCCATTATTTTATGATTTTACATATATTTTATTCCCTCCTTTACAGAATTGCATTCTAGAAGATATAAAACATGCCTGTTCATAATGCATAACATTACCTTGTAAGTGACTACACGTGACAGTTATATCACAATCCGTTCTAAAAGACCTGTCACATTTAAGCCCTACTATCAGTCTATAATTGGAAATATCGTCACGATACACAGAAATGTTAATACAACCTTTTCCTCAAGCATGTTATTGCCACTGCTTCAATAGTAAGTTTAGACGACTTGAAGCAGCCGTTTCTGTCTTAAGTGACTATTTTGAGCTTTATCAGGCTGAAAGAAATATTTAATGTCTCAACATATCATGATTTACTATAAATTGCCCACGAGTGTATTTTGAACATAAAACAACGGTGATCATAACCACTTTAAACCTGATCTGATGGAAGCAACCATCTAAAGTACGACAATATATATTTTGTTGGAATACTCAGGAATAAAAGGGTCTTATATATATATATTTATATATATATTTATATAATATATATATATATATATATATATATATATATATATATATATATATATATATATATATATATATATATATATATATATATATATATATATATATATATATATATATATATATATATATACAGAGATATAAGAAAAATTATTTGCTCATCCTTAAACATTTTAACAGCGTATCTTTTTTGGTTGTATTTTTTATTTTTTAAAGTATCAACATATAGTTTTGATATTTAAAATCCTTTATAAAAGATGTTTTGTTTTAAATAAAATGCAGTAAAATAGACTAAAAATAAAAACACAGTGGTGAGTTTATGCATCACATATTTACAGCATTTAGGCTAGCATTAGCTTCTGTCTCCAAAGATGACTGCCTTAAACTGTCTTATCGGTGTGTATGACATCACATGGGAAATATCTATACAATACGATCATGTAGAGCAAAAAAAATGACGTATTTGTAAATTAAAACTAATCACATACAGCATTGGAAGAACATTATATGTTGATTATATAAGTCGGCACACTTAGTTAATTCTACGCTTAAAGATGCTAAAGTTAATGAAATGTGATTCCACTGACTGTTATAAGATGCATTTTTGTTTTAAAGAAACAAGGCTCTTTTAGCAAAGCAGTTTCATTACTGCGAAAGTGTAGATAAGAACGTTTAATTACATAAATAGTTATTAGCTGTAAATATTTTAGCCATTGTAGAAAGGAAGAAAACGACAAAAATGTAGCTTGAATTCTGTTTTATTCCAAATCGGGGCCGCATGCATGACAGTCCAGTGCTCTCCAGCCTGTGCGATTGAGTCTTCATACATGCTCCTTTTATTAGGTGAGCTATCTTTCCGATCGGAGAAACGTTTGCTTTAAAGTTTCAACATATCTAATGTTATGATTTTTACGGGTTTATTTAGAATAAAGCTGGGCCCAGTGTAAATCGACATTGTTTTGGTCAGAAATACACGTACATGCTATATACTTTTTATTTTAAATTATATTGTACCGATTTCATTGTTGGGAGCAAGTATGGCTTTAACTGGTCATATGCCTGAGGAAGCCAAGTGATACAAACGCGAATTGATTTCTTGTTATGATACACCCGCTCACCATCAGCGAACTACACATGATATAAACAGTACTCAAATAATTAAAGCGACTTGATACACTGTTTTCAGGCTGAACACGCCTTTTCACACTATATGTACATGCATCTATACTAGCACTGTATATGGGCTTAACACAAATAAAAAAAATAAATTGTTTTATTAGGAGTTGTTAATCACATGCCACGAACGCCAGCTATAATACAATTAGATCATTTATGACCTGGCTGACTAGAAATAGAGTCTTGACACCTGAATCCTAATCAAAGGTCGCTCTAGATAGTCTTTTATCATAAACCAAGGTGTAACATTTATAGTTTGACATGAACCTCTTTTATTTTGGAAAATTCTCCCATAAACTTAAGTTGGCTTTTATCAATGGCATTTAAAGAAATTGTGTTTTTTTACACGTTTATACTCAACGATTTAGTATGGCGTAGTCAATGCATCCACAATGTGGATATTTGGTGGTATTGCAGCAGTCCTTCAAGAATGTAAACAATGAATATGTGTTAATAAAGTGAATATGGCTTTCACTGGCATTTAATTACACTTATATAAAATAATATGAAATTATATAAAAATATGGTATGGCTGTCTGGTTGTCATTTATAAATCTGTAAACATTCACATTAATTTTACTGATCATTATTTATGTGCTTGCTTATTTCTTATTGCCGACGCGATGAAGCGCATTATTCTTGTTTATGAAGGCATGTTTCTCCTTTTTTAGGATTGCACATACCAGAATTAAATTATTCCAGTGATTTTGATGTTTATTTAATAATCTAAATCAGTCGTCCCTTAATTTCTAATAAATATTAACTTTCATTGTTGCGTTGCCCTTTGATGCTTCGCATCAATGCTTTTCTGGTAACTTGCATGTACTGGTCTGTAGTCGGCTTCACGTATAAATAAGATTCAACCTTATTACACACTATTATGTAATTCAGTACTTAGATTGCAGTTGTAATAAAAAATACATTAATTAGAAAACAATACCACCACCTGCAACAGGAGATAACATCACTTACTGGAGTGTGACGTCATTGTGACCGTGTTGACTGCTACATATGTATATAAAGGTGTGATCTAGATATGCGTTAGTAAATCTTCATACATGTACAATTGCATTATACAGCCGCAGCTTATTTATACTAGCTTGTGTATAGTAGACAAATATTAACAAATGTGCTAATTAGGGCTATTCAATTACAAACACGTAAAGAAGAAGAGGTCAGATAACCCATATACATAATTATGGATGTGTATGAGTTCTATTTTCTAATTGTAAGTCATTGGCATAAATATGGAGAGTAATAATTTGAAAACCAAACAATGAGCTAGCTGTTGGACTCCGGAGAATTTCATGTTATTTGCTTGTGTTGGGCGTTAGCGGGGTAAACAAATTATAGTGATTATATTTAAATAATAATTAAACAAAGTATCCACATTCCAGTGAAATGTACAAAGCGTAATTCACTTAGGGTTAAATTATTCTACACACTGTTTATTTTATGTAAGGATGAAAGGAATGAAATCAGATAAATTCCTTAACATACATATTGTACTGTTAATAAAATGTAGCTTTCTTAAGGCCAGATGTTTATGGTATAGATATGTTTTTTTTAGATGTATGTTTATTATGTGTCTCTGCTTCATCAATTTTCTCGCGAAAGAACTTTTTGACTCGAAGGATTGTTACTGCTAAGATTACACACAACAATAAGACACATGAGACTACAAGTTCAATTAGCGATTATTAAAAAGTTTTGTAAATAGTTCACCAATGTACATTGCATTTTCATACTTTAGATAGTATACTTCAATGGACAAACGAAGCTTCATTCTACTAACTCAGTCATACAGAACTATGTTTCCGTGAAATCATATGTTCACAAGACTAAAGAAATCATTAAGCATTAAATCATATCGTTGTTGCTCTTCCATTTTTCTTACATTAGCGATCAGAATTCAATGTACATTCATGCTAAATAAATGCAAACCTAATTGGTTAGGACGAAATTCGATCAATACAGTGATCCTCTTGGAATGTATTACATTGTACTGCAAGTCTGCTGAAGTATCATTGGATAACTTGGGTGAACGAAATGCAAAATTGATATACCGGGTCGTTTTGGTCGTTGAATCTATTTTTTTGTGTACAGAAGTGTTGTAATTGAATATAATCGGTCAAACTATCATAATTCTGATGCGTTTATCATCGTACACATACAAAGTTAAATTAATTATTGCATATTTAGTTGTTTCGATTCATGTTAAGCTAGAAAACAATCGTTTTCAGTCTGAAAGCTTTTTTTAAGAAATATATTAAATAGTACAACTTAAACCATGATTGTATGGTAGAATAATTTACATAAGCATGAGGACCTCTTCTTGATTGAAGAGTTTGTGTTAGGAATAACTTCTTATATGCCTCTGAAGGAAACAACTGTAAGATGAATAAATTAAAACGACATGGTCTGTCTAGTTTTATACGCTTGTTTTCATACTTGCTGAAGCAAGTAGACAAAGTCTAGACAGATAATTGGTTTTCACACGAGCGGGGTCTTAAAACTGACACATTAACGGTGATTTGTATTACGCCTGTCATGCTTATCGGATTGTGCATTAAGATCAGTATATGTTATATAATATGTGTAAGTAGTTTTGTTATCTTTGTACTTTTTTAAATTTTTGAATACATTATTTTCCGAATGTTTCGATATTTTTTATCAAATTTTCTGACCACCGTGTTAAACATATTTATATACAGCTGATGCGACAATAAACAATAAACATATTTTGATTGTGAGATTGCAAAAGGGTATATTTTTGCCCTTGAAATGCTGCTCAAGGTAGATGTAGCAGATATCTTGTCGGGGTTCTCGCACTTTAAAGCGCGTCAGAATGCAGTCACAACTGACAGTTATGACTGGTGGTCTGAGTTGATCATAGCCGAGCTGCCATATAAAGGCACTAGAAGCCTCAATATTGTGAAATATTATTTTCTATGTTGCACAGACACGACAGTAAACAATGGCACATGCATCTTATTGCACCTAACTTAAGTCAAGTTGAGGTGAAGCAGTATATTATGTCGGCTTCTAGATGAAATGAATGTTGTTGTTTTCTAAAGATGTAAAGTTTGAAAAGGATATCCAGATTTGTTTTTCAATAACCAAACATTCCCTGCATGTGCGGGTCTTTGTCTTCTTGGAGTTTATACATTTCATATAATGTGTCCATGAAGCACGTTTTTCGACAAATATTATTTCTTTGTTATATCGATTGTTTAACCGCTTACATATGCCAAAATATGTTGCTTGTATTGTTTTTAAATGAGATAAATAAAGATTTGAGTACTTCATTTGAGCTTAAAGCATATACGATAATATGTTTTAAAACACAATTTGCAATTTTCGATGCAGGTATGTTAGTCGACGACTTTCATTGCATTCCAGAGTGTTTTAAATTCGTGTTTAAACAAAATCAGTCGTTTTTGTTTGTGATGTTGTAAAATAATATCGGATAATGTGTGAAAGATCATAAGTTTTAAGTTCTATAAAGTTATAGAAAGTTCTATAAGTTATAATATTATGACTACTAAATTAAAAGCTTCTTTGTTGGTTATGCTAGTTGATATCTTTCACTGTTTTAAGTTAAAATATGATTGCTGAAAACAAATATGATTTCGTCGATTCGATGATTAAATAATACAATAAATTGCTTTTAAATTTCTCCCTAAATCATGCATTTTAGGAAAGACATGATAGTTGTCTGTAAAAGTGCAAAGTAATTTCCCTTAAGACATTTTCAATGATATGTTTGATCGATTGAATAACACTACAAATATCTTCTCGGCGCACTGTATATTAATGAAGTCCTCAATGGAGTGTAGAACATTAGCGTTGCAAGAACTCTTTGCCTGCAATCGTATAGGATAAGCAAACGGTCATATCTCTTTCTTTCCGTGTCATATTCTTAAATTTTAGGATTTTTTTAAACAACTTATGCTCGTTTCGGCGAGTATATACGTTAAAATGCTCATCACATTGATGTGTAAAAGAACTTATTTAATGTTTTAATTGAGAAAAAGGACGGTAATATAATAATATATACACACTGTGTAAGGGTGTTTGAAAATGCTTTGTCTTCTTAACAGTACTAGGTATTGCAGGAAAAAATGACGCCAAAGCA
>CM017559.1:60961009-61008509 GCA_007844125.1 Sinonovacula constricta | reverse complement strand
CAACTCAGTAACATGTTCGTGTTAATTATCGTTTTTCTATTGTCGGCTGTAGAATTACTGTTCAATACAAACGGGTTTGAACAGTTTTGGTAAAACTACTTTCTCGTATAGATTTACATCATATTTACAATAAATATCGTTTATTATTCTAAGTCTGTGGTTTAATTTTTTAGATGTATATACATTATATTTGAATATTCGAGAATAGCCTTGAGTTTGATAAAAGTCAAGTTGTTCTGTAAAATCTAAGAAATATTAAATAAACCGGTAAATTTGTATTAACAAAGAATATATTTTACAACCATTATCAATACCAAAGAAATACTTTTTATACTGACTTCTGATCAATCCATAAATATGAGGTTTTCAGTTTGCATATACCACTATTTCTAAGACATTAAAGCTTTTACAGTCTTTTTGTGCATAAAGAAATGCTTTTTTGTTTCTATAAAAATTAAAACATGATATTTCCCAATTTTCACTTTGTGATTTTTTTAATATGTTAAGCTCTCGCTTCAAATGAATTTGTTGGAATATTGATCCATTTTTTGAAAAGTTGAATTATTTCTGAATTCATTAGAGCTATAAAGTGTTTGTGTATTTGCAAAATGGAAATGCCCCAGTATGTGTCATTATGATCAGGGCTGGAATAATACGGTAGCCCGACGTCCCGGACAAGTTAAAATGCCGTTTGGGGCTACTGGTCATTGATCGTTAAATTAGTCCTGGACAAGTCATAAATCGGCAGTCGGACAAGTGACAAATAAAGAGCGGCTTCAAATAAATTCAACGAGTTTCTAATTAGTTTAATTACTTAGGGACAGTTTTTAATTATACGGGGTCATTCGATGTGCACAACGAGTTTATAATAGGTAAAAACAGGCGATGAATACTTTAGTGTATAATTGTAAACATGTTCCAGTCAGCCCTATAATAATGTGTCAGCTGTTTGATGCGTTTGTGGGATCTACGTTCTAACATATTTGTGAAATTGTTTAAAAGTGTCGTTGAAGATTTGTTTTATACAAGGCTGGATAGCATCTGTCGAAAGCACCCAAGTACTAGCTGAATATAAAGTTTTAAAATCATGCTTTAAATACGAACCTTGTTTAGATTTAGTACCGTATGATCTACGTTTTTACATTACTCGTCTACGTTTATCTGCGCAATCGTTCAAATGCAACAGGTCAATATTCAAATAGTTATTTACCGAGAAATAAGCGGGTATGTACATTTTGTAATACATGAGATATTGAAGATATATGTAATTTTGTAGTTATTTGTCCATTGTATAATGACTTACGTTAAAAAGTACCTTGAATATAACATTTACTGCAGACCGTCAATGCATACGTTTTGTTGCATGATGAGTTCAGGAAATAGAATAGTTCTTATTAATATTGATCATTTTGTTAAGCATGCATTTAATGTGAGAAATAATTGTAGTAATTTACTCGATCTGCTGACTGATATAACATTTTAGTATTTTTCTCTTTAAAGAAGCATTACTCTCTTCTTAGAAGAAAACATTAATGTATAAGTTATTATTCATATTGATTGTTTTTGCCTACATCACGGCGACAGTATGTCAGGATTGTTTGTTGTTGTTTTTGCATCAAAGACAATGTATGTATGTAGAAATCTAATGAATAAACTCTGTCCTGTTCTAATTAGCGATGAAGACAATCAATTTCTCGCCACGTGCATTTATCAACAACTCTCAATGGTGGCACATGTACAATGCACGCACCTGTCTAAAACAACCAGCCACGATGCGCATTACATAAACGATTCTAGACACACACAAAAAGAAACAACCTGTTGTTTTATCTTGTTTGTTAGTTGTAGATATGGCAAATGTGTTGTTGTATTCGTTAATTGAAGTCATTTTACCCATGTGACTAGTCCGGGACTAGTCATTGAAAACAACAATGTTCCATCCCTGATTATAATATATGAGGCACAAGTGTATGACCGCCTAGTAAACGACCAGCGATTTGAAACAACAACATCGTAAAAACAACATGTAAAAAGAATGAAGATGTTTCCTTTTGTAACTTTAAGATAATATATATTATGCCTGATTTATACAAAAAGCATGTATTTATGTCAGATCTATAAGAAAATTCCCATTTGATCGCTGTATACGAGAACATTCAATACTGTCCTCTGATAAAGGAACACGATAACTAAATATAAAACACAAACATTATTTCATACAACTAAATATGGAGTTTGAGCTCATATGCCCCAGCGATATTAAACTGTGTGGACGAAATACAGGAGAAAAAGAGGACTAAGTGCCTTTGTTTTCGAGGGAAGCCAGCGTGTATTTTCGTTTTCGAGAGTACATTGGAGCCGGCATGTATTTTCTAAAGAATTCCGACAGTTATGTGGTAATTTAACATTGAAACTTGTTCTACAATGTGCTCTCTACAATGTGTTATACAATGTGTTATACAATGTGTTAACATGATAAGTGTTTAAAGCTGCTTATGTCTGCGTACATAAATATTTTATTAAAACGTCCTAATAATTAGAAAGCAAACCTTAGACGCAATTAAAGACATTGCTAAAAACTGACCATTGGGCTAAGCGGGCAAAGTATGTTTCTAAATGGAAATACAACATACTCCACGATAATGATTTTCCCAGTATTCACAAACATAAATATATAATTTTGCACAATTAATTCTTTTTAAATCCTGGATTACACTACAAAATAAAAAGACTTTTATAATGTGTTGTTATTTTTTTAACTTGGTCTGCGCTTTTACAATAATGAGCGTTCTTTCTAAGTAACAACAGTTACCATTAAGCACTGCTTTCATTGGCATTTGATTTAAATGTGAAGTTATCTTTTTTATAACCTTGCACCGAGTTGTGTAACATTATCTTATTCTCCATCGATTTAAAAAAATGAAATTATTCTTTCCTCTTTGACCTTTTGTGTCCCGCAATGTTCCAAAACTTGAATATACATCTTACATTATTTTTATAGAGATTGATATCATTGTTTAAGGATGATTTGATACGGAAAAATATAACTAAAGTTACAGTATTGCATGTTATATTAGAATTTAATCTTTTGAAAATTCATAATATTTTATAGATATTAAATACGTCAGCAATTCATTTAATTTGGGCAATAAAGGCAAAAAAAACAACAATCTGCATCGGAAAACTATTAGAGAAAAACACAAACAAGGTGACACAAATTTCTTATTTCATAAATTAAAAGAGCCAACAGAACAGGCGTATCAAATCTGGTTTGTACCCTCCTCAACAATGTCCTGTTTCTTGTGTCTTAACTTGGGCTCTGGGACTAATGAAGATCATGACATGCAACAGGAAGATCTGTAGAGACTTGTTAGGTATGTTGTTTTGTTCTGCAAAACAGTAATACATCCAATGTGATGTGCATTTCATTGGGGTAATCGTCTTTGCTTCAGTATGAAATAAAATCTGTTTTTGTTTCTCACTTGTGGTTAAAAATAAAGTCGTACTAAGAGTGTGATGGATGAACATTAGAATGGGATTTATCTCAAATGTGTTTAAATTTAAATAAAAATATATGACAAAGTTCCAACAACATTGCAACATATACCAACATTTAAAAAGGCACGGGACAAATGTACACGCACGCATGCAAAATGTAAAAGTAAGAACAAATCGGTGATGCGTCATTTGAAAAAAAAAAAGCTAACCAAACAGTTACCGCCTTAGAACGGTCGGTCGGCAATATGGACCGACTGGGATGCTTAAACCGGTTTTACATAGCTCTAACCTCGCACTTCCTGTGGCGGTTTTCAAATGCAAACAAGAAAAGACAATCAATCAATTGGAATTAAAATGTCAAAGCGCTAAGTTTTTTATAATATGCTATGACGAAAGTAGTGACGTCATTGATAAAATGTCTACATAGTATTTAGAAAATAGAGAAGTTGTATTTCTATTGGAAAAGCCATAATTCGATCGAATTTGCGACAGGAATTGTGATGAACCGATTAGGAAACATATTTCTGAAACAGAGCAAGTGTATATATTAAATTTTGTATGAGAATACAAAGCCATTCAGAATTGTTATTCTTTTCGTGTTCTTTTTCGTTCGCTCTTAGAGTGTAGACGGATTCCAGTAAACACAATGCAATTAGTACCGATGGCAATTAAATTCGCATTTGCTTATCTAGGCTTAATATCATCCGGTAATAAGACGTTTCATTTAGTTTGCGAAATTCACTTGTAATCGAATATAAACGTCTTAAACCGCATTGGATTCCAGAATCAGTTTACGTATTTTGCAGTAAAAAATCCTTAGAAATTTGTCAAAATTTACATGTACATGGGTCAAATTAATCCTGAAACGATACAACCTCAATAAAAATGTTCGTTGTTGTTTTTGCTGGTCAACGTCTAGGTAAAAATGCATCATGAAATGAAAAACTGCAAAAAAAATCAAGTTATTGACAATGTCTTACATATTTTCATTTTTACATATTTAGAAAAGATCCGAAGACATTTTTTACTTGGGATTATATTGTGTATTGCAGAAATTTTGAGACGTCATCATACCTAATTAGGAAGCGTTAGCAACACCTGCTCGCTTCGGTTTGAAATAAACACCAACTACGAGTGTGGCTAGCGAGATTATGAGCTCTGATTATGTCTCGCGCAGTTTTAATATTTGCTTAAGATGAACTGGATTCAATATAGATAATTTTGTACCGGCAGGTTTTCCACTCTAAATAACGATATGGAATCGGCGGCGTATGTGAGCCGATTGATAAGATACCAATGTAGTGAGGTTTACAAAAGAGATGGTTCTTGATTCCGAATTTTGAATTACAGTTCACTTTTGTACGGATGGATATTGATGAAACTGGATGAAACATATTGGGATTATATAAGTCGGTGTTTTATTTTGGCAAAAAAACAGCTTCTTAATGGTTGATTATATAAATGTGTTTTACATGTTGACTTCATTACCTAGAGGTACATTCATTAAGACTAAGGTGAATTTTATTTTAGGTTAAATGAGTAAACGGTTGTTGGGTGTTATTTTTGTTTTGTCTAAGAGCATCCAAAAAGGCAGTTTAATAATTTATCACATTTACTCTAAGTGTTGTTGGCGATTGTATCCATTTTCCGACAAGTAAAGACTGTTACGAGTGGACAAAGATTTGTGACTGTGTTAAGCTTTATTGAGTAACTGTTAATATGTTTTCATTACTCTGTCATTTGTATTGTTATCTTAGTCCTTTATTTACTTGTTGGTGGTACTTTAAGCCTGCGTCATATTTAGTTAGGCTATTAAGTTCTAGCTTAATACACATATCTAATTGTGTAGACTGTTATACAGAATAGTGCAGACACATGAGGTCTAAATAAAATCATTCAATATTCAATATTCAATATCGAATATTTTATTTGAGAAAAAATTAATATAATAATTGCTTAGACGATCTTCGATGATTTGTTTTAATTTTCTGAATAAAGTAAACTTTAACATATAAGCATCATTTTTTTTCTCATACAGTTAATTTTGAATTATAAATGACACTGCCAGAAGTATGACTGATTTAACTTTATTTTACTTCGATAGACACACAATCGTTTACAAGTTTTCATTTAATTTACTTAGTCATACAGTGATCAGATTCTGGAAAACTCTTTTTCCGCTGCTCTACTTGGTGAGGAAACATCAAATCATGTCTACATGGCTTTATCTGATGTAAATAGAGGATTTTTATTACAGTCGCAATCAGATGGTAGGGATATGATGACTTTATGAAAACATAATTACATGGGATAAACTAAGATCGATATTACCATATTTCAGTAATTCGTTCGACGGAGTATATGGTACTGGTTCCGAAGTATCAGCGAGTGTGTTACTTAAGACACTGTGCATCGGATCCCAGTGTAAAAATAAGCCAAGTATGCGCAAGTTAGGAATTTATTTTATTGATTTATTATATATTATTCGATTCTTGTGAAGGGGTAAGATATTTTTTAACGTTTTCCTTTTTCATTTTATCATATTATTACAAAACATGGAGATTTAGACATGAAGGCGTGAAAGGTTATGTAATTACAACATATTTAAAGGAAAAAACATATACAATCCTCATATATAGTTATTGTTATATGTAATACAATCATGATATATAGTTATAGTAATATGTTATACAATCATGAAATATAGTTATAGTGATGTGTTATACAATCATCGTATATTGTTATAGTGATATGTTACACAGTCATCATATATAGTTATAATGATATGTTATACAATCACCATATATTGTTAAAGTGATAACAGATGTTGGACATAATTATGCTTTAAGTATTTGTCACATACATATTTTCATTTGCATTGAGCATTTACATTATAGCCCATAACCCTTTAATAACCGTTTCAATATTGTTTCGGAAACTATTAGAAACATTTAACCAATAGTTGCTACATTAATTAGTTAGCAGATTAGTTATTTTTACGATTCTTTTGGCAACTTTGTCTTTTCAGCAAATTGTTTTTGATATGAGAAGAGAGCAACATACAACAAACCATTTTATATATTATTATGATGAAAGAAATACAACTAAAATGCACAAAACTGTGGGAGACTGTGTATTCTATGGAAATTAGACAGTAAAGGGATGGGAAATAAAGGGTAAAGTGTTGTTGTTTTTTTCTTTAAATAAAAAATATGAGAAAGAAGATTAAATATTTGAGTCTTTTATCTAACTCTACCATTGCTGTTCTAGAGTTATAAACCTTATATACCTACATATTGAAAATATGCAACATATTAATGATATAGTTTATATTTTTTCACAATTTTGTCAATGTATACTAATTAAATCAAGACCAAATATTGATGTAATCGGTAAAAAAGTTGTTCGTTATAACTTTATGTCATTATATTACTTATTAAATTTGTTAATTGTTTCCAGAGTTCCTTATTTGTTTTTGAGTCATATTTTCAGTTGCATTGTACTGTATTGATACATCATCTACTTTTAAATATTACAACATTGGGTTTTCGACTCTTTTCTTTTGCTTTAAATATGAAAGCACCACTCCGAACAATGCCCAGTGATACAACAGCAAGATTCACTATTTTTATTAAAGGTGTTTATCCTTTTCTTAAAAGTTGGACCGAAGACGTCAAGTGTTTTGTTGATAAATGATCAAGAAATTGAATCAAATGCCTTTTCAAAGTCGAGCAACAGTAAATACCCGGGAGTTTTTCTGCATAAAACATAATATCATAAATCAATCTAGTATTTTTCATAATATACATGTACCTATCAATATAAAACCAATTTGGTCTTCATTTATAATATGGGGCAAAACCTTTTTAATCTGTTAGCTATAGCACTGGATGCAACTTTATAAGAAACGTTTTAACGTCTACAATTTTTAAGAAACTTTTTATCATTAATGCCTTTCAGGATGCATGTTATAGCTCCTTGCTTTGAAGAAATTAAAAGTTCGCCTTTCTGTTAGCCAAATTTTAGGGATCTAACAAGAAATGAACCAAAATCCGACCAAAACATTCTATAAATTTCAACAGTAAGTCCAGATAAGCCAGTACTTTTATCATTTTTCATAGTCTTTAAACTGTACAGGCTTTTTTTCGTACAGTTTCCTTCTAAAATGAATTGCTCTTGCTCTGATATAACTCTGACTTTTGTCTTATTTATTATTTCTTCACGGTTAACGTCACCAGCTTCCTTAGAGCAATATAAGTTTTTGCAAAATAATTTAACTTCTTTACTTATTTCTCCCTGGTTATCGATTGCTTCTCCATTAACGTTAACTAGTTAAGACATTGATTTTGAAACAAAATTTCCATTTTCTAAATAAAAGAAAATACTACTTTTTTCACCATTTTCAATTCATTTTGCACGTAATCTAATTTTCACTCCTTCCATTTTTTCTCGTAATTGTTATAATTCCGTGCGTTTTTTATTTAAGAGTACATTAATAGTGAAGAGATGTTTTTCTAAAAAGAAAATATCTTTAATTAATTGCCTCTCTTTTTTGTAATCTTTCTTTAATCTTGAGCTACATAATTATGTTTCTGTGCCTTTTCGGAGTTTGGTATATGTTGCAATACTCATAGGACTTTGTCATATATTCTTATTTCAAACAGCAAGGTTTCAAAAACAGCTGATCGTCTAAAATTAATTTTAGTTCATAATTTGTAATTTCACTGGTATTTCTGCCATGATGTAAGTTTTCTTGGCAATATTGTGTATTAATCTCATTTATATTTTTTTATAATTTTGACATATTTTATGTCTTTTAACAAAGAAATGTTCATTTTCCAGGAAGAACGACCTTTTTAAAGGATCCGAACTCTAAGTGTAATTTGATCAATGAGTGATTCATTCTATAGCCGGGCAGTATCTGACAATTTTTAATCTCTATCATTAGAATGTTAAATATTAAGAAGAAATCAAGTCTAGCTTTTTTATTAGAATCCTTTATTTCAGACACTGGACATCAGATCCTAGTGTTCAAATAAGCCAAGTATGCGCAAGTTTAATGTTTAGAATTTATTATATGGATTTATTATTTATTATAAGATTTTGTGAAGGGGTAAGATAATATATTTATCTTCATATTGTTTCCTCTTCTTTGTCTTTTTTTGCATAATGTTCTCTTGTTAAATATGGAATCAATAAAAATAATTAAGCAGGAAGATAGAAATCAAATGTGTAAGCAAGTATGTAATCCGTTGGTATTTAGATTTTAGCATTTCCTCTTGTGCCGAATTAGATTTATATAAAAGAGAACAAAAAAGGAAGATTTTTAAGTTTTGCAAATAATTTAGTCATATCCCAGTACTTAACAGGGATCTTAAATGTCATTAGATAGTAAATAGGTAAAATTGATGAAATCAATTCTAATTTACCTATATTTTCCGAACAGTGTCGATTAATTAAACATTAAAAATTAATAATTTTCACTAAATGTCCGTTACAGAAAGAAAATAGGCGCATAAAGGTCAATTTCAGTTTAACTTTGTAGCGTATTAACATTGTGATTTGCATCATTTGGCTATGCATGTGATTGCCTGTCGTTTTCTAGGTTTTTGATTGGACCCCGACGTTTTCATTCTATTTCAGACAAATGCAATTGTAATGACCCAGGGGCAACCTGTTCCATTGTAGCTGTTTAACAGAATGAACTGCACCAAAATAGTATGTCAGCTGATCAGCCTGGTGTCCGTTTGGCTACAATGTTTGGCATATGTTATCCCCCAGGGTAAGTGGCAAATATGACGGAAAAGCAAGCAAGTAGTGTACAAATATTCTCATTGTCATTATAACATAGGTGTATTATTTGTATGCGAAACTTTTTTGTAATATTATCAGATTATTAATAATGTACATATCAAAATGATTTCAAATGCATTCGCTTTTTCATATTTATCTCTTCTCCTTTTTCCTAAAAAAGTTATAACATGAACACGCCTCGTCGGCTGTTGCAGACATGTTGAAGATCATAAGAAAATGCCCTGGCTGGTTGAATCCATATCTTCATGTATGTTCATGAAAAAATACCTGAATTTGGAGAACATGCATTTACAGATATAGGACCAAGTGCAGCCATTGTCTGCAGTCTCTTGTTTGTTTATTATTATTATTTTGATTAATTTCTAGTATTATTTTCTTTATTATCCATGTCTTTAAATACACCGTAATTCTGATATAAAACTGACATTGATTGGTATAAACCTTCCAGGTCTTTCTAGCCAAGAGCGTATATTGTTTATTAACGTGACCACCGACTACAACCCCATATCACGTCCAGTGCGTCACGCACACCAGCAGGTCAAGATGACCTTCGGGGTCTCCTTCAAACAGATCCTTGAGCTAGTAAGTACATGTACAAATATAAAGTCAGCCAGAACGACAGTGTCATTAATGAAATAAAGCGATAGATGATTCGGTTTGTCAGATGTTGACCAAAGTCTAAACTTTTAAAATAAAGTCAGAATCGTCTAATAGTTTATCCATATTTTTGAATTAGTTTTGTTATAATTTACAGAATCTAATACAATGTAATATCTATGTGACATGTTGCGTGATCTTATTAGAAATAGTGGTACTTGAGTTAACATATTTTTGTGAAGATAGTCAGATACGTAGTATGTTTTATCGTTCGTATTTCTGTTAATAATGCATGGCAATGATTGTGAAAAGAAAAACAACATTATTTGTAGCTTATTCAACAAACAAACTGGTTCACCATGAACAACAACAAATAAAAATACTTTTCTTTTGCATAATTTCTCGAGTAAATTATATTGAACTAATACCACCATGCATAGTAAATCATCGAACGCAACTAACATATGCTCTCTTTAAATAGGGCTATAAACAAACAGACAAAATTGTAGCGGAAAGGATTGATCACCAAAAGCAACCGTTAATGTTGAAATCGACTGTAGAAATGTTATAGCTTTCTACCATTCACAATGGTGTTTGCGCTATATTTCTCTGCTTTACAAGATTTTAAAAGTAAAATGTTGAGCGAGCTATGGTAAAAAACACTGTGCATACAAAACTGGATTTATATTTGAAACCAGACGGGAGAAATAGATTTGCTGTTAGCGATAATGATCTACTGATGACGGTTAGAAACGAGCGAGAGTGTACTCTTTAAGAAGGGCAATGAATATACGTATTGGCTTAGTTTTCATCTGTATTTGAGATTTTCCGAAAGCGCATTGTGTTTGGATGTATAATGCATAAATGTTAATGACTGTTCAGTAACTAAAGACGTGAGCTGCAAAAGTGATTGTTGTCTTCCGTACATTCATAAATAGACTCGTGGTAAAGTTTTACTCTGATCATATATAATGCATACAATCACAGAATTAACGGATACATGATGGTCTTTTTTTAACATTTTCTGCACCTGTTTTTGAAGCAGAAGGCTGAGGGAATATATATATGAATAATTCGAAAGTATTAAAATAATTTATCTAAAAACAAATCAATGTGATTTACATATGTCATATTTCGATATGCTGATATTTTGTATTATTTATCGCCAAGAGTGGTTAAATCTAAAAGCTAATGTTTCGAAAGTCTTCAATTTCCCTTTGCTGACAATATTATATATCCGTTTCATATTACAAATTTGATATTATATGTGATTTAAATGTTTTTGTACTTCTTTGACTTATTAATTACCACATATTTGACCTTTCACCACATAATACATTCTTGCTTACATCGGTGCGTTACTGGATTGTTCTACATTTAGATTTGAAATTAGTTGAAAAAGAAAGAAAAGTAATGTGAGTAGCATATACGATGTATATAAGGGGTGCATTTAAACGACTATAAAAGGGGTCGCAAATAAACATGTATATATCGAATCATTTAAGTTGTTAATAGCACAACATTACTTATAATTTGTAATTGCAGCTCTTTCTAAATTATATTAAAATAAAATGGTGTTATTGAACTATTGCAGAAGAAATGGATGTGTGTTTCAGATCTGTAGGCTGTTATTTGTTGTGTTTTTTTTCAGGATGGAAAGAAACAAATCTTATCCAGCTATGTATGGGTATATGAGGTAAATATAAACCTGTTTGTCATTACAGTAAGCTATTAACTATAAGCAGTATGTAATATTATATAATGTATAATATGATTTAGTATGACAATAATATTTGTATCATCATTTTTCAATGTACTCAAAAAGGATGCTATTTAACATTGAAGACTTGCACGACCAGTTTCTAACATAGACAAGGAGATTGTTGTTGGTAATTTACCGATAGAGAGTCACACATCCATAATTAAAAGGGTTTGAGTCCTGGTCGTGGCTAAGGACTTGAGGGAATGTCTTACAGCTGACATGGGTTGCACCGGTGGTCCTCCCCGAACAAAAGTCATGATCTTCCTCAACAAATATAGTGCGCTTTAAGAACATAACTTGTGTCGCTGCAATGAACTCCTTATTTAAAACAAACCAGGAAACATAAATAATGTTTTGGCCCGTATTGCTAACTCATTCTTCACTAGTAGTTGATCGAATCGAAAATTTAAGAACACACTTATTTTCTAAAGGCATTGTCCGACAATGTTTTTCTTGTCTCTCATGCAACCTGTTAATTATTGTTACCTGAAAAGACACTACGAAATGTTGTTTATTTATGCCCTACATCTATGTGCAAAGTAATAGCACAACACCCCATTTGTCATTACAAAAAATTATTTTCCATCTGTGCCACGCAGGACAAGTAGCTATTTTTAAATTGAGAAAACCAAATGACCACCTTCCTTTGGGAGTAATCTGCTCTGACGTCGCTATCTATTATAAGCTGAAATTCCCATCCTGCCTATTTATAGATTTTGGAAACAATGGACATTTTCGAGCGATATATTCCACATTTGTACTGACAAAACAAGTGAAATAATATTATCAACAGCCTTTATCTAAATATCAGGTTATTGTGCAATTGCACTCACATCCCCCAAACAGTTGTAAGATGCTGATAAATATAAAGGCAGACTGTCAAATACTAGTTTAAAGTAAAAAGGTAAATAAGAAAAGGTCCTATAAGAATTGCCACATATATATGAAATCTAAAGTACACAAAGGCAAGCAGGGTAAATGTAAAAGTGACAAAAACACAGAGACGAGACACTACACACAATAAAAATAACCGGCAATAACCGCCTTTGAACTCTCAGTCGGCAAAATGACCGACTGGGGTGCTTAAACCTGATTTGTGAAGCGCTCCAACCTCGCATTTCCTAAGGATTTGCTATCAAACAAACAATGTAATTAAACAAAAAAACACCAACGCCAGACAACTAACAGTAAGCACCTGCATCAGGAGTTAAAACTGATAGAATGAACTGATATACAGACAAAATAACTAGTAATATAATAAAATATCAACACATGTACAATATGTACAGTATATAAAATGTATGGGAACCTAAAAGTTCCAAATGAGAGAGTTGTTTGAAATAATAAGCCTTATGCAAAATCATAATAATTTACCAACAGAACAATTATGAAGCAGTCAACGGAAAATGATCACATATACCTGAATTTGAACTACTGGACAAAACATATAAGATAATGTAAAAAGGATTAAACAATTTTGAGAAACTTGTTAAATGTTATTTTAAATATATTATCAAAGAACCTCAGTTTGTTAACGTGGCAATGACAACTGATAACATATGGAGACAGTATTAAA
The DNA here is from genome assembly GCA_007844125.1 of Sinonovacula constricta. Classification (NCBI taxonomy): domain Eukaryota; kingdom Metazoa; phylum Mollusca; class Bivalvia; order Cardiida; family Solecurtidae; genus Sinonovacula; species Sinonovacula constricta. Next base: position 60,995,262 of record CM017559.1, on the reverse strand, counting down.
TAACCATAGACATTGTTAGAAGAAGAAAGGTTTTAGTTTATTATGAATCTAATTTTCTCGGGAAAAAATACAAATTATATGCTTAGTATAAACATGCAATGCAAAAGCAATTAAAACGATATCTTTGCTTGAAACTACGAAAGTGAGGTTTAAACCAACTTATCACCATGATCTCAGTTGGAATATTTTAAAATTATCAAAATTGCCTGTTTATTTAAATCAGAAATATTTAAATTAGAAAAAGTCCTATCAAAGTTTCCACAGATATTTAAATCTCAACTACCTCTAGACAGAGGCAAACAGGGTTAACGTTAATGTGACAAAAACACATAAAAAGGCATAATACACAAAAAGAAATCCAGCAGTTACCGCCTCGGAACGGTCAGTCGGGAATACGGACCATATTTTGTAAACTTGTACATTTGCAAATATATTTTGAACTTAAAACAATTTGCTTAATTTGTTAGATCTAAATATATAGAAAGATGATTTGACATGAGTGCTGTATACTGAGAATATTTAACGTGTTTGATGATCTATTCGAAACGAGTCTCTGTCGACTTTCTTATCGTTTTATTCAACTAGTTTAGTATTTATGTGATGAAGTTAGCTTATACACGTAGTATTCCACGCATGCTTGTAATGATTTATGTTTCTAACATACCCAGAAATGGACAGATGAGCATCTACGATGGTCCCCCGATGAGTTCAATGGTCTTAAGCAGCTGATGTTCCCTGCCACAACAATCTGGACGCCAGACCTATATATCTTCAACGTGTAAGTATGACATACCTTTGATTTTTTCCCTGCAACAAGACTCTGGACACCAAACCTATATATCTTCAACGTATAAGTATGACATATCTTTAAGGTTTTCCCTGCCACAACAATCTGGACGTTGGACCTATATATCTCCAACGTGTAAGTATGACATACATCTGACGTTTTCCCTGTCACAACAATTTGGACGTTGGACCTATATATCTCCAACGTGTAAGTATGACATACATCTGACGTTTTCCCTGTCACAACAATTTGGACGTTGGACCTATATATCTCCAACGTGTAAGTATGACATACATCTGACGTTTTCCCTGTCACAACAATTTGGACGTTGGACCTATATATCTCCAGCGTGTAAGTATGACATACATCTGACGTTTTCCCTGTCACAACAATTTGGACGTTGGACCTATATATCTCCAACGTGTAAGTATGACATACATCTGACGTTTTCCCTGCCACAACAATTTGGACGTTGGACCTATATATCTCCAACGTGTAAGTATGACATACATCTGACGTTTTCCCTGTCACAACAATTTGGAGACCAGACCTATATATCTCCAACGTGTAAGTATGACATACATCTGACGTTTTCCCTGTCACAACAATTTGGAGACCAGACCTATATATCTTCAACGTGTAAGTATGACATACATCTGACGTTTTCCCTGTCACAACAATCTGGAGACCAGACCTATATATCCTGAACGCGTAAGTATGACATACCTTTGACGTTTTCTCTGCCACAAGAATGGGGACACCAGACCTATATATTTTCAACATGTAAGTATTACATTACTCTGAGGTTGTTCAATGGTCTTCAGAAGCCGATATTCCCCGCAATAACATTTAGGACGCCAGACTTATATATCTTTAACGTGTTGGTATGACAAACCTCTGAAGTTGTTCAATGGTCGCCATAAGCTGTTGTTCCGTGCAATAACAATCAAGTGGCTAGATCTGTATATCTTTAACGTGTAAGTAGAAATCCGACCACTCTTTAATTATTTCACCGTTTACACACGACCGTACTTCTCAAAAGCTTTGTCGAAACGACTTGATGGTCACTTATATATTAAAATAATGGACCTTCAGCCCCTCTCCGCGTGGGTAAGTGATCCGGTTGAGAAAAGAACTTTCACTTTGGGAGGTTTTATTGGCTAACCTACGGTACGCCGGTGATTCTTCCCAGACGTTGGTTTGGGTCTCCGTCCACCAATAATTAGCTAGACGTTGCCGATATGACTATAATTGTGTCAGTGCGATGGAAGAAAATCAAAACAACAAAAAAATCAATTTCATCAAGAGTACCTTTTGTTAACATAAAATTCACCTGGTACATACAGGTGCATAACAGTATTGCATGTTAATGACGCTATTATACAAAGTTGTCACGTATCGATCGAATAATGTTAACCTCGTTTTTAATATTGGTTTCCTGATAGTCTGAATATTTCAATATTCTTTAACATAATAATATAAATATTTCAATAATAGTAGCAAATGTAAAAATATATGACATAAACAGTTTAATAATATAATTCTAAACATAGAAGCTTTGTATTCGAAGCATGTACACTGTAATTTAGTTATTTTCTAGAGTTTCATGAAATCTTGTGAATGTATTCATGCTATGCAAATTACGTCATTACCGTTATCAAGGAACGGTTTGAAAAACCTGTTGAAAGGAAAATGGAATGTTTCTTCTTGCATGATAGATTCAATTTGTTTTCGTCTATCTGCCATAATTTGAGAAGATCCCGGGTCTTGATTTGTCGCTAACTACATTCTGGCTTGGAGGCATAGCGCCAAAATTCAATTGGGAAACAATTACAAAGACAGCCTAATGGCAACTAGACAGTAAACTTTTCAGGTTAGGAAATTGCGTCAATCGATCTAACGATGGCATCGTGAACTTGCGTGCCTATAAAAGGGATGTACTATGCAAAACAAGATTTGTTTTTAGCAGTGCATACTTTAAAAGCATTTTGTGAAGATTGAAACTAAAATCACGATTGGTATCATGGATCTTTAAAACAAGTTTCTTGGGGGCGGTAAGAACATTTGTTTTTAACCAATGACTTTTAAGTTTCATTTGAAACTTAATTCAGAGAAAGTGTCGGATGTAAACTAACGATTTTGTTAATGTATCTAATTTAAGGTAGAAACATCGACCATGAAATGTCAATGTTTCTACCTTAAATTAGATACATTAACAAAATCGTTACAATACGTCAAAGTAGTTTCAGATGGAAATTGAAGCGATCTATGAGTAGTTGCTGAAGCCTAAGGCTGGTATATGCATTTTCTCGTATTCATAATCTAGAATTATTCATGTTAATAATACTAATGATACACCTAATTTCTAAAGAAATCAATATATACATAAATTCCATATAAAATAATGATGTTCTACTTTCGCATCATACTACATGTATAATTATGTACATTGATATTATAAATATCGGTATTTAAACAGTTTATTAAATGTGTTTACAGGGCCGGTTCTTCTAACGACGGCTTCGTGAACGTGTCCCGGAGTAACGTCCTTGTTCGATATGATGGTACCGTACAATGGTCGATCCCCTTACTTGTGAAGAGCTCATGTCCTGTGGACGCCACCTACTTTCCATACGACAAGCAGGCCTGTGATATCCATTTCGGTTCCTGGATATACGACATATCCCAAATAGATATCAGCTTGGATCCGGAAACACCTGACCTGTCCGAATACGTATTAAACAACGAATTCAACTTAGATTCGATCGAACTGAAGAAATCTCTCGTTTCTAATACATGTTGCCCTGGTGACGGGGAACACCCCATGGCTCACCTGGAAATTCGACTAAGGCGTAAAACGATTTATTACGACTATATTGTGATAGCCCCGACATTAAACTTGTGTGTGCTGACGTTAGCAACGTTCCTGTTACCATGTGAGTGCGGCTGGAAGATTGCGATAGGCTTAACGGTGTTTCTGACCTTATATGTCTTGCAGCTGCTCATAGCGGAAAATGTTCCGGATACCAATTCTACACCGCTGATAAGTAAGTGTCGTTCATGTGTATGTGTCGTAGATATTACACGCGTGGATGTGGGTTCAAGTTCTGTTATGATATAAAATAAAATAAATGTTTTGTAATAAAGGTCTACAAAACAGTTTACAACGTGACATTTTCAAAATAGATTCATTATTATAATTGTATTAAATTCATATTTTAGTAATTTTAAACCTATTAACGACACATTAACTAAATAGTTTCCTGGCACTTGTTTAGTAATTAAAAACGTAAACCAACTTTATTTCATTACAGCTTGCTATATTTGCAATGAATATCAGATAATATAATTTTATTGATCGCAATATTTTCAGGCGTGTTTCTCCTCTTGGTGATGTCCCTTAACTGCGTGTCCCTCATCATGGCTACTATCATCATGAACATCAAACGACGTTCCCAGCTCGACCCCGTGCCACGAATCCCACCTCTCTTGTTGCATATATGCGAAAATTACCTTAGCAAAATTATTTGTACCAAGAGCTCCAACTGGATGCGGATCGCCTCCGTGCCAAGAGAGCCGTACGACGATATCCCGACATTAGTAAGGACGTCTCTCAAGGTCGACGAAAACTGGGTAGCGAGGGATGAATACGGCGGGGATCAGTATGTTCCCTTGAAAAATGTAAGCTCAGACAAGTCTTTATATACCCAAGTCGGGACACTAGAGGACGACTTGAAAACTGAGTCAAAAAGCTTTCGTAGAATTGCAACTGCCGAATCGTCGTTTTCAACTGTGGACTCGTTTCCTTTCATTGCAGAAAGTTCGGTTTCGTCCCTTAGTACAGATAAGTTGATTACAACTCATGCGAGTCCTTGCAATTGGAGACGACATCAAACAGAAAACGTAAATAAGTCATTTGTCCCAGAAACACAAGAGTCTGGTGTAACATTAAGGTCACTGACTCAAGTCAAAAACTCAGCACCAAACAATGGAGATCGAACTAATGCTAAACTTTACCGCAATCGCCCATCGTACCGACGAGCAGTAAGCGGAGACGAGACTCTTTCATCAACTGACAACGAATTAAACCATGTTGGTTTGAAAGTGAACCGAAAGGAGAAATGTCTCAATAAGTCCCCTCGTCTCAGAAGACAGAGGATAGTTAGGTTTGCTGATTCCCGTGGAAAACGACTTCTTCACCAAAGGTCGCTGATATCTAGAGTAAGCAAAAAGTATCAATGGTACTTTGTTGCTGACGTCATTGACTCCACAACGTTCCTTATATATGTGATTGTCATGTTTGTTGGTATTCTCACTGTACTTGTTATTGTACCGATATTTGCGTAATCTGTTTTTTTTTACTATTGCAGGATCATCTGTTCTAATAGCCTGTAGATGCAAATGACTAACTTATAAATAAAAAAAGCCATGCTATGGGATAAAGAACAGTCATGCTTTTAATTTCAACATTATAAATAAAAAATTGTCATTAATTTGTATTTGTGTGGCAACTTGAAGCTAGATCAAATCCACAGGCGCATACACAAATATTTCCAAATAAGATTAAATACATTTACATTGTCTATTAATTATGTATCTGATATATCATAAAAATGACATTAATATACTATTATGTTGTGTTAAAAACTTACGCAACAATATAAAGTTTAAACTATTTAGATCATAATCATATTTCTAAAGTAGACAAATTTCGTATAATCCGTTATTATATGAAGAATATGCCATAATAAGTTTGAGGCTTTTTAAGGCACGGTACATTGCATTTAACCCCGCAAAAGTCAACGATACTTTGAAATGTTTTCAAAGGTGTGAAAAGCTAAGATGAAAAGAAACTGGTTTCTGCTTCAAGGCGGTAATTTCGCTTGCAATGCTCCTAAACAGTTTCCGGACAACATTTAAAGCATGAGCTGAAAGATCAAGTGTTGTAACGCCGTTCTTTACATGCCAATGAAGAGCTTGATGGAGTTCTATAAAAGAGATTGCCATCAAACAGAAAAATATGTAAATCTAAGGCTCACATTATCATCATTTTCATGGTTTAATGTAGGTAGGCAGGTAGCGGTCACTGGTTAATGTTAAGGTATCGATCACTGGTCAATGTTAAGGTTGCGGTCATTGGTTAATAATGAGATAGCGGTCACCGGTTAATGTGCAGCGGTCACATGTTAAGGTTAAGGTAGCGGTCACTAATTAATGTTAAGCGGTCCCTGGTTAATGTTAACATAGCGGTCATTGATTAATGTAAATATAGCGGTATCTAGTTAATGTTAAGGAAGAGGTCACTGGTTAATGTTAAGGTAGCGGTCATTAATTAATGTTAAGCGGTCCCTAGTTAATGTTAATATAGCGGTCATTGATTAATGTAAATATAGCGGCAACAAGTTAATGTTAAGGTAGAGGTCACTGGTTAATGTTAAGGTAGCGGTCATTAATTAGTGTTAAGCGGTCACTGGTTAATGTTAATATAGCGGTCATTAATTAATGTTAAGCGGTCCCTGGTTAATGTTAATATAGCGGTCATTGATTAATGTAAATATAGCGGTAACAAGTTAATGTTAAGGTAGAGGTCACCGGTTAATGTTAAGGTAGCGGTCATTAATTAGTGTTAAGCAGTCACTGGTTAATGTTAAGGTAGCGGTCATTAGTTAATGTTAAGGTATTGATCACTGGGCAATGTTAAGGTATCGGTCACTGGTTAATGTTAAGATAGCGGTCACCGGTTAATGTGCAGCGGTCACTGGTTAATGTTAAGGTAGCGGTCATTAATTAATTTTAAGCGGTCCCTGGTTAATGTTAATATAGCGGTCATTGATTAATGTTAAGCGGTCCCTGGTTAATGTTAAGGTAGCGGTCCCTGGTTAATGTTAAGGTAGCGGTCACCAGTTAATGTTAAGGTAGCGGTCATTGGTTAATGTTAAGGTAGCGGTCACCGGTTAATGTTAAGGTAGCGGTCACCAGTTAATGTTAAGGTAGCGGTCACCAGTTAATGTTAAGGTAGCGGTCATTGTTTAATGTGCAGGAAGCCGTCACCGGTTAATGTGCAGCGGTCACTGGTTAATGTGCAGCGGTCACCGGTTAATGTGCAGCCGTCACCGGTTAATGTTAAGGTAGCGGTCATTGTTTAATGTGCAGGAAGCCGTCACCGGTTAATGTGCAGCGGTCACTGGTTAATGTGCAGCGGTCACTGGTTAATGTGCAGCGGTCACCGGTTAATGTGCAGCCGTCACTGGTTAATGTTAAGGTAGCGGTCATTGTTTAATGTGCAGGAAGCCGTCACCGGTTAATGTGCAGCGGTCACTGGTTAATGTGCAGCGGTCACTGGTTAATGTGCAGCCGTCACCGGTTAATGTGCAGCGGTCACTGGTTAATGTTAAGGTAGCGGTCATTGTTTAATGTGCAGGAAGCCGTCACCGGTTAATGTGCAGCGGTCACTGGTTAATGTTAAGGTAGCGGTCATTGTTTAATGTGCAGGAAGCCGTCACCGGTTAATGTGCAGCGGTCACTGGTTAATGTGCAGCGGTCACTGGTTAATGTGCAGCGGTCACCGGTTAATGTGCAGCCGTCACTGGTTAATGTTAAGGTAGCGGTCAATGTTTAATGTGCAGGAAGCCGTCACCGGTTAATGTGCAGCGGTCACTGGTTAATGTGCAGCGGTCACTGGTTAATGTGCAGCCGTCACCGGTTAATGTGCAGCGGTCACTGGTTAATGTTAAGGTAGCGGTCATTGTTTAATGTGCAGGAAGCCTTCACCGGTTAATGTGCAGCGGTCACTGGTTAATGTTAAGGTAGCGGTCATTAATTAATGATAAGCGGCCCCAGGTTAATGTTAACATAGCGGTCATTGATTAATGTAAATATAGCGGTATCTAGTTAATGTTAAGGTAGAGGTCACTGGTTACTGTTAAGGTAGCGGTCATTAATTAGTGTTAAGCAGTCACTGGTTAATGTTAATATAGCGGTCATTGGTAAATGTTCAGATAGCGGTCACTGGTTAATGTTACGGTCGCCGTCATTGGTTAATGTTAAGTTAGCGGTCACTAGTTAATGTTAAGGTTTCGGTCACTGGTCAATGTTAAGGTAGCGGTCATTAGTTAATGTTAAGGTAGCGGTCACCAGTTAATGTTAAGGTAACGGTCATTGGTTAATGTTAAGGTAGCGGTCACTAGTTAATGTTAAGGTTTCGGTCAGTGGTCAATGTTAAGGTAGCGGTCATTAGTTAATGTTAAGGTAGCGGTCACCAGTTAATGTTAAGGTAACTGTCATTGGTTAATGTGCAGGAAGCGGTCACTGGTTAATGTGCAGCGGTCACTGGTTAATGTTAAGGTAGCGGTCATTAATTAATGTTAAGCGGTCCCTGGTTAATGTTAATATAGCGGTCATTGATTAATGTAAATATAGCGGTAACAAGATAATGTTAAGGTAGAGGTCACTGGGTAATGTTAAGGTAGCGGTCATTAATTAATATGAAGCGGTCACTGGTTAATGTGCAGAGGTCACTGGTTAATGTTAAGGTAGCTGTCATTAATTAATATGAAGCGGTCACTGGTTAATGTAAAATATAGCGGTCATTGGTTAATGTTAAGATAACGGTCACTGGTTATTGTTAAGGTAGCCGTCATTGGTTACTGTTAAATAAGCGGTCATTAGTTAATGTTTAGATAGAGGTCACTAGTTAATGTTAAGGTAGCCATCATTGGTTAATGTTAAGGTAGCGGTCAGTGGTTAATGTGCAGCGGTCAGTGGTTAATGTGCAGGTAGCAGTCAGTGGTATTATGAAGTTATTGTGGAATCGTGTAACATACCATGCTTGAAGCGTAACTATTTTGCCTAAAACGGGATGCAATAGTTAATCATAGACTTTGTTTAACTATTATTCTTTGTTTATATGTCTTGTCTGATGGGTAAGATTGAAAATTGTAAAAGTATACAAACATTCGTTTACAGTCTCAACTCTTTCTGATAATTTTGTTGTTAATTAAAAGAAGTACATAAATAACAGAAAAAACAGCATTTTGTAAAATACTTAAAACCCTGTATACCTATCAGGCGTGAAATCCGTTAGTCTAAAACACATGCAATACGAGAGAATTCTTACCATATATTAAGAGACAACTACGTCTTAATTGTTAAATCTTCTTACTTATACTTACATCCTTTTTAAATGTTATTATATTCACATATTATATATCATGCTGACATTGTCAAAGCACATCGAACATTTGCACGAAGTACATTGTACAAGCCATTACAAAGGGGTTTAACTCATGGACTGAAACAGAGCATGAAGCTCAATTTGATTAAGAGACGTAGTCATCACGGTAACATACCTATCATATCTTATTATCTTATAAAAAATATAGAGAATAACAACAATCTTTTTTAGCAAACATTAGCCAGCTCGGACAGCTCTCGAAGTCCTATGAGCATTGCAACATTCACTGTTATGATTTTTTATCACTTATGTTTTAGACACACACAGATTTTAATCTGACAATAATACAAAGTAAGTGTGTTGCATAAAAGAAAACACTATGAGGTAAGATTGCAAAAAAGTAACGGACGAATTATCGTCAATATTACATTGAGAATAGCGCTTTCACCTCGTGCAGTTTGTACTTGTTGTGCTTGGTGTATTAAAGGGTTGCGGTATAGTGGCACGACTCTTATCTTAAAACGATGTTTGTGTGTAGGAAATTAACGGACGCTCAGCCAAAAGTTTGGGTAGAATAACAATGCGGTGAAAAAAAGATAATGTTCTTCGAAGTAAACAAATGATACTAATCTTATGTTTGTTAAGTTTATAAACGGCGGTTATTTCCCTTTATAATACATTGCAATATAAAAAATATGTTGTTATTTCATACAAAACGACACAACGTGTGGCTAAGATATGATCCACTGATTAAGAAATAAATCGATCCATATCATCATTTTAATAAATTGGTCACCTTAAGTGTACCACAGTTGTTGTGTTGGTTGCAACCGCTATCTTGTAATTATGTATATTATACAATGTAACTGGACACCACATCATGTCTTTCATTACTTATTAAAAGATACAAATTGTATTTCTTATCAAGGTATTACCAGAGCTGAGTTCAGCATTATTACTCCTTCTAGAAATACAGGAAAGTGCACAAATCCAACGAAAGAATCATCGAAACCATATAGCACCAAAGTAATCACCGGTTTTAAGACAGCTTTAGCGGACAGAGCGGAAATTAATATTGATATAACTCAATCAACACAGCATGAGATGATTGTGTTACACACAGTAATTTAACTGACTGGAATACATAATCAGATTGTTGTAATTATGGAAACGAAATCTGGTAAGACAGTTAAAAGTATTAACAAGTCTTGGTTTATTTTTTGCAGAAACCCATTTGCAAAAATGCTGTTCAAAGTCCACGCAATTTACACAAGCAAGATGTTCTGATGCATTATCAGTTTTAAACTTAAGTAAAAAGGTAAACAAGAAAAGGTCCTATCAAAATTTTCAGATATTCAAATTTTATCTACCACTAGACAAAGGCAAACAAGGTAAATGCAAATGTGACAAAAACACAGAGACGCGACAATACACATAAAGAAAAACCATCAGCTACCGCCTTGGAACGGTCAATCGGCAAAAGGGCCAACTGGGGTGCTTAAACATGGTTTGCGGATCGCTCCAACCTCGCACTTCCTGAAGGTTTTTATAGCAAACATACAGTGTAAATAACAACATCCCGTCAAAGTAAAACAACTAACAGTAAGCACCTGCACCGGGAGTTAAAACAGATACAATGAACTTATATACATACATAACAACTAGCAACAAAATAAACTATAAAAATATGTACCGAATGTACAGTAGATTAAAGCCTCGGCAACGTGAAAATAAAAACCCCAAACGAGAGATCAGTTTGAAAAAAAAAACAGCACATGCGCTGATATATTATAAGAACAAATAAAACAGCCCAAGCGCTGATATATAACAATTTAAATATATCATGTTCCAAAAGTGTTAAAAGTGTAATGTAAAAAATACGAAAGAAAACATCGAAATTTAGAAAACAACCTACCAACAAAATAAAACGTAGTATTGTTAAGAACTAATAAGTTAAAAAAAACAGTTCATAAAAAGCCGAGGATTTATCCGCAGTTGGCATATTATATGTAAGAAAGGTACTAAAATCCCGATGTTATATCTACTGTGCAATCTCACGTAAAGCGTATGGAGACTGCTCAAGTTATCTCACCTATAAAGGGCACGACTGGAGAGATGAAGAGACAAGAATTCCAACAGTAACTGTCCAATTATGGCTTTAAGTCACCGTTTTCATATAGTCTCAACGACCTGTCCGGTCATCGTGTAATTTATAAGCAATGCAAGTTCTTGACTGTAAAAGGATCAATTGCAAGCAATGCAGTACAACGAAGGATTCCCGGGTTGTAACCGTCTGCAATACATTTTCTGATAAGTTTTGTAAAGTGGTCAGACAAGTTATTAAGACCCTTAATTTTCTTTAACTTGTATAAAACATTTCCATAAAATGCAGGATGGCTTATGACTTTCTGCATCAGTGTTTTCATACTGCTATTATACTTAGAAGCAATAAAACCATTGCGGTGAAAGAATTTTGAAAACGCCTTTCTTAATTTATGAAAACGAAAGCCTTGCTGTAACAGTTTACAGGTTTCTAGCATTGAAATCTTCTACTTTAGTACAAACTCGTGCAAACCTTGTAAGTTGTGATATGTAAATACCATAAGAGGTAGCACGATGTGAATCACCGTCAAGGTATGGATAATTCACAATACTAAAGTTGAAATCATCTCTCTTGTCATAGAATTTAGTAGAGACGTTGTCATTGGAAATAGCTATCTCAATGTCTAGAAATGCTGCATTTAAATGTCAGTTATTTGCTTTATTAAGGGTATTAAGTTTTTTTAATTTATGTTACAAAACTTATGCAATAAAATATTCCGACGAGGACCATTTCAGTTACATATTCATCCATCAGGTTAACAGTCATATTAGTTTATATTGACATATTGAAGTGTAATATTGACAATGTTGACAAAATAACGTTTATACTAAACTTTCCTTCAATGATCGCTATCAAGAAGGTATCCGTTTTTAGATAAAATTGATGCGGATAATCTTAATTAAGTTTGTTTTCATCGCCTTTTATATCAATTTGCATGTTACTGTTATAACAAATTGAGCGCATTTTAGGTGTCCAAGATTTTTAGCTTTACGCATTCTTAGATCTGAAAATGCATGCTGATTAATTACAACACTTATGGTATCTGTAGCCTATTAAATACAATTTTTTATTCAATGTGTAGTGACAAAACATTATAAATAAGGATGGTTTAAGTGTAAGATGGTTATCAGAAAAAAAATTCCATTAGAATACACGTTAAAATGGCCCAGCATTAAGTTCTTAACATGTTTAATCCTGAGATAGCGCTTCATCACTGATATAAAACATAAGCCAATATGAGATAACACAGGTTCTCCTACTTTGACCTTTTAACTTTTCATTCGATTGTCAAGCTGTAAAAACTATTTGGTTTGAAGAACATAGACACAACGATCTGTTGAGAGTTGTGTATACTGGACTGTTACACAGTATATATGCAATTCCTGTTTATGTTAACACACATGACCGACAGTTTCAAAACCGTCCTTCTTTTTGATGATATGAAGGGCTCACAAAAGTACTAGTCTGGTTGGACTACATTTATTTAATAAATATCCGGGTTTATTCCTGAAATATGTCATCTATTAAATGTCGTCTAATACGAATCCATGCTTCTTTGTATGCAACCATGGCCTGCCCTTGCTCGATTTCATGCATCAAGAAAATTTAGTCGCAGTGTAAAAATCTACTTCTACCATATGTGGCTTGATTATTGTTTTATTATTGTTTTATTTGATTTAATTTAATTTCCTGTTCAGTTTTAAACACAGACAGTTCTTAATAAGTTGAATTCTTAAATGTTACCATTTACAATACGATGACGTAACTGAAACATATTTTTATGACAAAAACATTTTCATACATAGAATATGTACATATAAATGTCTCCTTTTCGAGATTTAACAGCATTGAACAAATTCAGCAAATGCTGACATTGAATCTGGTTTGTTGGATTCAACACCCATTTTTATGACGATGCATATTCAATAGCGGTGTAATGACATGAAAATTTGATACATGTAAAACCTATAGCTTATGCTGCTATTTTAAATTGTTAATACAAATTACAGTATAAACTTTTAAATCATAATACAAATTACAGCATGTATAAAAGTAAAGCCGATTACTGTGTACATAGTAATACAAAATAGTTTATTAGTAATTGATTATTTTATAGTGCAATCTTACACGATGCACTTCACTAATAACTTTCTTTAATCAGCGAAAAATAATCTCTAAATAAAAAAAAATCTTCAGATTGTTCTTGAAAACGTCAACAGACTCTGAATGACGAAATGTTGAGGGGAAATGCCTGTCAAATTTTTTGACCAACAATGCTAAAACTGAATGTTTCCCGTTTGTTATAAGAAACCATGTAACATCCAGAAAAAGTAGAAAATCTCAGACTACGACTTGGAACTTTTTCTGACAACACCTGCTTAGAGCAATCAAACAAGTACATTTCAATACAAGTTTTGTGCACATGTTTTGTACCGTTGCATTTTATTCAATTAGGCCTGAACTATTCCATATAAAATTGCATTGCACTAGTCGAAGAGAGAAATAACAAGGGAAAGGACCTCTGTGTCAGTTGCAACTTTTGACAGATATTTGCGATAACATTTGATCCTGAAATAAGTTTGCATCGCTGTTCTGCATTTCCTCTTCACGTGCTCTTTAAGCTTGAGGACTCGTCTAAGTATACCCCAAGATGTCGAATAAAATGTTGAGGCTAGACAACATCACATGCAATGTCGATTTGGTTTGAGCTACATTTACCTAGCTGACCTGCACTGCCAAACAGTATAAACACAGTTTAGGAAGTTTTCAGTTAAAGTTTGTTCTCGTTCATCCATTCGGTTATTATGAATGCGCATTGCTCTTATTCAAAAACAAATTGCGCTCAGCTTTATATGAAATAGGCTGAAATCGTTTGTTTTCTCTCCTCTGCGAACCATATATTGTGAAAGAAGGTGGAATCACGTCAAATAACTTTCCTGTGTACGTCAAATAGAGCCAGGGGCAAAGACAGCTACCTAGGGGAACAATACACTGTAACTGATGGCTTGACGACAATGACGTGTAATCGTAACTCAGCAGCTACTTTGTCCAAAATAGGAATCTGCCCGCGATAACACAGTACCACAAACACCAAACTGGTTTCTAAGAACATCTCTTAGAACATCTGGTCAACAATGTCAAATGTATAGAACTTTCTTTAAGCTGACTGATTCTTTGACAAAATGTTTTCAGTACATTTGTCGGTAGGATGTCTATTTCACAAGATTTAGTTTGTAGTTTTTTATAAGACTTTTAATTTCATCTGCTGAAAGTCTATGAAAGTCATTAAGAGCCGGCACAGTTGTTTTCGTTTTTTTTTTATTGTACTTTTTGTTATGTCAAAGGGATTGACGGACTGTGTCAATTTTATCCATGAAAAGGTTAGAAAGTGATTCAGCTAGATCCTTTTCGCTTTTGCATTGCGGCATCGGATTTTCTTATTTGGTTCATGACCTTTCAGAAATGCCAGTAAGCTGACAATTCTTTGATAAAAGCTCATGGACGTTCGGATGTTCATGAAGTCTTAATAGTGACTTCTTTTCAATCAATTGCGAAAGATTACTGAGAGTACGGTAATTCCAGCGTCACGTTCGAGACCAAATGTTTATAAATAGCGTTAGAACAACAGCCTGGTTTTGTTGGTATCCGACAGTTTGGATCATTTTCTCTCTCAAGCAATCAAAAAAAGTATTGTTTCCTGATAAGATATCGCGAAATGCTGTTTATTGTCGCCCAAAAAAAATCAATCTGAAAGGTAAGGCATAACACCGTATTTGATAGTTCAAATAGGTATTCCAAGTCCGTGCCACCCTGCATAGTTAGACATTTTAAAACTAAGAAAAGCACGTGACCACCTTCTTTGGATATCGCATTACATTATTATCCGGATACACAACTCTGACGTCGATATCTATTTTGAGCTGAAATCCATGCGCTTATTTACACTTTTGCAAATAAAAAACATTAAGCGCGATATGTTTCACGATTTGTACTGTCAAACAATTTCGGAAATGTTCTAATAAACTATACAAAAGTATAAGTGTATTTAGTAATTATGCACAAATTCCCCATAAATGTATTGTTACATGTAGTTGATATCTATAGGTAAACTTTTAGATACCATCTTTAAAGAATTTTTTACTAACTTTGTAATCATGGGTATAGGTTTTCGTGTAAATGATTTTAGTTCATTTGTCGGTAGGATGTCCAATTCACAAGATTTAGTTTGTAGTTTGTTTATAAGCCTATTAATTTCATCTTCTGAATTCCATGAAAGTCATTAAAGACCGGTACAGTTTTTTCGGTTTTGGATTGTACTTTTTATGTTGAATGGAATGACAGAGTGTGTCAGTTTTATCCATGAAAAGGTTAGGAAATGATTCAGTCAGATTCTTTTCGCTTTTGCATTGCGGCATCGGATTCTCATATTTGGTTCCTGTCCATTCATACACATATCTGTTGAGCTTTTTTGCAGTCATCTTAGGATTCAAGAGTCTATTTACCTGTGTACCTTTTTCTGTAATGTTAGCGGACTTAGCACGTGCTGTTTTAAATGCATCCAAAAGATGTGGTAAGCGAAGTTTACGTTCAACGTTCAGATCTTCGCAGTACTCTTCTAGGTGAACTATTTTTCCCTTAAAGTATGGTTTTGGATGTCGATGTATTTTTACTTTCTCTGTAATTGGTGCATGTATATTCAGAATTAGTTTAATGTCATGTTCAAATTTCTATACAACAATGCCAGTGCTGTTTTCATCGATATCCACGCTCACAGGTCACAGGCAAAGGACGATTAATTGATTTCTCTGAAATTCGAAATCTTACTGATTTGCTTGTAATGTTTCCTTTCTTTACATTTATACTGGCATTGACAGCTTCAAGATCAAGATTATTGCAACTGATGTATGCCCCAAAGTATACAGGCTCTTGTAAACCTAAGGCGAGCATTGCGCTCTTTTTTTATTCAGATAAGTCGCTATTGTCCCTGTGGACATATAGGTTGAAGTCATTCATTAGCCTAAATTCTGAGTTTTGGCTACTATGTCTTCTAAAAGTGTAAAGAATCCGGAACTGAACCGTGCGGGGAGTGGATAGAGATGGATGTCTGTAGATACCCAATATTTGCCAAGTAATATTCGTAAAATTGCGTTGCCAAATCCCAAACTCCAAACTGCGGCTCGAGCCAAAGTAGGGTACACGCAGTATTTGGCCAAAAAACGCACTTTCGTTCACTGCCGCACAACATTTGAGTGTCAAACTGGTTACTTTCTTATTAAAACGAGTCAAGCGGTTGCCTGTTTCAGGATAAGCCACGTTACATATTTACTCTATTAAGACATTTGCGGTTGTTGTTGTTTTTTCAGTCTTCCGGCTCGTGTATCTCTTACCCGCAAAACAGAATGCTACAACCATTTACTCTTCTCTAGTCATTTTTCTTGATTCAAAAAGTTAATTTTATTTACTATTAACGTTTTTGTAGGTCTTTTAATCGAAATAATACCTTTCTCTCTTCTAAACACTATGTGGACATTATTTTTCAATGACGTCACTACTTTCGTCATAACTTGCCAAACAAAACGTCAGCGCGTGGACACTTTTTCAAATGGATCGGCTTTCTTTTAATTGCTTGCATTCGAAAAACCCATTAGTAAGTTCGAGGTTATAGCTCTATAAAACCGGTTTAAGCACCCCAGTCGGTCCATATTGTCGACTGACCGTTCCAAGGCGCTAACTGTCGGGTTTGCTCTTAATGTTAAATGACTCATTACAGATTTGTTCCCACTTTTACATTTGGCGTGCATGGGAATACCTTGGTCCTGTGTCTTTTCAATATCTGTATATGCTGCAATGCTCATAGGACTTTGTCTTATATACTCTTATTGATCGTGGTTTTATGTTCTTCTCCTATCTACATGTACCTAAATTTCATGGCAGGTTAAATCTACCATTTGTACTGCACTAAGATATATTGATTGAAGTCCACTGCGTGTAAACAGCAACACAAGTGATGCTTACAAAACATGCATATACAGTTTGATATAGCAAACATTAATCATTCAATCATTCAGCTGTCCAATTCACGCATCTGACCAACACTTCAACTTTCGGCACAGAGCAGTATATATATATATATATATATATATATATATATATATATATATATATATATATATATATATATATATATATATATATATATATATATATATATCAGCGCATGTACATTACAGAATGTAATTTATGCTTAAAATAAAGAGTAATCGTTAAATAATCAACGAAAACACAAAGTTCGATTAACGAAAGTTTAAGTAAATCTATTAAAATTAAAAATCTAAAGATAACTTAAAGTGAAAAACTAGTTAAATATTCAAGCATATACAGATAATAAAACTGTCAGCTCACACAGTGTCAAAATAGAGAAACAAAATTCAAATATACTTAAAAGGGAAAAGTCATCGATTAAAACATTTGTCTTCAATAGTAAAAGTGTTTATAGTTGAAACAGCAAGCTTAACAACCTTAAAACGACAAAATTAAATGTAATTTCAAACTTTAAGACAGCAAATTTTGGGAGCAGAAAGAAAAGTGTTTCCGCACGAAAAGTCAGCGCATCAACAAATACAATATTTATACATGGTCAAGGGGTAAATCATTAGAATGTACCAGGTATTCTCAAGTTCTATAAAAGAAGCAACATCTTTCGATACTTCTATGTAACCAGAGTCTTCAAGACATATCCTAGGACGTAACTCTTCATTGGTGTTCACTGACATCTCAAATTCGTTGTCGTAAAACCGTCGTTGCATGTCCGTTTTTATAATGAGAGAATATGGTTCAAGTATGTATTCATTTGGAGTCAATGCAATCTGTTTGCAAAGGAATGTTTTCCTTATGCGCACAGCTCTCGAAAAGCGTTCAGGAATCTTTGTATGTATATAGTGATACAAAGCATAATTCGAGTTATTTGGTAATGATTCGGAATGAATTGCCCAATAAGGTTTTGCCAGATAATCTTTTAATATTCCGAATTCAGAAAATCGAGAGAACTGTTGTCGAGCAGTGATGCATTCTTCGTCCAGACAAATCTTCCATGTTTTTTTCATTGTCGATACAATATCGACTGTCAAATCCGATGTAACAACTTCCGATTTTTTGTACTTTAAAGAAATAACGACTTCTTCGCATGGCCACTTCCAATCCGATGAACAGTCAACAGTTGCAATGAAGACCTTAGCAATATGCCAGTGAGAGGATTTCCAAGGATTTACCAACCAGGAAAAGTCTGAATAATAGGTCTTATTTCTTGGGTTGGAAAAAAAGTTTTTGATGGAGCGGTCCGGTGATACATGCACGAAGATGTCAATGCCAACGTCGTACATGACCTCAATGAAGGGAACACATTTACCGAGCTCGTTTAGGATTTGTCCACTGGGGCAGTACACTTGACGACAGCAGTTCTCCTTGTGTAAAACGATATAAGAAAATGATGTTCATTTTATAATGACAGGACATTACTATAAACCGTGATCAAAATACTATTTACTAGTACTATTTTGAAATTTTAAAAAATGTTTTAAAAGACTACTATAGGAACATATGCAATAAATGATGCACCCTTAGTGCGACATATTTAACAGTGTGCTTTTTTATCGCACACGTATGTTAAGGGTATGAAACTGTAAGGCATAATATAAAACCTTCCATTCGCCAAAAATAAGTCAGCTTTAAATAAAGAGATTAAAGAGCAATATCAAAGTGCACTTGATTTTAATCCCTAACGACTCTAAAGCTAGAGCAATAAGCTTCTGGTCAGGAATAAGACATATTTTATTAATTGTTTAAGAAAAAAAGTTAATATGGTCATTGCGGTGACAATCGGCTACTATAAGTAGTAATTTATCTAGAAATATATCTAGAATATATCCTCATTTATCAACTATCAACAAAATAACATTTTTGGTAACATACATTGAATTTCCCCTTGCAGTTGCATGCATGTGGTCTAGGTGTGCCGCCGATTGGAATTCGGATTGTCGGCGTCGGCGTCATTGAAGCTGTGGAGAGCAAAGAAATCACACCCAAAACAGACCGTTGGATGTCATTCTGTTTTGACAAACAAATGAATTTATCTGCCATTACTGGCATATTACACAGGTAACAAAATATGTTGGCATATACCTCTCCTGTGCGTATAACTTTCACGTAGGGAAACGTTTTGCCATGTTTACATGCGACTTTGACGTCATCTGTACTAAGGTGTAGAGCATTTGGAATTGTAAAGTTAGTTGGACATTCAAATGTTATATTGGTGTAACACATCAAATACTCTACTTGAAATGCTATTGATTCTGGTGGAGAAAACAAGATTTTGCAATCATGAGGCAAGTTATTTGCACTTGTTATATCTAAAATAGTTATACTTTTGGAAGGGTCAAAACCGAATGTCCTGCAATCAAGGTATGCTAGCCATGTAACGCCGTCAGTTACTGAATGTGAATTCGCGCAGTGGACATTCTTGTAAATCTGTTTTGTTGTAGGGGAGAACACAGGCAGCATGCTTCCCCACCATCCTACAACCATATCACCACAGTTCTGCTGATCCTCTGTCGTTTTTGCATTTTCTGAACTCCTATCTGAAGTCTGCTGTGTGTCATCTACCGAGTTCGAGATCATGTAGTAGCTTTTTATTGGTCCATCGATATCAGACATCTTACCCAGAACCGGTTGGATACATTGATGCATCGCGTTAGAACGGCTGATATTGACCAGGGTTAAAAAGCAGCAATCTGTATATTGGCATGTCTCTTCACACGTACACTCTGAGAATAAAAAATCATACGAACTAGTGACTTCTAAAAGAATTTGCTGGTTCAGACAATAAGGATGGATGGATGGATTAGCCGGCATTTTTGCCGATACTGCGCAGCGACATTTCTATCATTATAGCACAGGGGCACTTATGAGGTGCCCATGGACTGAACCCGGTCGGTCCATTATACTGACACCGACGAGGGAAGCCACTACTACCAACTTTAAAGTCTTTGGTATGACCCGGCCGGGGTCAGACAATAAGGTTACAGTTACAAAGAAACAAATTATGTAAAATAAAATTATAGAACAGTTATGGACCTAACAAATGTATACCAAACAATCTTTTTCTTCTTTTCAACCACTGTCGTGATGAATTAGTAAAGTATTTCGTTGGCTTGGTCGGACTGTTTTGCAAACCGAGTCTTCTTCATTTTCTATTTCGGACGTCATGTAAATTTAAATTGTGAAAGTCAGCAATAAAAAAAGTTTCACAATTTGTTTTAAAGTCGAAGATTTTTTAAATAACGGGTAACTAACCAAATTGATTTATAAATTTGCACGAAGATGCTTATATGGCTTTGAAATAAATCTTTTCATTGACGAATGTGCCAAAGTAAAAAAAATCAGAACATTTTTTGCCGCCTAGGCAACAATCTTAATTTACTGTAAGATTGCAATTATATTATCAAAATGTTCATTTTATTTTTATAAGGAATTATGAGCTTTACAGAGCTTTCTTTGAATTTACTTTAATCGTTAATCTTTATTTAAGCGAGATACCCATTCATCTGCTTTATTAGTACACAATTAGTAAGAAACAGAAGCCCAATATATTGCCTTTGTTATAAGTTAAATGAGGAAGATTCCTCAAGAGTTATGTTATAATATTTCAGATTATACTTTGTCTCACTCTCTGGTTCTTAGTCCAAGATAAATGGCACATTGTACGTTCGTCTATGATATATGCCCCAACCTTTTACACTCTTAACATGTTGTTTACAATTTAGGGAGACTGAAAGAAAACATTCATCTAGATAAGTCAGAACAATTTATCAAATTTACCAAAATGTATCGAGATTATTTCGCTTTTCAATTTCTATTTAGCTATTTCTCTATAAAGAGTGTTTGGTGAACTAAATTAAGCGTGTCTTATATAAAGTAGCTAAATCACATGCCTATAATTTTTATTGGAACTCGAGTTAGTGCATTTTGAAAATGACTTCGTTGTACATTGCCGTCATTGTACATTGCCGTTTTATCTTGGAATATCAGGATCTCGTAGTTTCAAATGTGATAATTGAGCACATGTATTGAAGAGCAAGTGGAGTACACATCAATGGCAGATAAGCAAATATAAGACTTACCTGTGCAACATATGCTGTTCATCACAACGGTTGAACCGTACAAGGTAGTGATGTTAAAAAATAACTTTGAACAGACATTCATTGACGGACAGAATGGCTCAATTAATTCTGACATGATTCCATCCTGCATTTTGGCGTTGGTTATTAGCCAAAGCCAATGCAACAAACTTATCAGAATCCACATTGTTAAATATTATGTTCATGAAGTAATGCGAATTGTTATATGTTTACATCTGTTTATTATCCCTTTACTTTTCCCGTCCTTTCACTAAATAAACTGAGTCTTAATAAAAGGATGACTTTATAGCAGATTACAAACTAGTGTTCCTATTTAAATTAATTAACAGCAATATCAGATCGCAATCTTGTGTTACAAATTTACTTAATTAAATGTGATTTATCGACTTAATAAACAAAAGACATTAGATTTTAACCAATTAGTAATGGATATTTTTTAAACATTTGTTCAGTTAACTTTTAGAAAAACTCTCATTGTCGAACAAAAATAGTAAAAGACAAAGACATTCATATGACATGAAAGTTGTTTATGTTCAAATTTAAAGACTTTATTATTTTCAAACAAAAGATCCTAAAATATTTAATGCTAGCTGTGAAATTTAATATTTCCTCACTTTTATAACTATATTGCTAATATTGCTAATTAAATGTCTAATGGAAATAAAAAGTAGTGTTTTCTAAAAGCAGTGTATTTTAATCATGAAATACACTGCAATGGCCTGCGGTTTTAAACTGCGAATATTTTTTGTCTTTGCCATTGTGGTTGTTTATATCATTCTCTCAATGCATAAAATATATATAAATTATATATAGAAAATATGATAATCTATCACAATTGTTTTCATTAATTTTATAAATTTAAATTTATTTTTTGTATTCATGTTAAACTATTTGTCATATGTTTCAAAAGTCATTATATTGTGTCAGTATCTAATATGGTTGCCGTTAAAGTAAAAAGCTTACAAAATTATAACATATTATAATAATATCAAAACACTTTATCGTACAAAACTCTTTTTTATAACATATATAGGAATGTTTATCTTTGCAAAATCCATGATGTATGAAGCATGGCCGTATCGTCCCTTATGATCTGATAAGGTATTTGAAAATTATCAAAAAGAATATATGACAAAGTCCTATCAGCATTGCACCATATACCAAACTCCGAAAAGGCACAGAACAAAGGTATTTCACATGCAAGCCAAGCGAAAAGTAAGAACAAATTTGTGATGAGTCATTTAACGAAAAGAGCAAACCCGACAGTTACCGCCTTGGAACGGTCCGTCCAAGTATTATCAAACATATTGTTACTTTCTCTGAAACAAGTGCTACTATGTCTTTGTTTGGGACAGGTCCCCTTTTGTTTCAGAATGCTACTATGAAAAATGTGTGTATCAACTCTCCCTTGGACGTTAACAAGACCAATCTACCTCCTAGCAGTCTGATTTCCAAACCTTTATCGGGCCTGCATCTTTTATGATGAAGAAGTCTTCCATAGCTTCAGTGACAGACCTAGCCATAGCTGTATGTGTGCAGCAAGTAGCACTTACAATCAAAAAAAGAAGAAGATACACTGATGAACAAATGAACTTAAAAAATTATTGACACCATATTGTTTAAAGGAACAGATAATTTTAATTATGCATTGCCCCTCGTTGATTTAACGCGAACTAGACCAAGCTCCATACACAGCACCATGAAGCATGTGTTACCCACTGAATAAGATGACATAGCCAGGTGCCAGGGATAGCTGCAATTACAATTTATCAGCCTACCAATAACCCTTTTAAGTGTGGCAATGACATAATAATTATAGATATAACCTTGTCGTTTGGGACAGCGTTTTTAGAAGTCAACAAAATCATTTATGTCGTTTACATAGCTTAAATTGTCAGGGCACGTCCATTAAACTACAACATGCTTATATTAACAATATAGTAAAAGCCAATCTCATTAAAATCAGCTCCAGTATTACGCGTAATAGGATCTGATGACTTCCCATTACGGTTCACCTCAAATTGACCTTTTCAGTAGCCAATGAAATTCTCGGCAACAAAATCTTGTGGTATACTGCGAGCAACGTTCTACACGCTATAAAATTTTAATGGTAAAGGGTCGCGTTTAACTCGTGATTGCATGCAATCTACACACATTCTTAAACTTAACTTTACATATTTCAAAAGAGACATATATAACCTCTACAAATATGTATAAACCATCCAACAAAAAGAAGTTTTGAACTAGAAATCCTTATTTTAGTAACACTGGTAAATACATTCACAACTCGCTCGCTGCAATTGTCATGGCGGATAACGAAAGCGTTTTCGCAGTGGGTTGCGTTGAAAATCCTTTGGTATTCTACTTAAAAATGGAATTATGAAATGTTATGGTAGATACCGATAGATAAATTGTTGATTGAACAAAATGTGTAAAAATTAATGCATGCCAATAGAAAGGATGGCTGATTCAGCGGTTTAAAAAGTGGTATGTGTTGACTGCTGTATCGGGAAGGATTCTATAGTAGTTTTGAAAGGAGCGATTGCATTGGTCGAAATACGGGCACTTGTCTATGCATATTCAATTACACAAAGGTCATTTTGACACGACCTCTTATGCGATGTAGTCAGATCCTAATCACGGACAGTAGATGATGGAAATTAGGATATGATTTTAATGAGATTGAGTAAAAGCACGATTACAATATAGGGATATGCTACATTATCATTAGCCAATAAAAAAATAAAAAAATACATGCGTATTGTGCTGTCGATCTCATGTTGTTAGATTTCATTGACTCTTTTATGGGGCTGATTTAGTAGAACTAAATTGCAGCGTTGAAAGACAAAATGCTTACATTTATCAGCATCAGCACATATAAGTTCATTGTATCTGTTTTAACCCCGACGCTTACTGTTATTTGTTTCACTTTGACGGGATAGTTTTATTCACACTGTTTGTTTGATAGAAAAATCTTCAGGATGTGCAAGGTTGGAGCGCTCCACAAACCATGTTTAATCACCCCAGTCGGTTCTTTTGCCGACTGACCGTTCCAAGGCGGTTACTGGTGTTTTTTCTTCTAGTGTGTTGTGTCTCGTCGCCTTGTTTTGTCACATTTGCATTAACCTTGTTTGCCTTTGTCTACTGATCTCTTGATACAAAGATATGAGAGAAAATCAAAGATAGTTGTCAGCTTCGCCCTTATTCAGTGAGTTATATATAAATGAAACGCAAGTAGGCGCTCTCCAACCGTTACCAATCCCTACACCAGCGACAATAACCGTTGCTTAACTGCAGAACTATAAAAGACATTTAAACAGCGCCACTAGGAGTAAAGACTAAACCCAGCAGCGAGAATTAAGTGTTTATATGTCTACCAATGTGGTCGTTACATAATGTTTAGGGTTCAAGAGTTATATGTATGTGGCATACTTATATTTGCTTTTAGGTAAAATGATCGTTTACTTGGGTAGATAAAGTTTTCAATGGCTAATGCCGTTTGAAACAGTTGCTTATGATTTTCACAACCTACATGAAAGCAAAATCTTTTGAAAAGAAACCTCTTCTCTTAAAATGCAATCAGTGGTAATAACTTAGTCCAAAAGTCATTGTTGTTTGTATGCAAGGGATGATAAGATTAAAACAAGACCTACTGTCTCCAGACTGCTGTAAAGACAACGTACATCCAATTTGTTAAGTTCCTCAACACCATGAAGATCTATCAAAATCTTATACATCCAAGGCCCAATGTCCTTGTACACACCTGGTAATAATAAAATGCAACAAGTGTTTATCACCGGAACTGGCTTCAGATATATCTGCCTTGCCAATTTAACAAATTAAAAGTGTTTAAGATCTTTAGTGAGTGATAATATAGAAATAATAATCAGAATCATCGCAGCAAATTGGACATATCCAAACTCCTTCCTGTTAAATTCAGTGCCAAACATATAAAAAGAAGAAAGCATTTTTCATGTTCTTAGTCAGTATAAAATGGCTGTGAAGAAAGAAACTAGAAATAAAATAGAAAAAACTAGAGTGCCGTGTTCTGGCCGTCACTTATTCTATATGAATTGACGCAGTAAACGGTTAAGAAGATCCTTGTTGATGTATTTGAAACATGCTTTTCAGCCATCCTACAGACATATCAATGCAGTTCTGCTGCCCATAAGACCTTTGTCAAACTCGTGTTGTTGCATCGGTATCGTGGTTTTCGTGAGTTGGATTTATCTGAATGTGTGTTCTTGTCGTTTTAATATAACTTTATTTTTCATTTCCGTCCACTTATTTAATTGTAAATAAAGTGAGTGCTGATTTTATTTATCATCAAAATACTTTATTACAATTTATGTTTATTGATATTGACCTTCTGTCTTCACAAACATCCAGAAAAGTGTTTGGGTAATTAACGATACTCATTTTCATCCTGTGCCATCAGGTCTGATTATCAGCGCAGTTATATTTACATTTTTTTGAAAGACAAGGGCAACTTAGTTTTGTTCCTGTGTTATAAAACCTTATCTTATTCGTGTGTCAAATTATTCTTTAATCTTCAAATAGCTCATGATATTTTTAATTTAAATATATTTATTGAGTTAATGCTTTTTTGTTTTAAAATGTTATTTGAAATTATACTGTAAAGCTGTGTTTAATTTATGTATATTTTAATTGCTTGCTGTTTAATATTTTGTCAGTAAACACATTTAAAAATTTATAAAATAGTCGCCCACTAAACAAAAGTTAAATTTAAGCTGTACTATTAATAATATTGCATTGTTTTCAAACTAAATTGGTTGTGTGTATAGTATTGTATTAATATTTTGAAGTCAGTGTAACCTATACAATATCAAAAGTCAGTTTTGCCAAATAATAATAAAATGATATACACATGCGTCATCAAAATGTATAGTTTTCGTCATTAATAACATTAAGAAAGGTCAAACGACGATAAACTTTCATTCAAACAATATTTTCATAATATAAGGTTAAATGACCTAACAAGTCAATTCATTATATCCTCGGCGTAGTGGCTCTATTGCATTACTTACGGTTTCAGCTTTGAGTAAGGGTGACAAGTTGTGTTTTTCCACATTAATACATGACAGAATGGTTTGACTACACAATGCTACCTAAGTATGAACAACATGACAACACAACGTTACCCGAGTGTGTAGTGATTACCGCGACGATATATCACTTCCCGAGTATGAACAGATTGGTAAGGCCACACAAACTCCGGGACTATTAAACCATAAAATGCTTCTACATTTTAAACACATACGTTGGAGAACACAACGCTAACCACTATAAATAGATAAGTTGGATTACACAATGCTACCCCACTATAAACACATATTGGGTGAAACAATGCTACCTCACTATAAATAGATAAGGTGCATGACACAACGCTGCCTCACTATAAACAGATAAGTTATATGACACATCGCTACCTCACTATAAACAGATTAAGTTATATGACACATCACTACCTCACTATAAACAGATTAAGTTATATGACACATCGCTACCTCACTATAAACAGATTAAGTTATATGACACATCGCTACCTCACTATAAACAGATTAAGTTATATGACACATCGCTACCTCACTATAAACAGATTAAGTTATATGACACAACGCTACCTCACTATAAATAGATAAGGTGCATGACACAACGCTGCCTCACTATAAACAGATCAGTTGTATGACACATCGCTACCTCACTATAAACAGATCATTTGCACGACAAAATGATACCAGACTATAAACATATGTTTCATTTCACAACGCTATCTCACTATAAACAGATTAAGTTATATGACACATCGCTACCTCACTATAAACAGATTAAGTTATATGACACATCGCTACCTCACTATAAACAGATTAAGTTATATGATACATCGCTACCTCACTATAAACAGATTAAGTTATATGGCACAACGCTACCTCACTATAAACAGATAAGTTATATGACACAACGCTACCTCACTATAAACAGATCAGTTGTATGACACATCGCTACCTCACTATAAACAGATTAAGTTATATGACACATCGCTACCTCACTATAAACAGATCAGTTGTATGACACATCGCTACCTCACTATAAACAGATTAAGTTATATGACACATCGCTACCTCACTATAAACAGATTAAGTTATATGACACATCGCTACCTCACTATAAACAGATTGAGTTATATGACACATCGCTACCTCACTATAAACAGATCATTTGCACGACAAAACGATACCAGACTATAAACATATGTTTCATTACACAACGCTATCTCACTATAAACAGATAAGTTATATGACACAACGAAGCCCCACTATAAACAGATAATTTATATATTACAACGCTACCCCAGTATAAACAGACAATTTATAGGTCACAATGTTACCCCTCTATAAACAGTAAAGTTATACCACACAACGATATATCGCTATGAACAGCAAAGCTTTATGACACAACGCTACCTTATTATAAACAGGTCAGATATATATGACTCAACGCTAACCACTATAAACAGATAATTTATACGACACAATGCTGCCCCACTATAAGCTGTGTAAACTATAAACTAGATAACACAGCGCTTCCTAAATATTTACAGATTTGTAAGACGAGCCGATGAATTCTGAGTATTAGCAGTTAACTTAGACGATCCAACGCTACTCGGGTATAGACAGATTAGTTAGACGATACAGCGATACCCGAAAAAAACGATTAGCAAGGCGAAGCAACGCTACCAGGGTATAACCTGATTCATTAGACAATACAGCGTCACCCGGGTATAAACAGATTAATCTAGCAATATGACGCTTCCCGGGTATAACCATATTAGTTAGACAATACGATGCCACTTAGGTATAAACTTATTAGTTAAATGATACAACGCGACCCGGGTATAAACTGATTAGTTAGACAATACAACGCTTCTTTGATATAAACTGATAATAAGACAATAAAACGCTACCTGGATATCTGGTGATAGGACACGTGGTGTAGACAAAAACGGTGTTTTTCTTCTCTGGATAAAATCAAAGTTTTCTTATTAAATAAAAAGTGTTAATGCTATATTTTCACATAGACATTTGGACTAAGATGTTTTGCACAAAAATTTAAAGTGATGAAAAATAAGTGGAATGAGAGAAAAAAGGGAAGTAGTGACAGTAGTGGTAGTGAGAGTGGACATAAACACAAAACACATAAACCAGGAGGCCCGGCAGATCATCTTCACGTAAGTGAAATCTTGAACCAAACTAATTCTATCTTATACAAAGACGAAGCCGATATAAGTGTGTTCCGAAGTGAAAATAGTGGTACAGAAATTTCTGGTGCTTATAAGACTCCAAGATTGGCTTCTAGTGTGAACATAAATATGGCCGAAAAAGGAAATGGTGAACCGTCAAACAGTGTTATCTTGGCTCTATTGAAAAAAAAATGATTCAAGACTTGACCATATGGACACACGATTAAATGCTCTAGAAGATCTAAAGGTCAAAGTAGATGGATTTGACAGAGACTTGAAAAGGCTTTGGGCCTTGGCAGAGGAGCGCAACAAAGTGAATGAGAGATTAAAAGCAGTCGAAGAGAAAGTGGAGGGTTGTGATTTTTCCCAGGACAAGTCGTATGATAGGGTATCAGAATAAGAAGCGGGAAAGAATGCTTTGAAGGTTGACATTGTTTATATGCAAGCACAGTCCATGCGCAATAATTTAGTATTTGCAAACATCGAGGAGATTAGAAACGAGTCAAGTGAGGACACTGACAAGATTCTTCGATCGTTTCTAGAAGAAAAGATGAAGATAGCTAAAAAATGCACAGAGAAAATTGAGTTTGACAGGGTTCACAGAATGGGTGCGAAGAAGAGCAATGGAAGCCGAATGATAGTAGCAAAATTTAACCGCTTCAAAGATAGTGAATTCGTGCGAAAACAGGCCAAAACTATTAAAGGGACGACTTATTATGTTAACGAGCAGTTTCCTAAAGAAGTGGCGGATAAACGTCGACGACTTGTGCCCAAGATGTAGGAAGCCAGAAATAAGGGTAAAAACGCGTGGATTTCATACGACACGTTGTATGTGGATGGCCGGGCGGTACGGGAATAGGGGTACGATGGGGGTGACATAAAAGTGCTATCTTGGAACGTTAATGGACTTTCCAGTGCTAAAAAGGACGATCCGGCTTTTGTTTATTTATCAAAATTGGATATTGTTTTTCTATATGAGACATGGGCAAATGCCTCCAGTGAGATCGAGTTGAATGATTTTAAATATTATAATTTATTTAGGAATTTTCAGCATAAAAACGCAAGGGAGTGTAGCGGTGGTGTTGCGTTGTTTTACAAGGAGTTGTTAGATGATGGCATAACTGTCGAACGTAATTCTGCAAACTCTATAATTTAGATTAAGCTTAACCGTGAGTTCTTTAAAGTTGAAACAGATATATACATATGCGGGGTCTATATTTGGCCCGAAGACTCACCAGCGTATAATGTTGTAGATATTGATTTTTTGACAATTTAGAAAATGATTAAATGAATTTTCACGATTAGGAAATGTGTATATTGCATTGTGTATATTGATTTTAATAGTCGTGTTGGTTGTAAAAACGATTACATATCTCATAATTGTATTAATATTTTTGATGATGCACATTATATGCCAGATAATCACCTCCGACGGGCCTCACAGGACACCAAATGTAATAGCTTTGGCAGTAGACTGATTGACCTGTGTAAATCCTTAGGATTACGCATAGTAAATGGTAGATTACACAGAGATTATGACATAGGGCGATATACTTATGTAACATCTTATGGGGCATCGGTTATTGACTACCTGTTGACACACGAACACAGTTTTTCAAGTTTAGCTGATTTCTCAGTCGATAGTATAAATATGTGGAGCGATCATGCACCTGTATATTTTGTATATTTTGCAATAATGTAGTCATAGAGACCAAAACATATTCAGATTTTAAGTATCGTTGGAATGCAGAAAACAGACCAGCTTTTCGCTTCGAATTGCAGCGTAATATAGATCAGTTGGATGCCGCTATGTTAAATATTGATGGAAAATCGAAAGAGATTATAAATCTAGCGGTCGGCAATTTTACATCGTTTATAAGAAGGGCGGCTTATCCACTGTTTCAAGTTAAAACATCATCATCTAATAGACCAGGCTTTAATTCAGGCTCGTGTGCTAAGCAAGCTGAATGGTATGATGATGCATGTGAAACTTACAGGACGCGATATCTAGCTGCATTGCGTATTTTTCATACTCGTAATACAAACCTTAGCCGCGAATATTTCTGTGACTTTAAAAAGCAATATAAAAATTTGTTAAAGAAGAAACGGATTTTTTTTAATAAAACAAATTAACGAAATAGAAAGTTTAAGGAAAAGTAAACCACGAGAATTTTGGAAGTATTTTAAAAACCAAAATCAAAAATCACGTGGTGAATCCTTATCACTTGAACTATTTCGGGAATATTTTGACAATTTAGAAAACGATCTATACAAAACGAAAAATATCGAAGCCGAATCGTTTTGTCGCGACCATAACTTTTCTCAGGATTTAAATGACGAACTAGATTATACTATTTTAAATGATGAAATATTAGGAGCAATAAAAAAAACTGAAAAGCAATAAAGCCTGTGGTATTGATCGTTTATTAAATGAGTATTTCATCGAGTGTAGTGATATCTTAACACCGTCATTGAGTAAATTGTTTAATGCAATATTGAATTCTGGTTGTTTACCAGATGAATGGGCGAAGGGGATTATCATACCGTTGTTTAAGAAAGGGGATTAGAATGACGTGGGAAATTATCGTGGAATTACTCTATTAAGTTGTCTCTCAAAACTATTCACAACAATTTTGAACCATCGTATTTTGTCTTATTGCGACAAATACAATACATTATCGGACGCGCAGTTTGGCTTTAGAAAGGGTCGATCAACAACTGATGCAATATTTGCACTTATGTCAATTTTTGAGCATTACCTTAATAACAACAAACGTTTGTTTGTAGCATATATTGATATGAAAAAAATGTTTTGATAGTATATATAGAAATGCGCTTTGGTATAAACTGTATAAATGCGGCATAGGTGGGAAAGTATTAAATGTTATTAAAAGTATGTATATTCATGTCAAATCGTGTGTCAAACACTGAAACAGCTACTCAGAGTTTTTTTTAGTACTCTTTAGGCTTGAAACAAGGGGAGATAATGTCTCCCGTCCTAGTCTCACTATTTTTAGACGACTTAGAATCATTTCTAAAGCAGGGTTGTAACTCTGGTTTAAACCTGGATGACATAAACTTAATACTATTGTTATTTGCTGATGACATGGCTGTTCTAGGAAATTCGCCCAATGATCTGCAAAACAGTTTAAATTTACTGTTTAATTATTGTTCTAAGTGGGGATTAGAAGTTAATGAAGCAAAAACAAAACTAATGGTTTTTAGAAAAAAAGGGAACATTACTACCAGATAAATTATGGACATATAATGGTCTGCCCATAGACGTTGTAGACAGTTTTAATTACCTTGGTACAGTTATAAAATATAACGGAAGTTTTGTTTTGCATGAAGAACATATTGGAGGTAAAGGGCTTAAACCTCTAAATACACGATTGTCCAGCTTCAGATTGAAACCTAATATAATGTGTCAGTTGTTTGATGCCTTTGTTGGTTCTATTTTAAATTATTCTGCTGAATCATGGGGTTTTATGAAAGCAAAATGACTAGAAAGAATTCACTTAAAGTTCTGTAAGCGTATTTTAAAAGTTCGTCTTAACACATGTTCAGCTGGGGTCTATGGTGAATTGTCAAGATACCCGCTTTATATTAGTCGCTATGTTAAAATAATAAAATACTAGATAAAACTGTTAAATACAGGTAACATAATATTACATAAGTTATACGTATTAAACCTCAAGAGGTGTGTAGAGGGAAAAATAAACTGGGTCTCTAAAGTTCGAAATTTGTTAAATGATTTTGGTTTCCCCTACGTATTCTAAAACCCAGAATCTGTATTACAAAATACATTTCCACAAGCGATTATATTTTAGTGTATAATCCGCCAGAGCTAGATAAAATAAATTGTTATGCTTATATATCTATAAACATGCCCCTGTTATCGCAACGATGGCGAAAAGAAACAATACACCAACATTTAGAATAGTGTACAAATCAATTAATTCTAAAAGCCTCTTGCTGGGTAAATGTGCTGGGGGTGTTGTTGTTTGCTTGTTTTTTATTGTTTCTTTTGCATTTTACTTACTCTGGTGTGATTTGTGCGTTTTATGTATTATTGAAGCGAAAGTGCATACTAAAATATAATAAAAATTATTGTAATTACATCTCTAAATTACAAAAAAAAATCGACAAAAATATAAGATAGTTATGTCTTTAATTATACTAAATATTTCAAGTCAAATCATTTTTCATATTAGTAACAAGGAAAAGGGGACATAAATAGAAACTAAACAGCCAATTCTTGTCATCGTTACACACCATGAACTAAAGAAATATCCCAGTAAAGACGATAATTTCTAAAGTTCATCGGAGGCAGTTGATGTCAACCGAGGCGATAGAGGAACAATAATTTCAACAAGCGCTTACAACATAAGTTTTGTGTCACTCAACGACGCGAGGATAAACAATATAATATCACATAGTAACATTATGAATTGGCATGTGTCATGTTTTTACTTTAATGTAGGAAAATTTTGCGACGTATAACGATATATTATAGCGTTATCTGATCCATATAACCGACCCACAGAGTTGGTCAATATAACAATTTATTGGCTTGGACGGCGGCGTCTCATTAAATTGAGAAGATTACTACTGTCTTATAAATACAAACATCTTATTTGAATACGTTAAATCGAAGTAGTAAAGAAATTATTCTGGATGTGTATTTATGTTCTGTTGTTGATTTCGTGTTCGTTTAATTAATTAAATATAAGTGATTCATTAAGTTGTATGATGCATTACATTATTCCTCCGATGTAACATTGAATTATAAAGTAACGTCAGTGACAAAATAAGAACTTTAACATTAGATTTCAAAATAATATTATTTTCAATAAATTAGTTGCTTACTTTTCTAATTATGATTTATTAGGCAGTGAGACGCCGATTTATAGAAATAATAAATTAAACAAATTGTCATTAAAGGAATGCGTGTATCGTTAATTGACTAGACCATATTTCTGTGGTTATTTAGTCAATAAATCACGGTAATTAAACAGACCGATGCGACGTGAAGATTGGAAAGAAAAAGTACTTAGCTTCTGAAAGGAAAAGCGTGCATATCAATAAAGATTGTTATATTAAACAGAAAGTACCATGTTGATACTTGTGACAGTGTTACATGCTTGATTGTCATTGCGTATGTAGAAAATTGGCTCAAAGAAGATACAACTGGCGCATTAAGTCCATCTACGGAAGATTGTTCAGAAAGATTTTCAAACACGACCATTATATTTAGTTTAAGCATCGTCGGCAAAAACCTGCTCAGGTAGGCATATTCTTCAGTGTTGTCTTCTTAAGTTTATAAAATTTCGACTTTAAAATAAATTGTTGCGAGAGATTTTTCTTTTCATTTTATGAAAAAAAAGTCCCATTTCTGGATCAGATCCAGTTACACAATCTAAGTTACTTTTATAAAACATAAACTAGTAATCCAAACAAATGCGGAACTCCTCGGGTAATTCCGCCCTCGGGACAATCGTTCCTCTGATGTATCTGGTGCAATGCTACTTACGGAAAACACGATCGTTTTGTTCGCACAAAACATAAACAATGGCGCAGTTACACAGCTGTGTGTTTGCTACGCTGGGTAAATTAAAATTTGATGATTTATTTAAATTTAAAGCAGCAACAAATTGAAGTTTTACAGGCATTGTACTGTAGTGGGCTGTCATCCGAGCTGCTATCTTTGTATTGACGTCTGTCACAAAAGAGGT